>CM046854.1:37731729-38331729 GCA_025617745.1 Heliocidaris erythrogramma | reverse complement strand
TTTCGTTCATGGGTGAAGGTGCTTTACACAGATATTTCTAGTTGCATAATGAATGGAGGCTATTCTACAGGTTATTTTAGTTTAAATAGAGGAGTAAGACAGGGAGATCCTATGTCGCCATATCTATTTGTATTAGCTATTGAAGTTTTGGCTTTGGAAATAAGGAGGGATAATACCATAAAGGGATTTACTTTTGGGAACAATGAAGTAAAACAAATATTGTACGCTGATGACATTTCACTTTTTGTAAAAGATAGTAATTCAATAAATAGGCTCCAAAATGTTCTTGAAGAATTTAGGAAAGTTAGTGGTTTAAAAATTAATAAAGAAAAAACTAATTTTTTGTGGATGGGTAAAGATAGTCAAAGTTCTCACGTTCACTTGTTTGGAAACCTAGTTCAAGAGGTTAAAATATTAGGTATATATTTTTCTCTAGATAAGAATAAAAAAGATGATCTTAATTACAAGGAAATACTTAGTAAAATAAAAAGACGTTTAGGGTGGTGGAAAGAGAGGGATTTAACCCTCATGGGCAAAATACATTTGTTAAAAACGTATGCATTGTCGAGATTAATCTATGTTTCGTCCCTGATAGTAGTTCCACAGTGGGTGTTTGATGAGATTGAAATAATTACTTTTGAATTTTTATGGACGGGAAAAGATCGTATAAAGAGGAACGTGATGTATCAGGACTATGTCGATGGGGGACTAAGAATGATGAATTTCAGACTTTTTATTAAGACACAACGTGTAATGTGGTTGAAACGTTTATTATATGGTGAAAACAGTGCTGGTTGGAAATTATACTTTGACTATTGTGTTAGAGCAAGAGGGGGGAGATTTTTGTTTTTATGCAATTATGACATATCAAAATTATTACTGAAAATACCTCCATTTTATTTAGAAATGCTGAGGGTCTGGCAGGATATGAGTAAATTCAAATACTCCGAAAATGAAATGAATCCTCTGATATTTAATAATAGTAATATATGTATTCATGGTAAAATGCTATTTGACAAAGATTTATTTGATAAAGGTATATTCCATATAGACCACATTTTTGATAATGGTCATATGAAACCTCTAGCACATTTTACAAATCTGGGATTGAATTCATCTCAATTACTTCAAATAATAGAAATTGCACATGTCATACCCTCCAGTTGGAAGAGTGCAACCCCGGCGGTTAAATTCCAACAAGTGGATTTCTCGAATTTTTATATAAACCTAAATATTTTTGGTCAAACTACAATGTTTCATGCTGCAAAATCGAAAAGAATCTATGAATGTTTTGTCAGGGATTTACAGAGTTCATTTAATTTACAAGTAAAATATGATAGTAATAATGTTGATTTAACAGATAAAGAACTAAGAGATTTATTTCTAGCAGCCAAAAATACAACACTTATTAGAAAACAGAGGGAGTTTCAATTCATGCTATTACACGGAGTCATTTACACAAAAGTTCATTTGATGAAGTTTGGTTTCGTTGATAATGATTCTTGTTCTTTATGCAAGAAAGACAAAGAAACATACTTACACTTATTTTTAAATTGTGAGAGGGTGAGGGAACTATGGGAATCTATCATTAAACATTTTGGTTTAGTTGAAATTAAGGATATGAGATGGCAAGATATATTTTTAGGTCTTTCAGGTAACTCGAATAGAATAAAAAGTGTGAATACTATCATGATCTGGGTAAAACAGATAATTTTTAAATCAAGGGCAGGACACCTACCTTCAAAAGCAAAAATGCAGAAAAAAATTATGGATTTTATAGAGGAAGAAAAGCAGTTAGCCATCAAAACAGGCAAGATTGCCTTACATCTGGGTAAATGGGGGGGGGGGGGGGGGGGACTAAAGGTAAATGTGACTGTGAACGGTTAACCTTAATGCTAAATGTATGTGTGTGTGTGTGTGTGTGTGGTTGCGTGGGTATGTATGCGTGTATGTATGGAGGGGGTGGGTCCGACAAGGTGTTACTGTATTCTACTTTCCCATTTTTGGGGGGAGGGTAAGATTTATTTCACTCTATGTACTTTAATTCGTTTTTTTTTATTTAGTATTTTTTTTTTTTTTAATGTGTGTGGTTCTAGCAAACATAATTACACTCTTAATACTTCTGTATTCTCTTTTCTCGGAGACGGGTGGGGATCTTATCTTTATTATAGATTTCATTGCTTTTTGTAAATATTTGTTAGTACATTATACATGTTATGTTTATATATGAAAATTGTTATAAGAAAAAAGAAATTTTACATGTTTTGTTAATTCTATGTTGATGAAATCAATAAAAACATTTGAAAAAAAAAAAAAAAAGTGTGTGGAGGTGTCGTAGTCGAACGGTTTACAGCGCTTGACTGGAAACGCGAAGGTTGGGGGTTTGATCCCTGTTACGGCACCTATGGCCTTTTTGTTGTAAAAAATATGATAGCAACTTTCCTTTTTTTTAATTTACGAGCGCGCGAAGCTAGCGACCAAAAATAATTGTGCCTTTCCGTTGTGAAAAATCAGAAAAATAACATATTTCGGCATATAATGACTGGAATATGAGGATATTCGGGCACCTCACTCCCTGAATATGAGGTGTGAGTTGCCGGAATATCGGCACTTTCAAAATCCGGGGGAGGGGGGTTGGCTGCAGCAGCCCCCCTTCTCGTACGCCTATGCCTAGGCCTATGTTAAGTACACAGTTGCGATTGATTTTAACTTGCGATTGTTTCAAATAAATCGCTTCAACTCCTTATAAGGCGGGGCACTGGTTGATAAAAGCCATTAATTTAGGTCAGAATGTTTTCTTCTCCATGTGTAATTCCTTATTTCTACTTTTTACGATGAGGATTGTTTTACTCTCAATGTCTTTTAGTGTTTTGTAATTCGTTATGCTTGTAAAAGTTATTTCAAACTTCAGGTCAGCGGTTGTAACTGTTAAAAACACAGACTGTGCAGTAAAATGAAGCAACTCATTAGAATCTGTACAAATTTATTATGCTGTAAGCAGCTGTATAAAATGAAAGATTTTCATCCATGTTTAGAAATGATGGTATTTTGGCAAAGTTAAAGAACATGTTCAATGATTTTAATCTATTTATGCGGCATAGATTATTCCCTGTATGATAATTATTTTAGCCCGACTGAAAGAAAACTTAACATTTTGATCCACTATTCTTCAAATTTGGTTGTATGTTGCTTTTAATCATTATCATTATATTCAATTAGCGATTGCACCTGACCTATATACTTACACATAATATGCCAGTATAAAGAGTTATTTTTATTCTTCAGATGCGGTGTGCTACATAGCAGTGGCTTTAACATTTTTTTTGTTGCTCACTTGTTATCTTTCTTTTCTTGAATTTGGTTTTCTTAAGAAGTAGCTGCTGCACGGCTTTTGTAAAGTTCTGTTGGAATTGTAAAGTGTTTGAAAACTATCTGCGTCATAGATCATTTCAGATATGCGGCAAACAAAATTCTGTATAGTTGTGTAAGCAAGGTCATTACTTAGAGCATACTATGCTGCATTTCATTCATTTACCTCTACAATTTAAGATTTTAATCTGTTTTAAGAAATGTAAATACTTTTGCAAGGTTATAAAACATGCGCTATGATTTCAGTCTGCCCTGCTGCATAAATTGTTTAAGATATTTTGCATTATAGTTTGGTTTTACTTTTGTTTCCTTTTATGATAATTATATCAGCCTGATGATAAGACTCCTTCTTTAACTTGTTACGATCCATCTTTCTTCGGCTTTGGTTGTTTATGGTATCTATTTATTTATTTATTATTATTACTAGTATTATTTGTATTATTATTATTGTTATTATTATAATTATCATTATTATCATTATTATTAGTATTAGTATTATCTGTTTTATCATTTTTATTATTATTATTACTAATATTATCAGTATTATAATTTTTATTATTGGTAATATTATTGTTGTTGTTGTTATTATTGTTATTATTATTATTACAATTGTTATTATTAAGTGGACTACCCAGAATTACGATGACGATGTCATTTTGGATGGAGTAATGCGACCAGACTTAGATATTGCACCGGTTACTCTACTTTTGCTTCTTTTATTTCCCTTGTCATGATCGTATAATTGGCCTATAGCCTATACGTATCAATAATATGCTTGTTATAATATGTTGTGCTACTTGCCAGGCTATTTATTAAACATAGCAGTGACTCCTTTATGAACTCTCTGTAATATTATGTTGTTGTTTTTATTGCTGTTGTTGTTTTGGGGACCGGAGGGGAGGGCTTGTATAGAGTCATCTACAGAGCCATATTACAGACTTCGGCCAACTCGGTTTATTTGGGCACAACATGGCGTATATTCCTTTGTTTAGTGCTTGCCTAACAAAGCAACAAGCGCCATATCGCTACCTACATGGAGCCGAGTTGGCCAAACTCTGTAATAGATGGCTCTGAGGGCTAGGGATGCAGGACGCCCCCACCTTATTTTTAGTATACACTTTTCATAGTATACTTTTTTAATCACAATTTATGTTGAATGTTGACGAAGTAATTACATCTTACATGTCTTAAAGATAATAAAGTGTCAATGTTTGGCTCGCTGGAATCCAGCAGCGTGGTACCCGAACATCCTTTTATTTTGGGAAGCGAGATGGTCGGCTATCCTTATCTGTGGGCAGGAAGGTACTCAAAATGTTATAATTGTTTGGATTATCTGGTAACAAAATCATTATTCTATAGATAATATCTCCTTTTTTTTACTTGCTCACTAGCGCGTAAGATTTAGAAACGGAATAGTTTGGGACAGGGAACGCCTTTCATTAGGGCGAGTGAAGTGCCCAAATATTCCATATTCGGCAGCAGGGTTAAGTAATATTATTCATGGCTCATTATTATGTTCTACATTTGTCTTTTGATGGCGAAATTGCATTTCCATTACAATAAAAAAAAGGGTTTTATGTTTTTTTATAACTCGCTTCGCTCATCAAGAGGCATCAGCTCCTCCTTTCAAAAACATTACGTGGCCATTTTCTGCTTTTAAAGATCTACTTGGAACTTTGGTGTGTCTCATTTTCCAAAGCGGTATATACATTATATAAATAACTTAAAGCCAATTTCGTTGTAGCAAATTTAATCCGGAATCCGATCATTCACTTTCTTCAATACATCAGTATGTATTTTAATCACCGAAGTAATATCATTTTATGAGAAATGAAACATGTATTCCTGAGGCGCTCGCTCTCTACGCTCGCTCACAAATATTGGTTATTATAATAGGAACAATGATAATAATATTAATAATAATAACAATGATGATAATTATAATAATAATAATAATCATAATAATAATAATAATGATAATATTGATAGGAATTACGATAATATAATGGCTATTTCTCTGGATTTTATTATAATTGTTATCATCATTGTTATGATTATTGAGTACGAAATGAATATCTTTACACTTGGCCGTCTTTCCCCTCCTCCCTATACGAAATACGGATTGACGCCGTATTCTCTGAATTTACAACCTTTTTTCATTTTCGGAAATACGAACCCTTTTTCATTTTCGGAAATACGAACTCTATTTCATTGTCGGAAATACGAACCCTATTTCATTTTCGGAAATACGAACCCTTTTTCATTTTCGGAAATACGAACCCTTTTTCATTTTCGGAAATACGAACCCTTTTTCATTTTCGGAAATACGAACCCTATTTCATTTTCGGAAATACGAACCCTTTTTCATTTTCGGAAATACGAACCCTTTTTCATTTTCGGAAATACGAACCCTTTTTCATTTTCGGAAATACGAACCCTATTTCATTTTCGGAAATACGAACCTTCGGAATTATGAACCCTATTTC
This sequence comes from Heliocidaris erythrogramma, assembly GCA_025617745.1. Taxonomy (NCBI): domain Eukaryota; kingdom Metazoa; phylum Echinodermata; class Echinoidea; order Camarodonta; family Echinometridae; genus Heliocidaris; species Heliocidaris erythrogramma. The sequence goes on along the minus strand of CM046854.1, from coordinate 38,325,874 downwards.
ATTTTCGGAAAAAAGAACCTTCGGAAAAACGAACCTTCGGAAAAACGAACCTTCGGAGAAACGAACCTTCGGAATAACGAACCTTCGGAATTATGAACCTTCGGAAAAACGAACCTTCGGAAATACGAACCTTCGGAAAAACGACATGTAACCGGGAGAAATTACAAGCCACGACAGCATTGTAGATAAATATTAATAAATAGGCCTATGTTGTTTTTTTTTAAAATAGATTAATATTGATTTTCAAAGACATTTTTAATGACACAAAGCACATGGTAGTATATGCATCGGAATTTATAACAGTAGACAATGCAGCAGACCTGGCGCGCGTGCAGAGTGGGAACCTGGATGAACTTTGACATCACATACCCGTATGTTCATTGATGTTCTTATACCTTTGATCCATCGAGACAGACTTTAATACCAGATTTGTCACACGGGAACTACACGGGTGCAGTAAGATTAGGAGTTGAGGATGGTAACTTTTTTTTTCATTTCTTTCACCCTTAATTGAACGTGAGCTATCAGCGATGCTTTTCAGAACTAAAGAATTCCCCTGGTGCACCCGATGAATTTTGTCTGGTCTGACAGGGGTAGATCGTATGAGGGTCCCACTATCATTATAATACCTGGAGCCATATCACCCTCTCATACTAGCATATACTGTGTCACTATCCAAAATATGTTATAGCTACCATCATTTGCAACAGTTTAAGACCACCTCGGGATTTGTGGGGATTTCATTAGTGTGGAATACTTTCTTTTGTCTCATTGAATGATTACATCAAATGTTTACTACAGTAATCAGGAGCACAAGAGTAATGGTATAAGCCTATAGTTCAACTATGATACATAGGTTATGCCATGAAAATAATTGTATGTCTGAAAAATAAGTTTTTATTTGTTTTTCTTTCTTTGACTTATTGCATTTTGGAATAGTGGTCTTAAACTTTTGCAAATGATTGTATAATAACCAATGTAGGGAACCCATCCTTTGTAGGTGCGTTTTCTTTCCTTCAAATGTCAATTTTTTTTAGATTGGTGACCCCGACTTTGAAAATATAAGGACGTATATTAGGCCCTAACCATACTGACAGTATAGGTATAAGTATTATTATCATTATTATCATCACAAAAAAATTATTATTATTTTCATTATTATCATTATTATTATTATTATTATTATTATCATTTTCATCACCATTATCAAAAAATAAGAGGTAAATATACTTTCAATACCATGTAGCAATAAATGTTAACTTACATTTTAATAATATCATATTTAAAACAATTATTTACCGGTTATATTAAATGGTATCATTAAACATATGAAAAGAAGAAAAACTGAAACAATAATTTAAAAGGGAAAAATATAAAGACGTATATGAACCACACTGACAGTAATCTGATGATGATGATGGCTTCTTCTATAGCGCCGGTATCCGCCTCAATTGGGCGCTCATGGCGCTTGCTCAGGATGTCTCACAAATTTCAACGTTTTCAGACCGTGGTTGAAATTCTGTTTCTTTCAAAAAAATTGTCTTGATAGTTATAATAATAATATTGGATATTTATATAGCGCTCATATCCACCATGAATGGTGCTCAAGGCGCTCCAATATTACCATGGCTTTAGCCCAGCTGCCCTATAAGGCGCTGAAAGCATTGGAGGAATAAATTCCTGCCAGGTACCCATTTAATACACCTGGGTGGAGAGTGGAAAATGTAGATGTCTTGCCAAAGGACATTAGTGCATTAGTCATACATGTAAGTTATTCTTGTGATGGTGTTGCAGTGGGGAACAAATAGGTTTTCAGGTATGATTGAAAAGTTGATAGGGTCTCTGCTCTCCAAATAAATTGGGGAGGCTATTCCACAACTTAGGCCCGGAGATGTAGGAGGCTCTATCACCCCAGGGTGTGTGGCTGAGAGATTCGGCCAGCAGCGCTTGGTTGGCTGATCTGAGACTACGTGGCGGCTCATGCTTGGTTAGGAGCTTGGATATGTAGGATGGCGATCTATTGTTGAGCGCCTTGAACACAAGAACTCCAAGCTTGTAGGCAATTCTCTGATTAATCGGCAGCCAGTGAAGGTCACGAAGAATTGGACTGATGTGGACCCGTTTCTTTTGTAGGGAGACTAAAACGTGCCGCCATATTCTGCAGGCGCTGAAATCTATGCAATTGATGCTGGGTCAAACCAGTCAGAATGGAGTTCAGTTTTCCAGTCGGCTCGTCGCAAAGGCGTGAACAAGCAGTTCAGCAACATGCTTAGTTAAATGCTTACGGATCCTTCCAAGATTCCGGATGGAAATAAAAGCAGCTTTACAAGCAGATGTAATGTGCTGGTCCATGGTGAGGGAGGAATCAAAGACTATCCCAAGGTTCCTCACTTGATCCGAAGGCTTGATGAACGAATTTCCGATTTTCAGATGGTCGATTCTCACCTTAACAAGGAATTCCGTCTTCATTCAGCTTCAAGTAATTGTTAGAGAGCCATGCGTGTAGGTCTCTCACACAGCATTCAATGCGTTGAAGTCCTGAATCAACTTCAGCTTGAGATGGGTCAACAGTGCAGTAGATTTGTGTATCATCTGCATATCGGTGATACTGAACGCCATAGCTGTTGATGATTTGTGCTATGGGTGCTGTGTACATACAAAACAACTTCGGGACGAGGACAGAGCCTTGAGGGACACCGTACCTAAGCGACGAAGAGTCTGATCTTGCACCATCAACAGAAACATAGCTGGTTCTTGCCGTCAGGTATGATCGGAACCACCGTAGTGCAACTCCACTTATTCCATACTGTCTGCCAAGTCCTTGTAGAAGAGTGTCATGATCAACGGTGTCAAAGGCAGCAGAAAGATCTAACAAGACTAAGAGGGATATCTTCCTTTGATTCATACCAGACAGGAGATCGTTCTGCACTCTCAGTATTGCCGTCTCAACGCTGTGATGAGGTCGGTAAGCAGACTGGAATACATCATGTAGAGAATTAGGCGCTTAGCTGGTTCATCATGACACGTTAAAGGGTTTTGCTCAGGAAGCTGGGGTTAGAGATCGGGCGATAGTTGTTCATGCTCTCTGGATCCAGTTTCGCCTTCTTCAGTACTGGATGTACTTGCGCGACTTTCAATGCCTCTGGAACTTCTCCTGATTGTAGAGAGTTATTGATGATTGTTGTCACAATGGGAATTATCACAGAAGAGCACGCTTTGATGAGTGGAGTTGGGATCGGATCAAGATCGCATGATTTTGGTGCTGATGATGAAATAATCCGCAATACTTCTTCCTCTGATACCTCTTCAAATGCTGAGAAGTTACTTGGCGAAGGTGGCGTCTTGACAGAAGGAAGGTGTAGGTCATCAGCAACCTGGCAATTGTGACGGATCCTCGAGATCTTTTCATCAAAGAACTGAGAGAATTCTTTAGAAAGCTGTTCCTTTGACTGGTGCTGTGGGAGAGGAGACTTGCTCTTGCGATGAAGGACTTTATCTGCAATGCCAAATAGTCGTCTCTGGTCTTTTGCATGTTCAATGAAGAGGTCATTGAAATATGTCGACTTTGATTGACGAATGAGGTGATTGACCTTCTGCTTCTGCGACACAGAATCTGCGTGAATGAGCACAGATGGAAAAGAGTACGATGAGAAAAACAAGAAAGAGCTGAGAGGATCATAAATGGAAATAAACTGGTGTAGGAGAGTGAATGAGTGATTTAGTTTATACAAAACGTAATGAAAATGGCACGATTAGAAAGAAAGAAAAAATAGAGGGCATATGTCAGGGAAATGTGGTGAGCATCAGGAAAAAGGGCAATTTTTTGAAAGGGGGCACCTCCAAGAACTTTGTGTAAAAGATTGACATACTAGCACGAATTGAATTTTTATAACTCCCTTCCAATTAAATGCATTTCTTTTTAGGACATACGGACGTATCATTAAGGTACCGTCATCTTCCTCAAACAAGTGACTAATAGGGTGGTTAGATTTTTTGAGGTAGCAATGTGAACGAGTTACAAAGACAGAGCCTTAAGGCAGTAATGGACCATTTGCCTTGCCTCCTGTATCAATATAAAGTGATTATATCATTGATATAATAAGGTTGATTATGATGAAAACATGTAGATGATGTTATTAGAGAAGGGGCAAACATCAGATATCGCACAGAAACTTAAAGGGAGCGACAAGTCGCAATCTATGGGCGCTTTTACAGTTGGCTGCTCCTTTCTCTGGATCAAAGTTCAAAACGGCTTCAATTTATCGTGCGCAGCTAATAAAAGTTCGCACATTGACCCAAATTTGAGTAAACAAGATCGCGCGTTCTTTATTCCAGTATTTGAATTTCATTGGTCGGTTGCGTATGGAGGGATTCCAGTCAAGGATCGCACGAGGAATCCGGCAATAACATTCCTTCGGTAGCGCACGATTGGACCTGATTGTATCCGAATTTCCCCGAGTCAGGCCAACTGGTCAGGCCCATGGATTACGACTTGCCACTCCCTTTAAAAGAACACAAAAACAGACGTGGGCCTGTTTATGAATATATCATGTTTTGTAATTAGTATGACTTGTCTAAGTGTACGTCATATCATAGAAACGGGGCAGTTATTCTAGGGGGGGGGGGGGGGGGGTGTAAAGCCCGCAAATGTCAGAATAACCACAAATGTCATAAAATGTCAACCACAAGTGTAAAAATAACCAAAAATGTAAAAAAAAAAATTGCCCTCAAATGTAAAAATCTGTTTAACCACAAATGTATAAATATTTCGCCTGCAAATGAAACAATTTCCATTTTTACTCCAAATGCCATAACATGTCAACCGCAAATGTAAAACTCATTGCTTGCATAATGTTATTATCAGATGCGTGTGTGTGTGCGCGTGTGTATGCGTGTGAGGTTTCCTGACCATTAAAATCCATTAAAGAAGACCATTAAAGAAGAGTGTCATGATCAACGGTGTCAAAGGCAGCAGAAAGATCTAACAAGACTAAGAGGGATACCTTCTTTTGATTCATACCAGACAGGAGATGGTTCTGCACTCTCAGTATTGCCGTCTCAACGCTGTGATGAGGTCGGTAAGCAGACTGGAATACATCAGGTAGAGAATTAGGCGCTTAGCTGGTTCATCACGACACGTTAAAGGGTTTTGCTCAGGAAGATGGGGTTAGAGATCGGGCGATAGTTGTTCATGCTCTCTGGATCCAGTTTCGCCTTCTTCAGTACTGGATGTACTTGCGCGACTTTCAATTCCTCTGGAACTTCTCCTGATTGTAGAGAGTTATCAATGATTGTTGTCACAATGGGAATTATCACAGAAGAGCACGCTTTGATGAGTGGAGTTGAGATCGGATCAAGATCGCATGATTTTGGTGCTGATGATGAAATAATCCGCAATACTTCTTCCTCTGATACCTCTTCAAATGCTGAGAAGTTACTTGGCGAAGGTGGCGTCTTGACAGAAGGAAGGTGTAGGTCATCAGCAACCTGGCATCTGTGACGGATCCTCGAGATCTTTTCATCAAAGAACTGAGAGAATTCTTTAGAAAGCTGTTCATTTGACTGGTGCTGTGGGAGAGGAGATTTGCTCTTGCGATGAAGGACTTTATCTGCAATGCCAAATAGTCGTCTCTGGTCTTTTGCGTGTTCAATGAAGAGGTCATTGAAATATGTCGACTTTGATTGACGAATGAGGTGATTGACCTTCTGCTTCTGCGACACAGAATCTACGTGAATGAGCACAGATGGAAAAGAGTACGATGAGAAAGACAAGAAAGAGCTGAGAGGATCATAAATGGAAATAAACTGGTGTAGGAGAGTGAATGAGTGATTTAGTTTATACAAAACGTAATGAAAATGGCACGATTAGAAAGAAAGAAAAAATAGATGGCATATGTCAGGGAAATGTGGTGAGCATCAGGAAAAAGGGCAATTTTTTGAAAGGGGGCACCTCCAACAACTTCGTGTAGAAGATTGACATACTAGCACGAATTGAATTTTTATAACTCCCTTCCAATTAAATGCATTTCTTTTTAGGACATACGGACGTATCATTAAGGTACCGTCATCTTCTCAAACAAGTGACTAATAGGGTGGTTAGATTTTTTGATGTAGCAATGTGAACGAGTTACAAAGACAGAGCCTTAAAGTAGCTATTCAAAGAAAATCACAAATATGGCAATTAATGTATCACTAGAAACTGGGAAGCTTACAGATGGCAATCGTATAAGTTTTATGTCAACTGCGTATCTGATGATTATAAAAACAACACAAATAAAAGCTCTTCTCAGCATCTGGAATATCCGAGGATTCGCCAGAAATATAGCGATGTTTTGATGTCGTCACACTCGGGATCGATCCTGCTTAAGCAGACGACGTCCTATAATGAATGAACGTAATTGCAATGCAATTATTTATCAAATTATAAAGAGTTTGGTGCATTTAAACATGACCTTATTTCACACCATTATAAAGGGAAAGTGAAACTGATTCTGATAGCTAAAACCGTTTGATTGTAAATACACAGGAGAAGGGTCAATGATCAATGAAATAAACCCCACTTTCAAATTGAAAAGCCCTCCGAATAATAGCAGGATGGTATTCGTTCCCTCTTGAAACGCCGAACATGCCCCGGTGCAAGCAGCTGAAAATACAATGGCGTCTTATTTTGGTTACAAGTGACTGATTCCTTTATTTTTTTAACGCTGCATTTTTCATCAAAATAATACCATACACGAAGTTAAGATTGAGGCAACAGACTAACATTAAGACTGACGCTAGTGAAGGAAGAGAAATAAGTGAAGAGGAGATGACAAAATAGGCTCTGAAAAATGTGTAAGATGTTATGGGACATCGTCTGCTTATACAGGACTGGTCCATGGTGTGTCGTCACATATCTCAGCAGCGTTCGAGGAGCTCTTCAGCTGCTATATCGGGGGTTGTATTTTACCGTTTTATAATTGATAATAATCATTACTTCAAATGTTTCCAAGCGTTGAATTTGGATAACCTTGTTTAATTTATGCCATCTATGCAATAATAAGTATTAAGCCAATATTTAAAATCATTAAAGTTCTACTTTAAGGCAGTAATGGACCATTTGCCTTGCCTCCTGTATCAATATAAAGTGATTATATCATTGATATAATAACGTTGATTATGATGATAACATGTAGATGATGTTATTAGAGAAGGGGCAAACATAAGATATCGCACAGAAACTTAAAGGGAGCGACAAGTCGCAATCTGCCCTCAAATGTAAAAATCTTTTTAACCACAAATGTATAAATATTTCCCCTGCAAACGTAACAATTTCCATTTTTACTCCAAATGCCATAACATGTTTGATTGATTGATTTTGTTCGTCAGGTATATTGCAATACAAACATAACCAGGTACCATGACAGGATAGCCCATGAAAGCCGAAATGGCTTATTTCCAATGGGGTCCTTATACCTAAATAACTGATTAAAAAATACACTAAGAAAACACATTAGTACGGCTACAAGGCTATCGTACACGTACGACAAGTAATAAGAATGTACTAATGTAGCAAAATAAAACATAACATTTTTATAAAGTAGGCGAAGATTACATAAATGTGAAAACAAGACTTACTCAACGGAAAAAAAACTATATACAAAAAATCATAATGAAACTATCGATAATAAACGTTGGTTACATAAGTCATATAATATAGGAAAAAACCATCTGAGCTACAAAAAGGAGAGGAGAAATATAGTTATGGAGTAGACATATTTTTCAGATGATGCTTCAATACCCTTTTAAAATTTAAAAAATTCTTAACTGACTTAACATGATTTGGGAGGGAATTCCAGAAAAGAGTACCGTTAAAATAAAAGGAATTTCCAATTTTACCTTTCCGCTTAGGCACTACGAAATTAAATTGACTATTTCTAGTGTCATGCCCATGAACACTTGAAGAGCGAGTAAAATTATTTGAAATATAGTGATCTGCATTAGAGTAAAAAATCTTATGTACATGGTGAATTAAAAGTTGTTGTGATCTAAGGTTTACATGAAGAAGACCAGCTATTTCAAGTTCACTCTTCCCAATGTGTGTTCTTGGTGGTAAGTGATTGATAAATCTTACAATATTATTTTGAATTATTTTTAACTTGTTTTGATCCACCTTGCCTAGACTGCAGTACCATGCCGCATTAGCATAATCAAATAAACATTGTATTAAGGAAAAACTTAAAATGCGTCTTGATTTTAAGTTCATGCAATTTTGATAACGATACAAGAATTTTAGACGAGAATTAGCTTTTTTGACAATACTGTCAACCAAACTTGAGCAAGAAAGATCACTAGCTATATTTAGTCCTAAATACTTCACAGAATCCTGTCTCTTAATGAGTTGATTGTTATAACTTATATTGAAATCATCAGTATACTTCAGCCTACCCCGCGAACAAAACAAAATACTTTCGGTTTTACCAATATGTAAGCTAAGCTTATTTGCTGTCATCCAATTAACACAGTTTGATAATTCTAAGCTAAGTTTTCCCCGATCAGCTTAGGATCAGTACCAGAATATAGTAACACACTATCATCCGCATATAAAAGTAATTTACTGTCGTTGACACAAACACACATATCATTAATGTAGCACATGAAAAGAATAGGACCTAATATGCTCCCCTGGGGAACTCCGCATCTTATGGGCATAGAATCGGAGAGTACATTTTGCAACGAGACAACTTGATGACGATTGGTCAAGTAAGACCTAAACCATTGCACACATGCAGAATTTAAACCCATTACTTCTAATTTACTTAACAGTATATTATGGTTAACGGTATCGAAGGCTTTTTGCAAGTCAAGAAGAACCATCCCGACAAAACGTCCTTGGGAAATTTCGTTCCTGACAAAATCTAACAGGTGAATAAGACAAGTTCAGTGGAATAACCATTTCTAAAACCAGATTGAAATTCGTATATTATTTTGTTTTCTTGAAAGTAGTTCTCTAATTGGGCATACACACATTTCTCTAGGACCTTCGAGACTATACTTAAAACGCTAATCGGTCTATAATTGCTAACATTAGTTTTATCTTTCTTTTTATAAAGGGGTGTTACTTTTGCAATTTTCATTTCATCAGGGAAGGTGGAAGTTGAGATAGATAAGTTAATAATGTAAGTTAAAGGTTTATACAAATATTTAGCTCCATCCTTCAAAAATCTGGCAGGTACCAAGTCAAGCCCGGTACTTTTTGATATTTTCAACTTATTTAATTCATCTAAAACAAACTTTTCTTTGACAGGAGAAAAAAGAAAACAACCTTTCGACACACCCTTAGTGTCGTATAATTTTTGTAATTTAACACTGTCCGTTCCAAATTCATTTGCGTTGCTATCTGGCAGATTACTAGCTAATTTTTCTGCCACAGTTGTGAAATAATTGTTAAATTCGTTCGCTATCCTCATATTATCATGACATAACTCCCCTTGGATATTAATAACATTCTCTTTAACATTCTTTTGTTTGTTTTTACAACCTAAATCTTTCAGATTCTTCCACAACTTTTTAGAATCATTTTTATGCTCATCAATTTGATTTTGGAAGTATTCATCTTTAGCCCGTCTCACTTTTCTTTGCACCAAATTACGTAAAAGTTTATATTTCTTTTCTAATTCTAAATTACCACAATCCTTTTTCATTCTTTTAAAAACTATATTTCTTTGTCTTATTAACGAAATAATTTCAGCATTCATCCACTTATCGGTTCTTTGCTTAATTCTTACTTGTTTTAATGGAGCACATTTATCAACTATAGACATGAAAATATTTTTGAAAATTGACCACGCAGTATTTACTTCTTTACATTCTAATATGTCAGACCAATTGACTCGAGATAAAACATTATTAAAATCATCTATACAATAGTTTCTCATACACCGAATATTTATATTTCTATGCTGTTTGAATACAGGTCTTATTAGCTTCCTAGAGCAGTAGGTTAAAAAATGATCACTTAGGCCAATTTCAATAACACCACTTTGACAAATATTTTCTTCTTTACTGCTGATTACATGGTCTATTAATGATGAAGTGGCCGATGTTGTTCGAGTGGGTTTAGTTATAAGTTGACTCAAACCATTTAAATTCAAAATATTCTTGTATTTTTTTGATAATGAAGACTGCTGCAAAAGGCAGATATTCATGTCCCCTAAAATTATAACCTCATCATCTTTTGTTAATTTATCCAAGGTGTCAGTGAGATATTCAATAAAATAATGATCTGTAGGGGGTCTGTACACAACACCTAGAGTAATGGGTTTAGTATGGGGTAATAGAATGTCAATCCATAACGATTCAATATCATTTTGTGTAAGATCTTCTCGTACGTTAAATGCAATATCATTTCTAATATAAAGACAGACTCCACCACCATGTTCTCCTACACGGTCTCGTCTTAAAATACAATATCCATCGATACAAACTTCTTCATCGTTCACGGAAGAGTTTAACCACGTTTCAGTAATTGCAATTACAGAGATTCTATTTTGGGAGAAAAGGAGTCGTAGTTCAGGTATTTTAAACAGAATTGATCTAACATTCAAATGAACAAGATGCAACCCTTTACCAATAAAAGTATCATTAAATGATTCATATAAAGCGCTTTCATCAACAGTATTCTGTATTCTAACTTCAGGGATAGGAGGTAAAATTGGTTGAGAGGGTTGAATATCTTCACAGGATTGAGTAAAAAGGGAGTCACAAAAAGGTGGTAATGAGCACGTCGAACAGACCCAATTTTCATTGGGGTTATGATATAACCTGGTATACCGCAACTGTAAAACCGCAAATGTAAAACCGCAACCGCAACTGTAAAACCGCAACTATGTCAACCGCAAATGTAAAACTCATTGCTTGCATAATGTTATTATCAGATGCGTGTGTGTGTGCGCGTGTGTATGCGTGTGAGGTTTCCTGACCATTAAAATCCTTAAATATCGAAAGACCCTTTACCTGTTTACCACAAATATAAAAACATAACAACTGTAAATGTAAAATTGCATTAAAGTAGTTGTTTACTAGTGTTTTCCCTTTTTATGATCAGTTTACCATTTAGAGGGGCCGGGGAGGGGGCGGGGCAGGGTCGAGGAGCTGATCATTAACTTCAGTGGCAAGGAAATTCAAATACAAGATGTCGCAATGGAATAGCAATTTATTTTATCAGTCTCAAGAGGGCGCTTCATGTAAATTAGATTTGAACGTAATTTGCTAGTCTTTATTTAATTTAATTTTTAATGATGAAATATTGAATGGTTGGAGTAATATTCAATGCCTGAAACCTGCATGTTAACTTTTCAATCACGTGATAATCAAAGATAACGCATAACTACGTACACTATATATACGGTGCACGTATAAAATAATAAAAGATATTAAAATAGAATGAAAGATAAAATGAAAAAAAAAAAAAATATAGATTGAAATCGGATACAATACATGAGGGATCTGTATATATATAAATATTTTTTTCAGCAGAACAAACAAACAAAATTAATTTTGAAACACTTGACCCAGAACAAAATGAATAATGCACTGTCCATTAAAGTGATGCAACCTATTCCCAGGGGCGTCATGGTAGGGTTATTACAATAAAAGCTGTGACCCATACAAGTCACCATTTTTGCACCCTCTTTCTTAGGAAATATTGATTAACAAATTATGTTCCGGCCTCAGCAGCTAGAGACATTTGAAGAAAAAAAAACAAAAACAAACAAACAACGTAATTGGCAATATCGTGATACGGGCCCCGCAACTTACCCGTCTTGTAATCGATTACTAATCATCTTCTTATGGGGTGTTGCAAGAAAGTTGCAATCAACTGCAAATTGTAAAGCAAATTAGAACAACCATTCTGAATGGTTCATGGTCTGCCCATTCAAGAAGATGCGCTTGCAACAATGATTTTGATTGGTCAGTACCAATCAGTTGCAACCTGCAATCAATCGCAACTTTCTTGCAACACCCCATTAGACGTCTAACTTCACTAGTTATACTCGTGTTACAGGCCCCGCGCAACCACGTTGAACAACTTACAAAATGGAAATGGGGCCTGCATCACGATTTAACATTATAAACTCGTGAACAAGGCCCCATCCTATGCATAATGATGACAGACGACACGGCAGTGGGGCTCACGATTACATATAAAGGCATAGTTGCAAGGGAGGGGAATGGCAGGGGCGGATCCGAATCCTTTTGAAACCCTTAAGTACACAATAAAACAAATTGCCTCCTTAATTTATTGGGGGGGGGGGGGGGGCGGAGGGGGGGGGGGGGATTGCAAGGGAGGGGTTAAATGGATATAAGGGGATAATTTCCCCCAATATCTAAACAATTTTTTAAATGGGGGACTCCCTCCAATGTATATTTTAGAGGGGTTAATGGCGAGGGGGGGGGGGGTAATTGCAAGGGAGGGGTTACAACGATATATAAGGGGATACTTTCCCCCAATATTTAAACTTTTTGGGGGGATGATTGCAAGGGATAAAGGCTTGGGCGGATCCCGGGGAGGCAGAATAGGCCGCGGCCCCTTTTAAACCCTTAAGTATACAAAACAAATTACCTCCTTAATTTATTTTTATTTGGAGGACGGGCGGCGGGGGAATTGCAAAGGAGGGGATAAAACGATATAAGGGAATACTTTCCTCCAATATTTTATAAAGTATAAAGCGGAGATAAAGAGATATACTTTCCCCCAGTATTCATTTTTTTTTTTTTTTTTTTTGGGGGGGGGGGGGGTAATAGCGAGGGAGGGAATAAGGGGGATATATAAGGGGATATTCTCTTGCTTTTTTTCTGGAGGGGGTACATGTAATTGCAAGGAAGGGGATAAAGGCATGGACAGATCCAGGGGGAGGCAGAATAGGCCGGGCCCCCTCCCCCTTTTAGGGATGTCGTGAACGCCTTTAACCTTCATTTATCATGTTTATATTAATTGATTGACGGATGGATAGATTGTTGTTAATATAAATTAGTATCATAGACACAATTTTGGATATACATATCTACAATATGTTTATTAAATGATTTAGAGGTTTATAGAAACTCATTTTAACTGCGATGCTTTTGATTTGTGAAAATCACATACTCACTGTTGTTTTTACATTACCTTTGTCATTTTGAATTGCTTGTTGTTTTATACGGGAAAATCTTTCAGAATTATGGAAAATGGTATATACACAGCTGTTATATGTGAAAGATGTTAAGATACGTTATATTCCTGTGCATAAACGTGTTTTTATAGGTACAACACTGTAAAACCTAGATTACGGAAATATTTTACAGTCATTTTTATAATTACGTGCTTGTTCAGTTCATTTTGTATTCCTCCTTGGGATGGCTATGACAATTCTATTAAAGTCGATATATAATTTAGGAGTATCAAAATCCGTTTCATGTCACAACAGAAATATTGAATTCAAACAAAACATATTATCTAGCAGTTCTTAGAAATTCTTCTGAGATCGTGAAAGTGAAAATGTTGTACTGTGTAATTTCTTACTTTAAAAATAAATGTAAATTACAGTAAAATGATGACTAACGAGACAGCTCGATTTGTATCGATAACGGGAGTTACCCCTGCAACTACCATGGCAGCCCCTAGCAGCACTAGCGGGTAAGTTGTGTGTTATTCAGTTGTGTGTAACACCCACAAACATATGTATGTGCATTATGACAATAATCCGTAAGCCAGGATTCAGGAAGGAATCGTAAGTGCAGCACAAATCTTTGATATGACAATTAATATGATATTCAATTGGCGTTAGCATGTGTATGAGTTCGAAACTTGTTTCAACTTACCAAATACCATCCATTTCACCACGTTAAATAAGCGTATTGACGTACCCAAAGGAATTATATTTGACTTAGTTTGTCATGCTCAAATAGTCTAGAATAAAGTGTTATACTTGCAACAACAACAACGACAAAATTTCCTAGATTCAGGACTCTTGCTTATCATTTTTATATCGTTTTATTTCATGAATAAGCGTGAAAATTATATTAACGCTGTATTTTTCATCTTGGTCTAATGTGCGGGTACCTATAATAATATTTATATGAATGTTTTGGGTTTAGAAATAAGATATGCTCCTTTGCTTGTTGGAAGAGTACACGAATAAGGATGATAGGCCTACTCTTTAGATTATTTGCAGGCAGTATGATCGCAAAGATATCATTGGCGGGAAAGGTTCGATTGATAATCATATTTACTAAGATTGACTATGTTTCTTAAAGTTTCAATACGAGATTTCCATTTTAATTATATAATAATAATATAACATATTTATATAGCGCTTATCACATTATGTCCCTATCCGTTGTAAAAAAGAGGAAGGAGGAAAAGTGGATAGAGAAGGGCTTGAGAAGAGTGAGGTATGCTCAACATACATGTACTTCCTCTAGTTACCAGTTAACACTGGAAGTTATTTCTAAAATGAAATGTTTTAAGACGTGCCTTAAAGTTGTCAACGGTGTCACAATTTTTGATATTTTCTGGCAATATGTTCTAAAGTTCTGCCGATGCAACCTGAAGAGATCGTGACCCATACGATTTTGCATTTATTTGAGGAATTGTGAAAAGGGCCTTTTGGAAGATCTGAAGTTTCTGTTGAACGTATTGGACAAGTAATTCAGTCAAATAAGTAGGAACCAATCCTTTTGGGCACTTAAATGCTAGGACAAGGGTATTAAACTCGATTCTAGCAAGAACAGGTAACCAGTGTAGTTTCTTCAAGATACGAGAGATAGATGCAATTGAACGGGACCTCGTAACACGCCGTGCAGCAGAATTTTGTTCGGTATTCGGTGTTCATGTTGGAAATCTAACGTGACTAAGATAAAATTAATGAACAAAACACATATTTGCATGCCTGAATTATATAATTTTGTGACACTAGTGACCAAACTTGCCGAGAGTTATACATAATTATGCATGAGTGAAATGAAATCAAAAGTGTTACGGGCCGCTCCCTGCCCGTATCCCAGGATCCCTGTCTTATATTTATGTAGACATCACAACAACAGGTTACTCTGGAAAACCGGTTGTAAGTTAATAAAACTCCATGTTGAATCTCTTCTTGGTCTCGATCGTCACAATCGATCTCGACCTACTGAACTCGCCCTTATCACAAAAGATTTGAACTGTGGATTCAATAAGTGTTTATTTGTATATTATAGGTCAACAAAAAGAAAAGTAACGAATGGGGAGATCACCAAGTTATCCAAACGTTTACCTGGCGGAAAATACATCGAACTTTCCGAAGCCCTGGGATTTGAATACGACTATATTCAAAAAATAAAAACGAAAGATCTCTTGGACTCCACAGCTGCATTCAAAGAAGTCTTGCAGGAATGGAAGACGGGGACGGGTGGATTCATGGAGGATCTTGATAAAGCACTAACGGAAGCAGAGGTTGGAGGAATAATACCTGAATACAAAAGCTAGTCATTGCAAGCGATCAATCATAACCCAACAGGAATTACCTTCTTTCCTCAGAAACTTTCTTTTTGTCTATAGTACTTGAGACTTCATGGAAAACAGCAAACTGATTATGTAGCCTCTGTTGAGTTTGAACAAAATTATGTATGGTTCTTTCACTGTATATTGAAGTTTGGAATGATAAACATCGGCATGACATGTAATGTACTCGGTTCCTGCAGATTTCTAACCTTTACTGTTTTACTGAAGACGGTGTTATTGTGCCATGGTTAAAATATTTTCCCTACCTGCCTACGTTATCTTTGTATCATAGAAAAGCTACACAATACCTTTAAAACACAATTCCTTCACGTTTGCACTCATATGGTTAAGAGTTAGCTTTAAACATTTCCGTCGTAATGGAATCTGGTCTTATATCAATTCAGAGTAACGATCAAAATTGTGACCTTGACATCCAGGCTTTTTAATTAATGATAAAGATTAATTTGTTAGCTCTGAGCCATACCATTACGATGCGTGGTAATACTACTGGAAATATTTCATCTGCAATTTTCTGTGGTACTGAGCGTACTTTGCTCTGTATGAATGATTAGGTCTATCAAATAAATAGTCTCCACCCCCACTTGTAGTAACAAAAATAGTGGTATCTCATTTGGAACTGACTTGTGGAGATGCCCATGAACATTGAAATGATATAACTATGTCTACGTACTTGAAACTGATATATGATAAACTGATATATGTAAAGAAGTGTGCGATAGTGTTGAAGTATACAATTCATATTCCACTTCGGGTTTTAGATCAAATATTTTAGATCAGAGTTTTACAATGCTCAGGTGATCAGGTTTTCTGCTTCACAATTATTTAACATTATTTTCTGTAATATAGCTCGCATATCTGAAAATAATAAATATGGCCACCAAATAATTGAAAAACTAAAAAAAAATGTCAAGTTAAGGATATTATTTCGTTTCCTTTCTAGAAATTCCAGGCGTCAAACGATACATGGTGATTCAATAACAATGGACAGAGAGTGCAGAAAGTTTTGTTATTTTAATAGGTCTTATAGCAAGTCACACGAAGAGAAGGTTGTAGTGAAGCTTCAGTACAATTCTCATCATCTGGATAAATGATACCGCTTTTTGATTAATATTATTAATGGAAAATCTTTATGTTTTATTGAGGAAGTTGCTAATTACTGTGTATAAATCAATTTAGATAATGAACGTTTTTTATGATAAATGTCCGAACGAATATTAGAAATATAATGATGTAAAGGCAATAATAAACTTTTTCATTTGTTTTATTGCTGTGTTTCAGTGGTTATTTTTATGTTAGTGTCATTACCATGGAGCAAAATGTAAATAAATGAACACCAAAGAGATAAGATTAAATTAAGAATCAAAAGAGAGTGATATTAACAAAATGTACCATACTGCAGTGAGCATGGGGTGAAATAAACTTAATGCAGAAAACAAGATGAAATGTCACTCTAGTGTTCGGAGAAATGGAGAGACTTGCCAAGAATGTGAATCTTTGTGTCGCCGAAAGCACTGTCCGGTCTCCGTGGTCTAGTGGTTAAGGAATTGGCGTTCAAAGCCAATGGCCCTGGTTCGAATACCGGTGGAAACATTTTTAAACCTATGCACAAATTTTCAGGGAGGACAGCTCTGGGGAACTTTGATTTAAGCTGCGCAGCCATTATTCTCTCATTTCCATTTCTCACAATTATATATATATATATATATATATATATATATGTAGCGATCAAGAATTACTGGGTTAAAAAAAAATAGAGAATAGAAATTTAACTGCTTGAGTGTAAGAGGGTAGAACAAGTGGAATTCTTTTATACAGTGAAGTATTGTGGCTTGGGAAACCAGATTTTTATCTCATTGGCAACTTTTATTCATTGTAGTAGGGGAGGTTGAGACAGGAGAATGTTGTTCCTTGGTCACCTTTGTTTTGTTAATTCATGAAAACGAATTTATGTGCAGTCCAGTTGTGAGTATAGGGTGTGTGCACATTTAGAGTTTAGTGACATGATAAGAAAGTGGTTCTCGTGGATTTGACTAAAAAAGACGTATTTGTTACACATAGCCATGATAGGAGAAAAGTAAATGTATATATATATTTCGATTCACCCTGTTGTTGATGGTATTGGTTTGGAATTAATAGGTTTTGATTAGTAACTATGATGGAGAGATATCAGTTTTAGGTGATTGGGTTTTAGAAGAGTTTGGTATCATTTTAAGTGTATCTCGTCACTGCAATTTGATGACTCCGAAGAGCTAGGGTGTGGGTTTTGTGGAAGCAGTCCTGGCACGACAGGGACAGGACATGTAGTTGTTCGTTTTCCTAGTTCGTTAGTTAGAAGTTCAATGAGTTTAAGGTGTGTTTTAGAAATACTTTGATACCCTGGAGATGTTGTGAATATGTGTGGTGTCTTGCAGTGGTTTCGGTACATGTTGATAAGGATTGAAAGGCATTGTAACCTGATTGGGAATTATTGGATTGTGTACAGATTCAGATTCTATATTATGTATACAAAAGTTAGTGAATACAGAGAAGACATTTATTGATTTCTTAATGAATGAATGATAAAAGCATAGAGCTGTAGGGTTATTATATTTCTTATGTTGAAATTTACCGAAAAGAAAAATTATTGTATTATTTGTTAGATATTTTGTTGTTAGATATTTTGTATTTATCTTTGACTTGTACCTTTACACAATGGATCAAAGGTTAGGTGGAGATATAATTTGTTTAGATGAATTTTTACATGATGAAATTACGGGCTCTTTTGGAGAAGGATGTATTATACAGAGTGTGTCTTTGATTGGCCTTTCGCATGATTGTTTTAGGGTTGTCTTGTAAATGTATTAACAACAATTTGGAGGTCAATAGAGTTAGGACATGCTTAGTTTAAATGAAGATTGTAAAGCGCTAAAGGATAAGCGCATAGCGCATCAAAAGCAAAAGTGCAAAGGAGGGAGAAGAGAGAAAGAGAGAAAGAGAGAGAGAGAGAGAGAGAGAGGGAGATCGCGCGCACTAGAGAGAAGAGAGAGAGAGAGAGTTTTAAAGAGGAGAAATAGAGAGAAAGAGAGGAAAAGAGACAGAAAAAAAAAAAAAAGAAGAGTCAAAGAAAAAGGGTGAAGGAAAACAGAAAAGGAAAGAAAAGAAAAGAAAGGACAAGAAAGAAAGAAAGAAAACGTAGAAAATCACACGGTAGGAAAAGAGTAAAAAGATACATTCATCCCCCAGGTTGGAGAGAGCCGAGATGGTGGATGAGGCGTTCCTCTCTCTCTTTCCTGGCCGCATCTGACTTGAAGTCATTGACAAGGATGCTTACTTCGAAATGTCCAATGTTGTGGTCAGGCTGGTTGAAATGCTGTGCCACAGGCAGGCCTGCAGACTTGATCCTGATTGACCGAAGATGTTCAGTAACTCTGTCGGCAAGCCTCCTCTTTGTTTCGCCGACGTATAAATGTTGGCACTTCGTACAGTTGATTGCATATATGCAATCCTTAGTAACGCAAGTAAAACTCCCGTTGATCCTCCAAGTACCCTTGGGTCTCTGAATCTGTGTACTGTTGGATATCACTCTGCAAGTATTACATCGCGGCCTCCTGCAAGGCCTACATCCGGTACAGGAGATGGGAGAATTGAGCTTGGACCTAACAAGGAGTTGGCGGAGATTGCGGTCCTTCCGTTATGACGTCAGAGGAGGTTCTGAGAAGATTTCCTTTGTTGCCGGATTGTCACTTACGATGTGGAAATTCTCCCTTACTGACTTGGCAAGACGCTTACTCGTAGGATGGTAAGTTACCACTAACGGAATCTTCCTCAAAGTGTTACCCTTCTCTTTTGACTGAAGTGCATCAGCACGGGTTGCTGACATAACTCTGTGCGTTGCATTGGCAAGGATCCGGTCTGGGTACCCACGTTCTTTGAAGAACCCTCTCATCTCATCAGCTCGATGGATGAAGTCATCTTCCTCCGAACACAGACGACGGATGCGAGAAAGTTGCGAGAAGGGTATGGAATTCTTACATGCAGGCGGATGCGAAGATCTGTAGTTGAGGTAAGCATGGGAATCTGTAGGCTTGTAATGTACTGATGTGGTGATGCCCGTACCTTTGATGGTGACATTGAGGTCCAGGAACGACACGCTAACGTCTGACACTTCGTTGGTAAGCTGAACTGACGGATGTACATTGTTGAGCTTGTCAATAAATGCCAGAACTTCGTCTTTGCCACAGGTAGCAATTCCTAGATAATCGTCAATGTATCTCCGTAGAAGGAGAGGTTGGGGTCCTTCGTAGTTTGACAAGAAGCCGGTCTCGAGGTTTCCCATGAACAAACAAGCGTATGAAGGTCCCATCTTGGTGCCCATCTTAACACCCTTCTTCTGCTTGTAGTACTTCCCGTTGAAGTTGAATGCAGACAGAGTGAGAACGAGGTCAGTAAGACGTAAGATGGTGTCATCATCAGGTCTGTCGGGCGACTGATTTTTCCGTAGAAAGGAACGAATAGCAGTAAGGCCGTCAGATCGAGGAATGTTGGTGTAAAGGGATTTCACATCCAAAGTGAAAAGGTACCTGTCCCCGTGTTCTGGTAGATCGATGGTCTCAAGTATTTGGATCATCTGGGAAGAATCTCGGACGTAAGTGGGAAGACTCTGTACAATGGGCGAGAAGATGCTATCGAGGTACTCACTAATGAGCTCGGTGGGACAGTTAATTGTGGAAACTATGGGTCGCCCGGGATTGCCCACTTTGTGTATCTTGGGCAGCATGTAGAAGATAGCAGATTTAGGGTTCTTCTGGATGAGATGTGCAGCTTCCTTGGGGAGCCTCTTGCTGTCAATGAGTCCATTTACAGTCTCAATCACAACACGTTGATGACCATCTGTGGGGTCATGATCTATCTCTTCATAAAATGTGGAGTCACTGAGCTGTCTGAGACCCTCTTCGATGTATAAATCACGTTTCCAAATGACGATAGCCCCTCCCTTGTCCGCTGGTTTAATGACGTAATCAGCATTGTTGCGGAGCGTATTGATGGCTGCCTTCTCGGAGTTACTGAGATTGGAAGAAACGGCTACTTCGTTAGTGATGATTGAGTTAAGATCATGACGACATTTGTTAATGTACAGTTCGAGGTTAGGAAATTGTCCTTCTGGAGGACTCCAGACCGAACGGCGGGGTTGCAATTGGTCAAAAGGCATAGGCGTGTTTGTAGATCCTTCTTCCTCACTACTGGACTGGGTGTTGACATCTTCCGTACACAAATTTGATTCATTCTCCAACTCTCGGGCATGGAAATGGGCTTTTAAGCGCAAACGTCGAGCAAAGGTTTCGAAATCTCGACGAAGTTGGAATTCATCAGCATTCCTGCGACGGGGAACAAAGGTTAGACCTTTGGAGAGAAGAACACGCTCATCCTCCGTAACGGGCAGGTCTTCCGGAATTGTCACGACCAGCCTCTTGGCTACGGTATCATTTGAATTAACAGTCCTGATGTCAGGCTCATATGGAAGCAACGATGTTAGTTTTCTAAGTTTGTAAGAACGTAGACACTCAAAGTACTCACTGTTTTTGTGGTGTATCATTCGCCTGATGGTACCATACTGGTAGGCACTGCATAGTTCCCTCAACTCGTCTACACGTTGAGTGATCAGCTCGTTGCTTTTGTTGATTTCTCTTTGGTATGATGTCAGAGACAAACGCATGAGGCGTCGAGAGCATTGTTCCAGATTGTAGTCGTTTCTTTTTTGGCCAAAAAAGTATCGACTACAATCTGGAACAATTTATTTATTTATTTTTTTTTCTGTTTCTTATTCTCCCTTTTCTGTCTCTTTTCCTCTCTTTCTCTCTATTTCTCCTCTTTAAAACTCTCTCTCTCTCTCTCTCTTCTCTCTAGTGCGCGCGATCTCCCTCTCTCTCTCTCTCTTTCTCTCTTTCTCTCTTCTCCCTCCTTTGCACTTTTGCTTTTGATGCGCTATGCGCTTATCCTTTAGCGCATTGCGCTTTGCTGATGCTGGATGCATTTTTTAATAAAGTCATCATTCCTGATGAAGCCCTATGGGCGAAAATTTGAAATCTTTCATCTCTTAACGGTTGTCTTATTCATCATTGACTTTTGTGTATTTTTCATCAACCGACGCAGGACACTTATTTTTTATTTTTTAAATTTTATATATATATATATATATATATATATATATATATATATATATGTAGCAATTAAATACCCACATGAGTTGAGAGTCAACCCGGTTCGATTAGCGAACTTAAACATTTAACGTATGTTCAGGCCATTAGTCAACCGAGAGTAGATAACACTTCCAACTATTTATCACAGTTGTCCCAGATGTTTTAATTTATTGTCAACCCAGATAAGTATTTGTGGCCATTTAGTCCATCCAGGGTAGAAAAGAATCCCAACTGCTTATATGACAAACATCCTAGACATTTTAGTTAATTGTTTATTTACTGCATAAATGATGAGGACATTTCTAAGAAAGGTCAGTTTGCAATATTGGAATAACAAAATGCTTATTTTTTTGAGATCCATGTATGAAATAACAAAAAAAAAACGTTATGGGTTTCTTGAAAAGAGAAGTAAATATCTACATGTATAACGCAACAACATTTATAAAAAATGGAACGCAATAATAATATAGTACAATTTTTTTCAGCTTTATCGGGACAACTACAAGCTATCGCTTCTGTACAATCACACTCTAAAAAAACTTAAGTGTTAAAGCACCACTTTAAAGGACCGAGGAGTGACCACTTTTTCAATTTTTTGGATTCAGCGTTTATAGTGTTCAAGAATGTTAATCTACCATTAATTTTTGAAAATGTAGTCACTCCATGGCGCTTTTAAAGTGATTTAACACTTCAGTTTTTAGAGTATATCAAAGACACATACCCGTCAGAAGGTTACCAAATTACCAACAGACTTTAGCTTGATTAGAGAAAATTGAATTGCAAAATAGTTTTAGGGGACATTTGTCCGTGCGTTAATGTCCTAGAGATACATGTAGCTGTTCAGGGGTAAATTTCCGATGAATCGGGGTGAATTTCCCAGGGATACTTGTCCTTGTGTCGGTGTCCTATAGTGAAAGTTGTCGGGTTTTGAATATCATAGATAGTTTTTTCGGGGGTAGATCTTCTAGCATTTTGCCCTGGGGGAGGTATTTTCCATGCAGGCGGTATTTTTCCGGGGTATAATGACAAATAATCTACGGGTTAATTTTCCTAACAACATTTTTAACAATAAGTCATCCGTATAATCACCATTCAAAAATCGATATTAAAAATATAACAATGATAGTGACAGTGGCGTATCTAGATATTCTGGCGCCCGGGGCAAACTATCAAATTTGTGCCCCCACCCCCACATGCCCAAACTCAGATTAATGAGCGTTTTTAATTTAGAAATGATGGCACTATACGTGAAAATTAGTTTTGATGCACATAATCCGTGGTTGTTAGCCCAAATCAGAAGAATTATTGAAAAAAAAGGAGCGGCGCGACCGAGCGCCAGATTTTTTGTTTTCCTTTTCACCCTTCAAATTGAATGTATTAAAAAAAAAATCCAAGGGAATACAGCGACCTAGCAAGGGGTCCGCTCGCTAGTCATAAAGAAAACTATTCATAACAAAAATATTCATAAGGACCGCTATTCATAATACGACATAAGGGTCACTATTCATAATACGAAAAGAGGGTCGCTATTCATAAAGGTCGATATTCATAAGGGTCGCTATTCATAATCGAAGAAGAGGGTCGCTATTCATAATACGGAAAGCGGGTCGCTATTCATAATGCCAAATCAGGGTCGTTAATCATAAGGGTCCCTATTAATAAGACGAAACGAGGGTCGCTATCCATAAAGGTCGATATTCATAAGGGTCGCTATTCATAAAGGTCAATATTCATAAGGGTCGCTATTCATAATCAAAGAAGAGGGTCGCTATTCGTAATCGAAGAAGAGGGTTGATATTCATAATCGGAGAAGAGGGTCGCTATTCATAATCTAAGAAGAGGGTCGCTATTCATAATCTAAGAAGAGGGTCGCTATTCATAATCAGAGAAGAGGGTCGCTATTCATAATCGGAGAAGAGGGTCGCTATCCATAATCGGAGAAGAGGGTCGCTATTCATAATCGGAGAAGAGGGTCGCTATTCATAATCGGAGAAGAGGGTCGCTATTCATAATCGGAGAAGAGGGTCGCTATTCATAATCGGAGAAGAGGGTCGCTATTCATAATCGGAGAAGAGGGTCGCTATTCATAATCGGAAAAGAGGGACGTTATTCATTATCGGAGAAGAGGGTCGCTATTCATAATCAGAGAAGAGGGTTGCTAATAATAATCGAAGAAGAAGGTTGCTATTCATAATTGGAGAAGAAGGTCGCTATTCATAATCGGAGAAGAGGGTTGCTAATCATAATCGGAGAAGAGGGTCACTATCACAGGCGTAGCCAGGATTTTTCAATGGGGGGGGGGGGGGCACACGTGAAGGATCCAACCGCATAGCCAAGATTTCATTTTAGGAAGGGGGGGGGGCGGTTGTGGGGCACGCAAATGGTGGGAAATTTGCGTGTTTCCAAGGGGGTGGGTGTGGGGGTGGGAGTTTTACAGCGAATTTGAGAGAAAGATTACGGCTCGTAACACCTTTTTTTAAAGGAAACTTAGTTCTGGCAGCTTTTTAGTTAATTGGACGCAATATCGCCCTTCCCGCGTGAAGCGTGAAAGGTCTGACGTTTTAGCACCCTATTTTTTTAGGCGGAAAGTTAGTTCGACGCCCTGGCTGCTTTTTAGTTATTTTGGACGCAATACTGCACTGTATGTAACAGGGGTTGGTGCAGGGATGGGGAGTTTCCCCCTTCCCGCGTGAAGCGTGAAAGCTCTGAGCAAATTTGAGAGAAAGATAACGACTTGTAGCAAAAAATAAAAAATAAAAAATAGGCGGAAAGTTATAATTCGATGCCTGGACTGCTTTTCAATTATTTGGACGCAACACATGCGAGGGAGAGAAGCCAGTGGCGTATCTAGGGATAATGGCGCCCGGGGCAAACAATGGAGTTAGGCGCCCCCGAGTGCCCAAACTTATCTTCGTTATTGTACAAGCGAGTGAGCAAAACGTCCGAGCGGCAAATTTTCATCCAGGAAATTTTGCATTTGACCAGCGCAGTTGAGCGGTAGAGAAGCTTGTATTTTATACATGGATAAACTGTTTTCTATTCACTCACTTCTACAATCGGGAGCAGAAATAACGAAAACCCTATAGACTTTGGATAGAGTCGAGAAATTCAGCAAGGCGACCTGAAGATTTCTTTCAAAGGGTTGAACCTTTGATGTTTTATACACTTTATCCTATATTGGGAGCGCAATATTTAGCAGGAGTCATACGAAACTTACAGGATATAGCGAGCAAAGCAATCACATCTTTATTTTTCAACCTTTTAAGCTATTTAAGAACTAAATACTGGGGGAGTGAAATTACAAGATCCTGAAAAAAATAATTATGCGAGGGAGCGAACCGACCGAGCTTTTGGAAATTTTCGCATTTCAAGCCTTCAAAAATTAGATTTCTAGTGCATTTACCCTGCGGATTTGGGGGGCGCGTGACCCGTAAGGATTATGATTTTTTTCATTTCCTCCTATATTTCTTTCTGTCCTTTGCGTTTTTTGCGCCCCCTCCAAGTGCTGCCTGGGGCACACGCCCCCCTGTCCCCCAGATACACCACTGAGCGAAGAGAACGAGCGGAGGTGGGAGGGGTATCCCCCTCCTTCATCAGGAAATTTTTCAAAAATCTGTCTATAAAACTTGCATTTTAGAGCATCCCAAATGGTTTTTAATGAAAAGAAGGAATGCACGGATCTACGCCAATTATGGACGGAACCCCTTATATGAGAATAACAATACCGGCGAACGAATTTTCTTCGATATTTCTGCATTGAAATTATGGCATTTCTTATTTCCTTACTTCTTACAATCATTAAAGAATGTTATGGTATTTCAAGATCAAACATCATGAGTCTGGATAGTTATTAGTTTTAAGTTAATGTATCATAATTCGTATTTATTTTATCCAAATATATAGGGGGGGGGGGAGGGGGTGATAATACAGGCCATCCCCCCACCTCATTTTTTTTTAGATATATACCCCCATTCCCCGGGATCGACACCCATGGTAACAGGGGTGGGTGCAGGGTGAGGAGAGTTATCCCCCCCCCCCTTCTCTCGCGAAGCGCGAAAACTTTTAGCAAAATTTGAGAGCCAGATAACGGCTTGTAGCGCCTTTTTAGGCCTTTTTCTCTCACTTCCCCCGCTTTTCCGCTCTCGCTTTTTTTAGTGGCTGAATATGGGGTCATGCCCCCCCCCGTGCTCCTCATGTCTAAGCCAGTGGTCGCTATTCATAATTGAAGAAGAGTGTCGCCATTCATAATTGGAGAAGAGGGTCGCTATTCATAACCGAAGAAGAGGGTCGCTATTCATAATCAAAGAAGCGGGTCGTCATTTAAATCAAATAAGAAAGGGAAATGGATAAGGACAACCCAACGGTACTGTAAGAAAGCCTTAGAATCATTTCCATTAATTTTTTTAAAGTGAACTGTATTTATCAATGCTCCCCACACTTTGAAAGGCGCTTTACCAATGCCTTAATGATTAAAAAACGATGTCTAATCCATACATCTACATGGGAGGAGAAGACCCCCTCCCCCTCCACACACCCACACACATATCCAGATCCTCCCGTTTCTAAACTCCTTGGAGACCCTAATCCTTAACCTTTATCTCAAGTTCCAATTCTCAAGTCGGAATTTCGTAGGGGGTAGTTGTCCTGGAGATTAGTTGCAGGTTGTAGTTGTCCGGATACGGGCTTAGAAATTGCCGCGCGAAATTTGTTTTTGTTGTTATTTTGGGGGTAGGATGTCAGCCCTCATAGCAATATTTTCATAATACGTGATTTTAGTAACGTACAGTTTATTAGCATTTACCGCTCTTCCAGTGTGCCCCTGTTTATGGCAGTGGACGTGGGAATGAAGTACGCCCTCTCACGGTTGGGACTTTAAAATTTCCCTGAGTTAAAATCGCCTTTTAGAGCATTTAAGTGCATGTGGTTTCATGGTAAATTACTAACTTGCTTAATTTCATTATTTTCTTAGAAATCTTTATTTAATTTCTTGGTACTACAACATTTCAATATGGCACGAAAAAGAGACATGATAACGAAGCTTTTCGACCTGCACTCATCAGGTTACCACGCAGGTATATAACAAATTACTCGAAGTTATTATACTCGATGAACCCGGACGCAACCCGGACGCCGTAATTTCAGAACCATTCGCAAAGCTTGGACGAACTCCTTTTGTCTGCACAGAAGGGGTTCGTGCGATTGAATATAGGCGGCTTCCAGAAAGCGTAAATGCGCTGTGCTTCTGGCCCGGGACACAATTGAGAATTGATCGTCAGCATAGCTTTGTGCGCAAGCTGGATTGTTCAGCAAGTGGAGACCAATCGCTGAATCGTAGAGATTCGTAGATGGGGCATAGATTCTTACGGCCTTCTGAAGAAGTTCGTACTAACGCCGTTTAATTCGGTTATACAATGGCCCTAGAGTTCGTACGTTTTCGTAAGATTTACGGCCATCTTACGATGTTTGTTTTCGCAAGATGGTCGTACGTGCAACTCACGGCACTCTCAAGTCATTCGTAAGAAGATCTTAAGATTTTTTTGTCCAGTTGCAAAAAGGCGCTGCCGAGTACTGTCGAAAATTCTGTGACTGTTGAAAGTTTGACACTTTCAAGATGGCAGTAGTGCCAAGGAGACTACAACTGCAGCTGCAGGTGCATCTGCAAGTAGAGGCTTTTGGCTTGATGGCCCCTAAAACTCAACAATTGCACAAATTGTGTACCTACGCCTTACGAGCACCTCACGAAGGCTTTACAAACGCCAAGAGTCGTTCGTAAAAGGGTACGACTTAAGGCGTTGCCACGATCATCGTTCTTACGACGTTCGCATGGCCGCCTTTCGAAGAGGGTGTTTCGTACGACGTTGAAAAAAAATCTCAGACAAGACCATCGACCAGGCTGCAAACTTACGAACGGTCTACGAACTCTGGTTTCGTACGGCCTTTATGAGAAGATCTTACAAACTGGTCTATAAATCGTTCGTACGGCTTTCGTAGCAGTTCTTAATGGTATTTGTGACTGAGGCTTTACTTCTATCCTTCCCTTCGTCTCTCTTTATTTTCCTCTTCTCTTTTCTTTCCTTCTTTGCTTATGTTATTCTTTGTTTTGGGCGTTCTTCATCTTGTGTTGTTGTTTTCTCTCATGCTATTTTTTGTTTTGATCTTTCTTTGTACTTCTCTTTCTGTATTTTGATCTTTCTTGGATCTTCTCTTTCTGTCTTTCTTTGTTCCCTTTCTGTATCTTCTCTTGCTGTCTTTCCATCATGATATTTTTTGTTTTATCCTTCCATCATTTTGTCTTTGTTCTCTTTATTTTTTCCTTTATTTTTTCCTTCCTTCGTCTCTTTCATCTGTTGTTCTACCCTACCCCTTGTATTTTGTCATTATTCTCCATTCATTTTCTGTTTTGATCTTTCCTCTATTTCGTATTCTTTGTTTCTACCTTTTATCATCTTCTCTATTCTGTCTTTCTTATTCTAGCATCTTCTTCTCTTCCCTCCTTTTATGTTTTGAGTATATTTCTTCCATTATCATTTTTTATGATTTGGTTTTATATTTCTCTTCTAGTTTTCTCCAGAAGGGTGCGGTCTAAAAACCAAATGGTCCAACAACATTCGGTCTATTCGTCCATCACCAATTCGTCTAATAGCCATTTGGTCTAATAACCAGTTTAATCACTTCGTCTGTAGCCAACTCGTCTAAAACCTATTTGGTTTAATACCTATTTGGTCTAAACCCATTTAGTCTAAACACCACTTGGGCTAATAATCAGTTCGTCTAATGTTCACTTGGTCCAATCTATTTCGACTAAAAACACTTGGTCTAATAACCAAATGGTCTAATCATCTTTTCGTCTAATATCCATTTTGTCTAAACCCAGTTCGTCTAACAGCCACGTCGTCTAATCATCACTTCGTCTAATTACCATTTTTTGCTGATCATCGTTTGGTCCAATTCTCAGTTCCTCTATTAACAGTTTGGTCTAATATCCATTGGTCTAATACTACAGACAAACTTTAGCCTGTCATAGTTATATAGGTTTATTGCCACTTGGTCTACAGCCCGTTGGTCTTATAGCCAACTGGTCTAACATCATTCCATCTAATATCAGTTGGTCTAATAACCATTTTTTTTAATCATCATTTCGCCCATTTACCATTTGGTCTAATTTTCATTTCATCTAATTACCATTTGGTCTATAGTAAATTCGTCTAGTGACGGCCATTTGGTCTAAGACCATTTGATCTAATAACAATTTGGTCCATTATCAATTGGTCTAATTGCCGTTTCGTCTAATCAACAAATGGTCTAAACCCAGTTGGTCTAATACCCATGTGGTCTACACATCATTTGGTCCATTTGTCAGTTAGTCTAACCTCAGTTGGTCTATAATCATTTAGGCAACACTCATTTAGTCTACACTCATTTAGTCTAACAACCATTTGGTATAATTGTCATTTGGTCTAATTACCATTTGGTCTAATAATCGTTTCGACTAATGACCAACTGGGATAATTTCTTGTTTTCCCTCTACCATACTACTCTAGTGGCTTTGACTAAATAGTCAGGCCTCGGTTCGGCACACTGGCCGAATTTTTTGAACTTTTTTTGCAGTAATTGTAACGTGTTTTTTTTTTTTGGGGGGGGGGGAGTGGGGGAGTGTAAAAAACAGAAGAAAAGGGTGACCTGGTGGAGCATGACTTGAATTAATTTACATTTATCCCTTCATTTCTTTCGCTATCTTTCGCTACATATATATATATATATATATTGTATAAAGCTTTATCCTTCTATCATTTCTCTATCTTTCGTTATATTTTTCCTTGCTTTTATCCTTTCATTTTTCCATATTTCCTTTAGTTGTGTTATTCTTTAAATCACCTCTTCCATCTTTCCATATGTTAATCTTTACATTATTTCTTTTATCATTTTCTCTTTCTCTCT
Source organism: Heliocidaris erythrogramma (assembly GCA_025617745.1). Lineage (NCBI taxonomy): Eukaryota > Metazoa > Echinodermata > Echinoidea > Camarodonta > Echinometridae > Heliocidaris > Heliocidaris erythrogramma. The sequence goes on along the minus strand of CM046854.1, from coordinate 38,296,237 downwards.
CAAAGTTTTTCTCTCTTTATTCCTTGGTTTATCTTTCTATCATTTTGCCTATTTTGCATTATTCTTTCTGTTCATTTTTTCTGCTTTTCATCTCTAATTTCGTTATGCTATTTTTCTTCTTCTTCTTTCTTGTTTTAGTTTGGCGAGCGGGGGGGGGGGGGGCTTGTTTACAATCTTCTCTTTCATCTTTCGCCATTGTTTTTTTTTTATTCTACCATTTCTCTCTCCCTTTCTCTTTACGTTATGCCTATGTCTTTATCCTTCCATCCCTTAACTTTCAATCTTCCCTATTGCATTGTTATTCATCGATAGATCTTCACTTCCGTCTTTCCTTATAGTACTCTTTATATTCATTCTCCCATATCTCTCATTGTACCATTCTGTTTCTATTCATTATAATTATCAATATAACTACACGTACCACAATGCAGGTAAATGGAACGTTTTTGGAAGTGGGTACTGACACCTATCTTTAAAATGTGATCTCGTTTAAAAAAAAAAAATATATATATATATTTATATAGTTGTAAAGAAATGTAGATGGAAGAACGTATATAAAAAATAATTTAAAGTAAGATAAAGTTCACTCCGAGAATAAAGACATAGTTAGATAGCTGCAGTTTTGCTTCCACAAGCGCTTTCGTTTAATTCTTCAGGTGGAATGATTAACCTGTTAGTTACATGCGTTTATATATCGTACAAGTAGAAGTTACAAACATTTTACAAGTCTTTCAAATCTCCGTTGTTAAAGTTAGGAGATCTATTCAATGGACGGATAGTTGCTGGTAGATGAAGAGAAAGCTAGAAGAATGGGTTGTGATAGCAGGGAGGATGTTGAATAGTAGGTCTGGTGAGCAGAGGAAGAAGGATTATGGCATTTGGAGTCAATGGAACAAATGGATTATTGTTTGGCCTAGTATATAGAGTAGAGTGATTACAATTATTTAGACTTGTAATTTAGACTTGTTTGGTTTTTCTGAGATAAAAAGAGTATGTAGACTTCGAAATTAAATAGTCTGGCGCATTTCTTAAGTTAATATGATACATAAAGATCCTTGGTGTAAAATGCAGTCAATGAATATGGTAAGGATTCTACAACGATTGACTGTTGAATGTATATACATAATAAGTACATGCAACGTTATATAATATAATATACACTGTATACTATGTGGCAGTTTGAGTAAAGGAACAGCTATTCATATAGCGTTCAGTGAATGTTTAAATTTATTAATGAAATGTTCTTCTTTTAGGCAACGTTTAGTTTTGTCATCATCATTCATTTTATAAAAAGGTGTATTTAAAAAATTGGGTTCTACTGAACGAGCACACCTTTCTATATGCTCACTCAATTTTAGTTGTCTAGTTGTCTTATTTGTTGACGATGAACCCTAACTCTGTTACGAAGAACATCTCCTGTTTCACCAATGTATTGTTCTTTACATCCTTGGCACGTTATACAATAAATCAAGTTTTTTGTTATATATATATATATAATTGTGTAAGGATATAACATATACAACAGCTTTTGGCAAATCTCGTGGAAATAAATACAATGTGAAAGAAATGAGAGAATAATGGTTGCGTAGCTTATATCAAAGTTCCCCAGAGCTGTCCTCCCCTTTTTGAAATTTTTGCAAAGGCTGAAATAATGTCTCCGCCGGGAATCGAACCCGGGTCGTTGGCTTAGAACGCCAATGCCTTAACCACTAGACCACGGAGACGGGTTAGTGGTTTCGGCGACACCTTGTCTTGTTAAAAAAAAAAACTCACCTGCCCCCGACAAAGGAATTAATTAATAAGGTTGAAGATTTGTCAATCTGTCGGTCAATTGAATCTGGTGTCGCCGAAACCAATAACCCGTCTCCGTGGTCTAGTGGTTAAGGCATTGGCGTTCTAAGCCAACTACCCGGGTTCGATTCCCGGCGGAGACATTTTTTCAGCCTTTGCACAAATTTCAAAAAGGGGAGGACAGCTCTGGGGAACTTTGATTTAAAGATCACATTGCAAGAAAATTCCATCAAAATAAATATTGGCTTAATACTTATTATTGCATAGATGGCATAAATTATACAAGGTTATCCAAATTCAACGCTTGGAAACATTTGAATTAATGATTATTATCAGTTACAAAACGGTAAAATACAGCCCCCGATATAGCAGCTGAAGAGCTCCTTGAACGCTGCTGAGATGTGTGACGACACACGAAGGACCGGTCCTGTCTAAGCAGACGATGTCCCATAACATCTTACACATTTTTCAGTGCCTGTTTTGTCATCTCCTCTTCACTTATTTCTCTTACTTGACTAGCGTCAGTCTTAATGTTAGTCTGTTGCCTCACTCTTAACTTCGTGTATGGTATTATTTTGATGAAAAATGCAGCGTTAAAAAATAAAAGAATCAGTCACTTGTAAACAAAATAAGACGCCATTGTATTTTCAGCTGCTTGCACTGGGGCATGTTCGGCGTTTCAAGAGGGAACGAATACAATCTGTGATATTATTCGGAGGGCTTTTCAATTTGAAAGTGGGGTTTATTTCATTGATCATTGACCCTTCTCCTGTGTATTTACTATCAAACGGTTTTAGTTATCAGAATCAGTTCACTTTCCCTTTTAGAATGGTGTGAAATAAGGTCATGTTAAATATACCAAACTCTTTATAATTTGATAAATAATTGCATTGCAATTACGTTCATTCATTATAGGACGTCGTCTGCTTAAGCAGGATCGATCCCTTGTGTGACGACATCAAAACATCGCTATATTTCTGGCGAATCCTCGGATATTCCAGATGCTTAGAAGAGCTTTTATTTATGTTGTTTTTATAATCATCAGATACGCAGTTGACATAAAACTTATACGATTGCCATCTGTAAGCTTCCCAGTTTCTAGTGATACATTAATTGCCATATTTGTGATTTTCTTGCAATGTGATCTTTAAGCTACGCAACCATTATTCTCTCATTTCTTTCACATATATATATATATATATATATATATAAAACTCTATTCGCGGCCATAGGGGGAATATTTTTATCTCGGCCTATTGTTGAAATTCCCCGTATGATCGGAAATAATAATATATATACACTAAAGGAAAAAAGAAACTTATAAAAGTTCAAGAGATCACCAAATTAAATTCTCTGCATGGAAATGTACCAAATTTGGATATAATGTTGATTCAATGCATGGCTTTAAATGACAGTCAATAACAAAAAGTTTTCTTCAATGCCACAAAAGAAATGTGCACTGAAGCAAAGGACTCTCTAATCCCCAAGTCACAAAGACAAACTGCAGCCTTGTACACCATATGCATGTCAATGAATGAAACAAAAGAATTTCAAAAGGGATTTGCACCCCTCGAGCAAGAGGATATTGATGTTCTTCCATGGTGCGCCTGTTCACCAGACCTTTCCCCAATTGAACATCTCTGGGAAGAGCTTGGTCGACGTGTGTCAAGGCGTGACAATCAACCCATCAATAGGGAGACGCTCATTGCAGCACTGCAAGAGGAATGGAACAATGTTCCCCAGGCTACCATCGCGAATCTGATCGGAAGCATGCGAAGACGGTGTACAGCTTGCCAGCAAGCTAGAGGTGGACATACTGGCTATTAATCTGTTTGGATATGAACTTGCAAATCCCTTTTGAAATTCTTTTGTTTCATTCATTGACATGCATATGGTGTACAAGGCTGCAGTTTGTCTTTGTGACTTGGGGATTAGAGAGTCCTTTGCTTCAGTGCACATTTCTTTTGTGGCATTGAAGAAAACTTTTTGTTATTGACTGTCATTTAAAGCCATGCATTGAATCAACATTATATCCAAATTTGGTACATTTCCATGCAGAGAATTTAATTTGGTGATCTCTTGAACTTTTATAAGTTTCTTTTTTCCTTTAGTGTATATATATATATATATATATAGATATATATTGTGCATAATCATTAAACGAAATTATTGAAACGTGTCTACTCAAAAAAAAATCAGAAAACAAAAAAGGAAACAAACCACAGATAGCTTCAGCTGGCAATTAATCCGAAATGGAATACTGTGAGGGCACAATTAAGGTAAATAAGCATACTTGTTAGAACACTATCAACTGCAGTGCACCTGCACAGTGTTACATGTAATTTTATTACAATTTTCATTCCTCATGACCTCTTCCTCATTTTTTTTTCTTTTGAGAGAAGATGGTAAAAACATTAAAATTACTACAAAGTGTAATCCTTTGGTTGATTACTCAGAGATATGGCGACTGCCTAAGAAATTGATACTAAAATAATATGGTTTGCAACATTAAAAAAGCATGATAATAGACTAAGAAAAATACAGACACATCATTTACATTTGTCGTTGATTTTCACATTTGTGGGCTCTACATCCCTCACTTGACGAGAAACGCTTCGTCACCCCTGGATCATGCCCTGGATCAAGTTCTTACAATAGACTTACGCAAAACAAGATTCCCTATTTAATATTGCACTATGCATAACACTGCTTTATACACAAACGGGTGCCATTTGTTTCAAAGGAAATTACCTTTTCCTCATTTTTTATTTTTGGAGAAGATGGTAAAAAGATTGAAATTACTACAAGGTGTAATTCATTGGTTGATTAGTCAGAGATTTGGCGACTGCCTGAAAAATTAATGCTATAATGTATTATTTGCAACATTAAAAAAGTATGATAATAGACTAAGCGAAATACAGACACAACGAAGAGTAAAGGTCGGTTATATTAAAAACTGATTCGACCTTTAGGAGATACAAAACCTATTGAACCTCGATGGTGCTGTATTTCATATTCAATATCATGATTGCGTGCCAGCGTCAGTGTTTGCTCGGTGATAAAACACAATGTGAATCATTCAACGAATTTAGTTAACAAGGCTCTTTAACCCCTTCTAGGCTACCAAGTTTTTAAACAATTGTCATAAATAAATTTCAAGAGTTAAATTGGGAGTCATTGTTCCTTGTTTCATTGTTAAATGAGTGTGATATATCTTCCTTGGGAATGAACTTGAAAATAAACGTATTTGTTTCTTTTTCGGGAAGAAAGTTCTTATTCAAGAAACACTCTACGCTCTACGCTAACATCATTCGGCAGATCAGGACAGTCAAGGGCTTAAGTAGGCCTACCTGCATAAGTTGGAGTAAGTTACTGAAAAAAGATAACGCAATCAATTTGTTTTCTTCATTTGATAATTTCACTACACAGAGGTCGATATGCTCCTTGTTGACAAATATCTAGGCCTTGCCACCCATATCGAAGTATACAAAGGCACATCTATTTATCATAGTAATTACAATGCCAAAGTACAGATATAACTGAGGAAAAGCAAACTGTATCTTACAGATTTTTTGTGTGTACTATCATCAACAAAACGGGCCTTCCCTGTACTTGCACGCAATTATAATTACTAAGTCTATCGATTAACCATGTCAACACTCAATTTATTGACATAAAACATAATGACATTTCAAGTTGCACAGAATAAGTTGTCAAGATTTGTAAGGACGCAGTAACCTTGCCTAAGAAAGGAATGGTTCATTAGCATTTCTTTTATGTTCTTTGTTAAATCAGGTCTGTGAAGTTGTTTTGATATTCGTTATTCGTTGTTCGATATTTATTTGATATTCAAAAATTGCTAAAATCGGATTTTTTTTTCGACGTATGCCTGGCCCCACGGTCCCCGATCTGATGCCATGATGACCTTGACCTTGACCATTCAAGGTCACGATCAAAAATGGCGCCAAAACTGAATACAACTTTTTGACGAACTGAAAGTGGCCCAAAATCGAAAAATTTTCGACCCCTGCCTGGCGCCCACTGTCCCCTATATAATGCCATGATGACTTTGGCCTTGACCCCTCAAGGTCATGGTCAAAAATGGCGCCAAAAATGAATAGTAGCTTTTTGAAGAACTGAAAGTGGCCCAAAATCGAAAAATTTTCGACCCCTGCCTGGCGCCCACTGTCCCCGATCTAATACCATGACGACCTTGACCTTGACCCCTCAAGGTCACGGTCAAAAATGGCGCTTATACCGTCAAATATGAAATGTTCAACACTTGTTGTACGTATTAGAATGACAAGCTACACATAAACATTGACTGGAAAAAATGTGTTTTTAGGAAATTTAGTTAAAATTAAAGAAAAGAGATTACGAGAATTTAATTTCAAAATGCTTTATAACTTGCTACCAGTTAAAAAAAAATAAAAGGTGGGGATTAGCTAGTGATAGCAATTGTAAACACTGTCATACGGAGGAAGTTGTCTTGCGTGCGTTTTTTGTGATTTAAATTATCCTTTTTTTGCAATATGTCAAAGATCTTCTCTTTCAAACTTTTTCTGTTCAAATTGACATAAGTACTACAGACTTGTTAAAATTAAATAATGCGAAGTATGATTTAATATTTACGTTAGCCCTTTGGTGCATACATAAAATGATTATTGAACGAAATAGAACTGAAGAAGAGAGGAGATATTTCAATTTAAGACATGTATTCAATAGAGAAATTTATAAAAAGAATGTATATAAGTGAGACTCAACAAAAGAAATAGGGATTACCCGAAGATATTGTGAAATTTCTGTAACATGTTTCAAGTTGCTATGGAAAGAGTAAACATGTCATATTTGAAATCTGGAATGATAATAAATCCTCCTTTTCAGGCAATAAGAAAAAAAAAATACTATAAACATGCCAACATAATTTTTTTCAGTTTAATTTTAACCTACTATTAAACTACGCCTATATTTCGTTAAAAGTACAAAATAAGAAGCATTTTGAATATGAATATGTTCTTAGAAAATTCCATACAACAATGAATGTACATTTCAAGTGAAAAAAAAAAAAAAATTTAAGTGCAAGGACCTATAACGCCTACACTTGTATATTGCAGGCCCATAAAACGTTTGGTTCTATGTAATATACATTTAATATATTTCTTCCATACTTTTTTGTTTGATACAGAAAATACCTTTAAATTGTTGCGATATATTTTCATTGCTACTACTACAACATGCACTACTACTACTACTACTACTTATACTACTGTAACAGACCAAATTTATACTGTAATTTGATAGAAAAGTCCATTTCATACTTATCTATGATTGTTAAAAACCTGTAGATAACCACAGTAAGTTTATGGTTACAAATGTACTTCTGGAGAAATGTGATTCACAATCTTTCCAAGTAATCTGATACATTCTGGTCATTGTAGTCAAAACAACCACATTCCACAGCAATGAGAAAGTTTTATGACATTCGGTCACTTGCTGGTCAGGGTCGCCAACTGTCAGTCAGTGTGTATAAAAAGGGTAGAAGTAATACAGCTCGGAAGGCAAAGAATATTGTTTTCACACAGATATTCATGTGTACCGAAATTTCACTTGTTGTGCAATAACAATCACGACCAGCTGATCGCGAGAACCTCTATGCGTAGGTTAAAATGAAAAACAAGGGAGCAAAATTTTACGATAGATCTACTTAAGGACGTTCCCTAGTTAAAGTCAAATCCATGTCAGTTTCACCAAATTTTGCACACAGTTACTTTGGTCCATGAGAAGCCCAAATACGCATAGAAAAGTATAGGTCCATGTGCTTACTTTTTTTCTATGGGACACTGAAGTGTGCCATGATTGGGTGTCAGGTAGAATGAAATCAACGCAGGTTTTGGCCATTGATAGACCTCAGAATTCGTAATGTCATATACAAATCCCCATTATTCTGTCAAAATCCATGTCAGATTCGTAAATCTTTCCAGATTTGTAGAGAATTATATACTGCAGAAGGAGAAAGTTAAAAAAAAAAAAAAAAAGGGGGGGGGGGGGGTCCTTGCACTCGTTTTCTTTGCTAGCAGCGCCCTCAGGTGGCGGAAAAAGTAAAAAACTAGCAAAACTAGTAAGAATTTGCTGAGACCCTGTCTCGGAAGTGGATGGGATCTAAATAACCCTAATGTACATTCAAAATCCATGCCAGATTCGTAAATTTTTCAAGATTTGTAGAGAATTACATTTAGTAATTTACTATTAGGAGAAAGTTTTAAAAAGGGGGGTCCATGCACTCGTTTTTGTGCTAGCAGCGCCCTCAGTTGGCGGAAAAATTCAAAAACTTGCAAAACTAGTGAAAACTGTGCATGGCAGGGTAGGGAACCTGTCTAGGAAGGGGATGGGTTCGTAATAACTCTACTGTATATTTAAAATCCATGCGAGATTCGTAAATTTTTCCACATTTGTAGAGAATTGTATACTGCAGAAGGAGAAAGTTTAAAAAAGGGGGGTCCATGCGCTCGTTTTTGTGCTAGCAGCAACTTTAGGTGGCGGAAAAGGTCAAAAACTCGCAAAACTAGTGAAAACTGTGCATGGCAGGCTGGGAACCTGTCTAGGAAGGGGATGGGATCGAAATAACCCTACTGTACATTCAAAATCCATGCCAGATTCGTAAATTTTTCAAGATTTGTAGAAAATTACATACTCTATTAGGAGAAAATTAAAAAAAAAAAAGGGGGGGGGGTCCATGCACTCGTTTTTTCTGCTTGCAGCAACCTTAGGTGGCGGAAAAAGTCAAAAACACACAAAAATAGCGAAAACTGTGCATGGCTGGATGGGAAACAGTGTAGGAAGGGGATGGGTTCGAAAAACCCATCCCATGTCATTTTTACCAAAGTTTCCAGATTTGTAGAGAGAAATATACTAAAGGAAGAGAGAGTTTGCAAAAGGGGGGTCCATGTACTGGTTTTTGTGCTAGCAGCGCCCCGTTTGTCGGAGAGTCTTAAACTTGCAAATGCTCGTTGCCTGTTATCAGACCACGTTACTGATATTTTTTATATACATTCACGACCATAGGCACCGGAAGCGCGGGGGAGGGGGTGGGCAGAGGGGGCATTTTCCCCACCAATCATTCAAAAAGGGGGACCCCCTCTCCCGGATCCCCTCGGAAGAAAAAATTACTTGATTTCGCATTACAATCATGACAAAAATGACTTGTATAATAAGCTGCCTTGTCAGTGATATAATAATAATGCAAACGTTCAGTATTTAAAATTTTAACAAATCGCACTCTGTCACCACGGTGCCTACTATATTGATATACGCAATGTTTCTTAACATTGTATATTTTCCCCTTTACCCCCCCCCCCCCCCCCATAAGACAATAAAACTTGCAGTATTGCGATCACCTTTCTAGTGCTCCAAAAGGCGAGGTATCACCATCACATGGTCGCTCCGCTCCCTTACATGCAGATATATAGGAACAAGGTATCTCCAATATTAATACTGTCTACCACCAGTGGCGACAAAAGCAAAGTGGCAGATTTTTCCAACTATTAAAGGAGGGTCGGATAGGGGTATAACGAATAATTTTCTAACGATGCGAAATGCAAGGTTTCAACACGCAATAATCTTAATTTTCCTGTTTGCAATAGGAGAGGGGCCCCTCGCAAGACAAGAAATATTATTAAAAAAAAATATTAAACAATGTAAGAACAAGATTTATTTTGCCAACGTTTGCTCTAATATAAAATTCCTCTACATTCTCTTTTTTTCGCTCAGTCGCTATACTCCCTCTCACATTAATGGCAACATTGATCATTTGACTTTACAATATCTCTTCTATATTACAAGGCCCCGAAGCGCATGGGTGTGGCAGGTAATTTTCTGTGCCTAAAAAGAAGAGAAAATGCCGTTATTGTTCTCCTCCTCAAAAGGATGCTATATGACATCAATCATTTTGCAGTTTACAAATGGAAACATTTTTGTGCTCTAAAATACGTAGTTTCAACATTGAATAATCCAAATCTAAATCGATAAGGCCTACTTACGATCTCTCGCATTTCAATAAATGCAGTGTTTATTAACACGTATGTGTGGGGCAGGGGCTTTCCTCGTTTTGTTCCCACACTATCGTAGGATTGTTATCTAATTTATATAGTTATATTTTTATATATATATATAACTATATTTCATGTTATGTAAGTCACAATTCTAAGTAAGCTGTGACCTGCCTGTGTGTAAAGTTTCTATTGAATGCAAAATATCAATACATGTATTACGAAAGCAACTTTTTCGCTCGGTCGCTACGCCCCCTCACCAAGTAGTCATACGAAGAAAAAATAGTCATAATTTGCTTAAATTCTGTTCTATTAAAACTGTTCCGTCTTAAGAAAAGAAAAAATGTTTAATGATTCTCTAATATGCTTTAAACATTCTCTTGGTGGCTGAGTTCCAATATTCTCCTAAGGATTTTTAGCATGAATAGCCCCATAGGTGTACGAGGCGGGGCTGCAGCGCCCCCGCATTTTTATAATAAAATAATTTTGCAAGGTGCCTGAATATCATCATATTCAGGCAGCGAGGTGCCGGTGTACACAAAATGTAGAAGCAAAATAATCCCATTTCTGGTGTAAGGAGGGATATTGAAAAACAATGGATGATTACAGTGCTTCAAATATTGTAGGGCTGTAAGCAGGTAGCAAGCGTGTGAGGTGGGGCCCCTCAAAGTGTTTGCCCCCCCCAAAAAAAAACAACAAAAAACAAAAACAACACCTTCTGGAGCGCCTGTTCACGACTATTTCAAACATAAATATCTCGGTAACGACATAACCTGCAATTGTCTATATGCTACGTACGAAGAGTGAATTAACAGTTCATGTGACAGTCAAACGCACACTTTTGAACCAGTGTATAAAAAAGAAGGAAATTGTTAGTCGTTTTACGTGACATTTTACTCATCATTTGCTCATGTCTTTGACTGTATGGATAATGATCATTAGACATAATGGCATAGACCCCTTGTTCTTAATTATTAGTGCCGCCAATGGGCCACTTGCGGCCCGCGAGACGATTTCATGCGGCCAGCCAAAATATCTAATTTGAAAAAAAATCTTAAGTTTTAAGTAATATCCTAATTATCGGTCTGATTACAGGTGTCAATTTTTTTTCTCACTCGCTTCGTTCGCTCGCAATTAGCATATCATAATTATCTGTTCCCTGTCCTACCAAGGAGTTATCATAGCATGTCCTACCACGCATAATTTGAAAAATAGTCAAACCAAAGAGTTATCATCAAACAAAGAAAAATAAGGATAATAATATTATTATTTATGATACTGGGATGTGTATTCTGAAATTCTTCCTCAGTCTTTAAATAAGCCATGCATTCGGGTGTATTCGGAGGTGTATGGGGATGGGATGGGGGTTGCAGCCCTCTCCCGAGAATATCAAAATTACCTGGCATTCTCGTTGTACTTTTTATATCTTTTCTGAATTAGCACATTTTGATGACGAAATTACATTTCACGGTTCTAATGTGTCAATTTCTTTGGCTTGCTCGCTTTGCTCGCTAAACTGAATTGAAAAACCAGAAAATGAATACACAATGTTTTCGGGCAAGATACGCCAGTCCCATACATTTTTTTGTATGTATGTGTAATACTCAGTGGCCCGCGACGTAATTTCGAGAATATTTCTGGCCATGCACCTGACAAAATAATTAAGAACCCAGGTCATAGACAAATGATTCTTCGGCATATAATTATTTGAATTTCTTTCTCCAGCTATCTTTTTGTGTTAATTTAGTGTACAAAAAAGTGGGAGGTAGATGACCATGACTATGAATTCCAAAGGACATCCATCTTTACTTTGCCTATAGAAAATTCATAAGGGGCATCGAATGTTATCTTTCAGCTCAAGCTATTTAATATTTGGTATAGATTTCGCAGGTACAGAATTATTGATTTCATCTATATTTACCGGGTTCTTCTTACTGCGCACACTTGCGTACCCATTATTAAGCATTGTGTTAAATGTGCGTATACATTGTCTTAACTGCGCGCAATACTCTCCCGGTGTTGTGATGACGTAACACAACCAGCCAGGATGCGCGGCCGAGGTGCGCACAAACATAACTAGGGAACGTCCTTAAGTAGCAAAATCATGAATACTCTAGTCATTAAACCTGAATTGTTTTTAATAAATCCATGTTTTACTGAAAATTGAACTAGATATTATTAATTATTTAGTACATTTGAATAGGAATTCCCCATAATTTGATAAACGAATCCCTGTAAAACACCACGGTTAAAACAATTACGATTGGCCACGATCGTCACTAGCTGCTGTATATGTAGGACCCTCACGCATATGCAAATATAATAGCAAAGGCCTCGCCGCGGACGCAGCTCGGTCCAGCGATCACTGCTGTAAACGCGGACTGCGTTAGTCTATTTTCAGACCGTGCTCGGCAGACATGCAGCGCGCGAGGCCTTGTCCAAAGGCTAGGCACAACATGGCGTATATTCTTTGGTTACACGCTTGCCTAACAAAGCAACATGACGCCAAATTATTACCCACTGGAGCAGAGTTGGCCAAACTCTATGTATGGATGGCACGGCTTGTCTCGAATGGGTGGGGTGCGGGAGCGGGATGGCAGCGGGATGGGAGCGGGAACGGGCACACCCTTTCGAGACAAGCCCCCCGGTTATCTCGAATGGACGCGTTCCCAGCGAGAAGTTCAATGAACGAGCCACTTCGAGACAACCGGGGGGGGGGGGGGGGGGGGGGGCTTTCCTCGAATGAGTGTGTTGAGTAGACTTTTGTAACAGACGTTTTAGAATTTTTTTTGAAAAATGTACTCTTGCTGGTTTTTTCGTTTTTCTTTTGTCTAAGATGTAGAAAATATAAAAAAACGGTATCTAAAAATGCTTTTGACAAGGAAATCATTATTTGTGCAAAATAAATCGGAGAATTGAATAATTATGCATTAAAACACACGGGAAGAAAGGGCAAGTGGCGTAGCTAGGATTGTTAATTTATTTTTATTTTTTTGGCGTGACCTGTTAAATATTGTGAAATTGTGTTACAGACATGTGCTGACATAAGCCAAGGTGTGTTTATCATCTTTCCAAAGTTAGAAACACCTTTTAATGCCACTATCATTCTATCAATACCCACTATCAAAAGTAAAAACTCACATCAAAAGGTCGTTTGTACCCGGCCCCAACTCCCCATACCAGGGGTAGGCCTATGCTCGTAACTCCTTTTCAAAAGTGACCCCCTATTCCGGAGAAGTTGGAATTTGCTTTACCCCTATCCCGGGAAATTTTCTGAGATATTGGACCCCCTATCCAGGCAATTTAGGAAATTAACCCCCCCCCCCCCCCCCACCTATCCCCGGGGAGGAAACCACCAGAGTCTGCGAAATTTGACCCCTATTTACATTTTCCCGGGAATATTTTTTCATCTTCCTCATTCATCTTCCTATTTTCTTACTCACCCACCAATAAGGGGTGGGGCATGGCCATCTTGTGCCCCCCCCCCCCGTAAAAAAATACGCCGCAGTGAATTAACATTCTATTCTGGACTGTCTGCCCGACCAGACCTTTGAATTTTAAATGAACATTCCATTATGAATTCATGCAACCTCATACATTCATTTGACAACCCCCGGTTATCAGTGACGGCACCGGGGGGCATGGGGGGTGGGGGGCATTTGCCCCCAGTCAGAAGCTTTGCCCCCCAGTTTCCCCAATAATTTTCGGAGTGAAAAAAATAAAAGGGTGGAAAATTTTGCTTGTCCGCCCTTGCCCCCAACAATTTCTTTTGCCCCCCATTTGCCCCCCCCCCCCCACCCCACTTTAAAAATCCTGGTGCCGCCACTGCCGGTTATATTTTCTACATCTTAGACAAAAGAAAAACGAAAAAACCAGCAAGAGTACATTTTTCAAAAAAAATTCTAAAACGTCTATTACAAAAGTCTACTCAACACACTCATTCGAGGAAAGCCCCCCGGTTGTCTCGAAGTGGTGCGTTCATTGAACTTCTCGCTGGGAACGCGTCCATTCGAGATAACCGGGGGGGGGGGGCTTGTCTCGAAAGGGTGTGCCCGTTCCCGCTCCCATCCCACTCCCATCCCGCTCCCGCACCCCACCCATTCGAGACAAGCCGATGGCACTGGTCCTAGTCATCCACGGGGCCACTGCGCGTCTTCACCGCCGCGGCGGCTACATGGGGGTAGAAAATTAGCTTTGCCTTAAAAAAAAAAAAAAACTCCATTGAGCTTGCAAAGTTTGATTTTGTAAAAATTGATGTGACGATCGGCAGCAATGTTAACATTTCCGTTGTTTTTATCAAATAATCTTATTTCTTACAGCAAATTTATCAAAAAATAAGTTGTGAAAATGAAATAGCTTTCACATTAACACTCATTGATATTGTCAAACGAGTTATTAGGAATTACTAGGAGCAACGACATACGGATACCTTTTTCGGAAATCTATCTATATAATATATTACGTTAAGGATTTGCGGCCTTTTTTTGTTCAAATAAGCGCCTCCCCTGGCCCTTTCGGTCCCCACCTTTTGGTACCCACGGGCGGGGAATTGTTCTTAGAGTGGTGGGAGGCACTTCTTAAGGGCTGACGTGCCGTCCATATTTCATAAATTCATGTTTAAACATTGAATTTCTGCCAACCATGAAGCCAACCCATGAAGCGGGTTTGTAGCTTCAAGCCCAACCCATACCCTTTACCTGTGAAGGGGAGAAACCTCAATAGGCCTGTTTACTAAGTGTATTTAAGTTTATGCATGTTTCTCTCCAGAATCCTTAGCTACCAACGATGTAGTGCACCTGATATTCATAATGGCATCTCTATGGATGGAATCCATTTTGCATATATTAGATGTTGCTATGTCGGACAAGCCTCTGGCAAGCTTTCAGGTTGTCAAGAACAACCTTTGTTTCAAAAGTATGCATAAAATTATCCTCACGCATGGATGGCTTCAATGTACAGTATATACGACGCAACAACACACGTGTTATTCGTTCGCACGTGTACAGGTACTTGAAACTTACATACACACAGTTTAGTGTGTATGTAATTTTATGGTTTCACGACGGTCGCCTGGGGGGGGGGGGGGGGGGGGGGTGGGTCTCATTGAAGTCGGTATACGATGTAGTATACAAGCACAGACCATAATTTGACACTTTATCAGAAAATCTGATAAGAAGATCCGCAAAGGGGGGGGGGGGGGTGGAATAGTTCAGTAATGTTTTCCAAATTAGGTTAAATTTCTTTTACGGTCTCTTTTTGGCTCAAAAGAAGTCTTATGATGATGATGTAGGCCTAAACAGGATGTAAAATACCAAGCAAAACATAAAAGCGCCGTTAATGGTATAAAAATAGGGGATAAACGGGTTACCCTGTTTAGGCTCTCAAAATCTGCCCCTACTTCAATCTGCTTTTTAATTCAGCAAGTGATTTACGTGGATAATGGGGGGGGGGGGGGGGCGGTTGTCGCAATCGATTTGGATCGCTTCAGGTGCCGTAAAATTTTCTGCCTCTTATTTGTGAAAATTCGGCTCCAGGGAGTCCGATTTATGTAAGCAAGGCATTACTTTCTAAATTGAACTTTAATTTTTTTTTCTTTTTTTATTTTTGTTTGGTTGTTGTTGTTGTTTTAGTTTTTGTTTGTTTGTTTGTTTGTTGTTTTTTTTTTTTTTGGGGGGGGGGGATTGTTTCTTAGTTGAACTTAATTCTTTCTTTGCTACAATTTCTTTTATGTGGGGGGTTGATGTTCGATGAGACAAGGTGAAGGGGAGGAATATGTAACTGTTAAATGTAAACAAATAAAATTAACAAAAAAGGAGGGGATTTCTGCCACTTCATATTTTAGGACTCTTTATTTCAATTTAATTATTTCTACATTTTACTTATATCATGGAAGCATTTACTTGGGTAAACTTCCTTTTGCGACAGCCTCACGAAATGCAAACATATATAAGTTAGGTTTGGGGTTAGGGTTTAGAGCTTAGGGTAGGGTTTCGGGTTTACGTAACCACACACTTGGGTGGCTTTCGCATATGTCATTCCTATTATCAACAACTAAATTGACATGAATGGGGAAAATGGCCCTAATACCAGTCAGACCCAACTCCAAAAAACCGAGCACAGGTAAAAACGCCTAAAACGGCGAATGACGCTTGATGGCTAAAGAGCCCTCATTGTTCAATGCTACTCAGTGCTTACAAAAGGCATGGGGAAAATCTTGCAAAGTCAACATGCTGTCGATATATATTTTTTAAAAAATAATGCTGCAGATTGATTTATTTCAAATGTTTTTCACTTGACAATTACATCATAATGACGAATTATTCAAGGACTTTGGAGACAAATGATCGGCAGCATTTTTTTTCAAAAATGTAATTTCTTACTTGGTTGTCTTCCTATGATTTTCCCGATGCCTTTTGTACACACTGACTCGCATTGAACGACGATGGCTCTATATTCATCATGGTTATACGCCGTTTTCGGCGTTTTTACCTGTGCTCGGTCTTTTGGAGTTGGGTCTGACTGAATACCGTTGGAAACATGTTATTGTATATCGCCTCAAATATATTATTCATTCCCTTATGACAGACTAAACCGATCCGACATCATTCGGGGAGGGAGGCGTAGGAGATCACGTCACTTAGGAATATCGGGTGCCATGGTGTAAAGAAGGAGCCCCTTCCCCACAACCAAACCAACCAAAATTTCCTTTGAAGAATTTCCACTATGATATGGATACGTATAGGATATTACTCCCGTCTCCCCTCGCGCTGGGGGTGACGGGAGGGTAGTAGGGAAAAGTCAATCAGTCGGTCCTCCCAAGACCCATATAAGGGTCCATAATTCCCCTGAAAAGAAAATGACAATTTTTTCTCTCATTTTTGCATCATTTACAATTATAATAATAAATAAATACTAATAAATAATTATGCACGTTATGTTTTCATGGCCTTAATTTCTCTGAGTATTAAAACACAGAAACATGGCAAGATCAAATCGCTCCCTCTAGGTCTATGCAGGGATATTCTACTCGAACATTATTATATCCATATCATTTAGTATTCATCAAGATGAAAATGTATTTTCTTCAGAACTCATGCAAGCTTTGGATAAATAACACATACTCACATGTTCAGGGGCGGATCCAGGATTTAGTATAAAGGGGGGGGGGGGGGGGCACACAAGTGAGGTTTGTCAACTTTTGGAAAAGGCAGACCCGTATTTTTTGGTCTTGCCAGCTTCTTGAAAATTCTCTGACAAGCAAAAAATAAAAAAATGTTTTCCTTCTAAAAAAAGGGGGGGGGGGGCACAATCGACAAAAGGGCCGATCGTCTATGGTCAAATTGCATACTTTCCTTCCAAACGGGTGGGGGCACTGGCTGGAAGTGCCCCCCTGGATCCGCCAATGCACATGTTGTAAATACTTCTTGCTAAAAAATAACTTTACCCGACCTTTTTTTTATTCACTTGATTATTGTGACAAATATACGGTACAGTGATTAATCAACACAGCTAGCGCCCTTGAATGTCAACGGGCTGCTTCTGGTAGTGTCAAAATCATGCTTTTAGCAAAGTAGCGACTTTCAGAAAGAATGTTGTAAAAGGAACAAATTGTCAATTTTTTAGAAAAAAAAATCTAGAAACTAAAAATACATTCCAAAGAGAAACATTCTTCAAACGTATTTGTCGAGCTGTTATCTTCCAAGAGAACTTTAAAAAAGTTAGAAAAAAAAAAATATTCGTAGTTTGGCGCACTTTGGCTTTGGCCCACTGTGCGCCCCCTCTGGGTCAGAGGCAGATATATTCACTACCAGCTTACTATGGACTAACACACCATACTATTGCCTAGCCGAGACTGCTGTAATATACTGAACACAGCTTTGGCACGCACGTACGCATCTGTACATGTGACAGGTTGTCGACAGGAGCCTACCCGGTACCACATAATTATATTTCGTTATCCAGTACCGAAGGACTAAGAATAAGTAAGGTAGGAAAGTAGAGATGTACTTGCACTTTCTTGATTACAGTTGGTAAGGAATATGGCATCAAAATCGTAATATGTATTTCAGTGATCATGAAGAGATATATCAGAACAATTCCTGCCATATTAAACTTGGTCAGAGGTAAAGAATATAACGCATAAACACAACGCGCACGGCTATATACTGCACAAACGATACATACATGACATAAACATATCTGGCGAAGAAAATGATAATACTAAATCTGTATTTTGGTATCTCTATCAATATCAGTATCAATATTCCGTCGATCATATCATTGCAGTAATGACAACAAGTGAGTCTTTGAGATCGGTATCGCCTTACTTTGGCTAGAGGGAGCAACTTCCATCCGAAAAATGTCAAATATTACGAGGAAAAACAGAAGTGTCGGACATTTTGCATATAATGTAATAGC
The DNA here is from genome assembly GCA_025617745.1 of Heliocidaris erythrogramma. Taxonomy (NCBI): domain Eukaryota; kingdom Metazoa; phylum Echinodermata; class Echinoidea; order Camarodonta; family Echinometridae; genus Heliocidaris; species Heliocidaris erythrogramma. Next base: position 38,277,983 of record CM046854.1, on the reverse strand, counting down.
AATGTCAGGCTGGTGCTTGTAAAACGTAAACATTGTGAAATGAGGGTTGAATAGTAGAAATTATGTCATGGTTTAAGTAGTAAAGGTTTAGTGCTAAATATTGATAGCATTTGGCCAGTTTTTATATTCTCAACAAGCTGTAAAACTGTACACTATACGTATATGCAGTGTATAATACATGTGAACTACAATATTAAGCAGATTCTTGTATGCTCTGCGTGCGGACTTCTCCTTCTGCAGCATTCGAAATATTTGATACATTTTACAAGCTTAATGTAGTATTTAACATTTTCCTTAGAAAAAAAGAACAAAGGTCTATCCTTAACTTTGGAAGAAAGCACATGCGAAAGATTTCATTGCGAAAAAATTACTGCTTTTATTTTGTACTTGCGTTCCTTTAATCTTGTTAATGTAAACTGCCAAACGAAAAACAAAGCATGGTATTCTTAAACTAATATTTTCACTTGGTGTTGCCTTTTAATGTTCTTCTTGTACCAAACAATATGATTGCTTTTTTGTTTGTTTTTGTAAAATCAAAATTTAATTGCTCAGAATAACTGAATAATGATATACCAAATTTGTTTTTTGCCCCTCATCTTTTTATACATTTCAATGTTAATGAAAGCATGTTAAAATACCCTCGTTGTAAATATTCCCAATACAGAATGAGCTCCACGGTCAGCACAGATTTCGACGAAATCTTAAAAAACATTGCCCTAGCAATATACAAGGATACTGAAATCGATGCCCTTGGGACAGCCTTGGGACGTTCGCCTGCAGATATCGGTCGCTGCATTGAGGCCAACGCCAAACAAGGAGGGAGTTACATGGGCACATTGGAAATGCTTCGCACCTGGCGAAAGGCGCAAAAGAAGACTACAGAAAGGACAGCATTTAGGGCAGCTCTATTAAAAGCTGGATTAGAAAACTTTGCAGATGAATATCTACCTACGCCCGAACATGGTAAGCAATAACTGAAAAGAAAGATGCTGCTGAGAGATGTCTAATCATACAAAAAGAATTTGAATCTAGAATAATAGTACTATTATTTAGCAGTATTAGGAAGTTTCTCAAAGAATCAGTCAAAAATTGATGGGTCTTTTTCTCAGCCTCTAATTTGACTATGTTTAATGTAAAATAAATCTCATTTTCTTTTACTATAAAATACATCAAACCAATTCATTCTGTGAATTCTTAATGTTTTAATTGCAGGGCAGCAACAAGTAACAGCCTCCTCATCAGCTACCAGCACCAGCGGGTAAGATTCAGAGATTCAGATTAATTTTATTGGTCCAATAGGAAATTCACTTTGTCGGCATTACATGAAGCGCAATATACAATATATACACAAATAGATAATACACAGTAGCGAATTTACAATAACATATAGTCATAGTATATAAAAGCAATAAAGTTCACTCCGAGAATAACTTTATCTTACTTTAAATTATTTTTTCTATACGTTCTCTTTACAATTATATATATATATATCGTTATTAATGGATGATATCAGCATAATTTTACAGAAACTTACAATATTGAAAAGATATGTTTAAGAAAGATTCGGATTAATTTGTAAGGGCAGTATAACTGAATTCTTGTTTTGGTCTTGACAAATTAAACGGTATATAAACAAAATTTAGAATAACACAGGATAACATATAGGGTATTATTTATTTCCTTTTTGATCATGATACATTTGGTTGAATGAAGCGGTATGGTGCAAACTTCGATATATTTAAGATATCCTCCAGTCTAAGAGTTTCATATAATGTTATGCATAAATGTAAAAAAACTTATATATGAATATTTTTATGTCATAATACATAGATTGTAGACCTACATATTCATACACGAGAGAGTATGTGCATGTATACAAGATGTTAACTCTGCCTCAGCAGAATATTTTTTTTATTCTATCAAAGAAAAGTATATTTCAAGGATATTGAAATAATTGGATTAATTATTTTTTTCTATATTCTTAGGTCAAACAAAAGAGAAGTAACAGATGACGAGATTAACGAGTTATCCCAACTTCTACCTCACACAAAATACAGTCAATTTGTCGGAGCCCTTGGAGTTAAATTCAACCAACATCAAAGTATTCTGACCCAAAAGCAAAATAACTACGCGGTAGCTTTCGAAGTACTATTGCAACAATGGAATGGCGAGGGTAAAACCATCGAGGATCTTGATGCTGTTCTAGTAAAAGTAGGGCTTGGAGGATTGGTACCTAAATACAAAAAATAGTCAAAGCTAGCAACCCGGCACTTTATATGCATTCGCCTATTTCAATTTAAAAAGGAATGACTTTTTTTTTTTGAAACTTTGTTTTGTCCAAAGCAAAATGGCATCGGTCTGTGCAGAAAATGTTTCTACCCATTCATCTAGAATTCTTTGGGTAAGGTCATAGAGCCAAATCACACTATGAATTCAATTGTCCCTCTTGAGAGATGGTTGTATCTGAGTATCAGATCGCTTCTCTGATGAGAAACCTGAAGGATACCTCTTTCTTATTTATATTAAAGGTGTAGTCCTCCTAAGGTGATACTCAGTTGGTTTTGAAAGAAGCAAAAAATAACAAATAAATGAAACAGATCAATAAAAGTTTTAGCAAAATCAAACAAGAAATAAGAAAGTTATGAATGTTTGAAGTTGTAATCAATCAAACACAAATTAGCAACTCCGTGACGTATCTTGTGAGGTGGTCTCCCATTTGCTCTGGACTAAAAACAAATCATAAATTTCCATTTCTCTTAAGAAACCATTTAATTGTACATGCACCCTGGATATAAACACTGCACATGTGTTTTTACACAAGGCCTGTATGAAAGAAATCTATGAATTTATGAAATTTTTGTACAGGGCATATGGGAGAGGACCTCACGAGATACGTCACAGAGTATCCGATTTGTGTTTAATTTATTAAAAATGCAATTTCTTTTTTCCTTATTTTTTTATTGGATTTTGCTAAAACTTTCATTAGTCTGTTTCTGCTATTTTCTGCCTTTATTAACATCAATTAAATACCAGGATGGAATCTCCCTTTAACTGCATATGGGCAATTCAACGGTTACTCACGTTACAGTTAAAGAGGTATTGGGTTACTTCTTCAGCTCTTATTCTCTATATTGCAGGTGTCAGCTAAATCAGTTTTAGTTAACACGATGCATACATACAGGCCAGGAGCTTGTCCCGAAATAGTCACCCCATTTTACATGTGAGATTTGACCCCTTAAAGTTACTTAGACCATCCATGTAATTCACGTCGGGTTTGGCCCCCAGAGCCCCCCCCCCCCCCAAAGGGCCCCAAAGTCGGGTCGATTTCAACCCATCTTACATATGCGCCAAACTTTGCTGGAAGGAAGGTGTATGAGTATACATTACCAAAACACCAAAACTGACAAAATTTTCCGTCGGGATGGGCTGTCAGACCGCGCCTAGAAAATGGGGAAAATTTCCCCCCTTAAGGCCCATGGATCAAATTTTGTCAGAAGGAAGAGGTATGGGTGTACATTACACAAATATCAAAACTGACAAACATTTCCATCGGGAAGGGGGTATAACACGCCCCTAAAAAAAAATAAGGAAATGCCCCTAAAGCTAGCTTTGCTACCAAAAATGTTCTGGATGTAGAGAATTTTTTTTGGCATTACAACCCTATTAACTCCAAAGTGTGCCATTCAATTCAGGTCAAATTTACATAGTATAATCTTTAGTATTGTAAAAAATTGGGGTGCAATTTGGTGTCAAATGATCATTTCAATAATAAATAATTAAATTTTGAAAATTGTATTGCTTTCTCAAAAGGGGTCAAATTTCATATGTAAAATGGGGGGACTATTTCGGATCAGGCTCCCAGACCAATATTGGAGAACTAAAACTTTAGGAAAGGAACAGTAATTACTGCTAGCCTAACTAATGTGTTGGTTATTCACGTTACATAATTTGGACATACATAAATTGCAAAGAGGGCTTAAATGAAAAGTGCGCTAATATGAGGTTCTTGAAAAAATGATTTTACCGTTTTCAAAGAACCATACTAGGGAGACCTTCACTGTGTGACAACTACAAATTTCTGGACCCATTAATTTTGCAGATTTAACAGGAATAATGGTTACTCACTTTGCTGTTACTCTCGTTACATTTTATGAATGAGATAGCAGCAGCTTTGGTTTCGTTCTAACTTGCAGGACTTACGTTCTTCGTGCTTTTTTCATTGTAAAATTATCAGTGGACCATTAAAAATTTTTTTTTAAATATAAATCCTGGAAAATTTTTGGAAATTTTACTTCCAGATAAGCAATCTAAAAATGCACAATTTATAGGCGAAATATCACTAAAAAGTGTAAAAATGGATGATTTTTGTTATTTTTTTAACCTTTAATAATTTTTTTTTTTCAAGTAAACCACCGATGATAGGTTTACTTACCAATGTTTACGCAAGTTTCTGCAGTTATGTAGCACCAAAAATAATTATTCAGATCCATATGAAATACCAAATTTAAACTTTAATGTCCATGTCCACCAACCTGTGGAATTACCCAGATGTTTTGGATAGAAAGATGCCTTTTTGCAAATAATACCCTATTAATGGTGAATGTTTTGTAAAAATGCAGAAAAAAAAGTAATGACAATAGCGAAATTTGTATAAATTATATTTTCGGCCTTAATATAAAATGAAATAATGATAATCATTTCTTAAGCGATAAATATTCCATATTACGGTGATGATTTTCTAGCGAAAGTTACAGTGAACGTTTGATTAACGTTGATGGCAGGCGCTATTTGACCCATGACCTTCACCCTGCTTCCTATCCCAAATAGGTGAGCAGCGTTTGTTTTCTAAGCTCTGTATTAATTTTGATGTTTTATAATTATAGTTGCTTTGACATTGCATGAATAAGTTGATGTATTATTGCTGGTAGAATATTCAGGTTTATAAAGATGATAAGGACAGCAGTTTGGGTTTTAGAAAGCGTAGTTTAGAGTCGTGAAAGGTTATGTTATGTGATGTGAAGTGGGTGTGGATCACGGGACGTCCGTGTATTTGTTGTACTTAGCCGTATTGAATGTATATAATATGCCGAATGGGTTGGCGGGCTATTTTAGGGCATGTAGCCTCGATCTGTGTGAATGTATTGGAATCAAAAGAGCCGTTTACATAATGGGATTATTAGATAGGCATGGACTGGAACCGGTTAAGATATTTAGTATCGAGTTCAGGGTAGATTCTATATAAGATCAAGATTAGGATATATATGGAATAAACTTAATATTAATATACCGTTATGTTTACTTAAAGCCTTAGTCACAACTGCACGTACGTTTTTTCAGGACGCACGGTTTCTGCGTTTTTTCGGGGTTGGAAAAAACGTAGGGGTCCGTGGCAGTTCGCACAGGGAGTATAAGTAGTAGCGCCGTTGTGCGGGCTTCATACGCAAGGAGCACTTATGTCTTGCAGTTAACGTGAGGCACGCAAGGCGTCAGGACGCCTCAGTCGGAAATTTAAACGTCAGTGTAACGTGCAAATGCCGTGCGATTTGTATGTGCTCCGTGCAGATGACGCAAGGTTCACGTCCGTTAATCGCACGTACACCGTACGTGTTGCAAGAACGTACGGGCCTGTTGGGCCACATTCACGCCGGTAGTAGGGTGAAAGCAAGATGAACGTGCTAAAACCGTACGGCGACAGTACGGTCGGCGGTGGATTTCCACCCTCTTAGCCCCACGTGTTCTCTTCTGACCCCTGCCTCTCTTGCTCCAAGCATTGTGATTCAAGAGTCAGTCCTGATTTAGAAAATGTCTTGAAGAAACGTCGGACCTCCTGAAGACACTGAAAATTCAGAGCGAAAGTGTGAGAACTCTGTTGCCCGCACGGTTTTTATACCGGCCCCAAATTGGCCGTACGTTGCACCCACGTGTTTTCATGCGCCGTGGGTGGGACACATGAAGCACGCAAGTCACATGCACGTTTTCAGCTATGATTGGATACCCGCGTGACACGCGCGTGGTCCGCAAGGAGTGCATGCGCACTTGCGGAGACTTGAGTGTTCATTACGTCCTGTCCACGGGCTGCCTGTCGTAGCGAGAACGCAGAAAATAATGTGCATACACATTTTTGGCCTACGGCTTTAGCGTGCTGTCTGCGAACTCGAAATTCCGTACGAACAACCTGCGTCCCCCTCGCGTTTTCCCAAATTTCTGCCCGTAAACCACCCGTAAACCACCCGTACAAGCCCGTACGTGCAGTTGTGACTAAGGCTTCAGACAGTATCCGTTTTGCTATAAGTGTTCTGTATGAATTTCATGCAAACAATATCTCCTTATATTTTTGCAGTATTATTGGCCACAAATAGGAGTGGCTGCAGGTGCCTTTTGATTTGAGGGGCTGCATGGGCGATTGTCTGCTGGTCAATAAACAGAAACAATGGTACATCAACGCCTCCTGGTATTTTTGTTCGAGTACGGAGTAATAAGGATCCCCATTTCTCTAGCCCAAGTCCTTACCAACCGGCCACACTACCTTATTCTTACTTTAACATCTCTGACTCATTAAATAACCAGTACCCTTCAATAATTTTTTTTAGCGTTATTGCACTATTTGAATGACTGTGCCGTTATAGTGTCGTTACCTGGGAGGGAAATGTAGAAAGTAATATAAAAAAGAAGAGAGAAAAGGAATGAATATTAAACGAACGTGAAAAGTATACTTAAGTGTAGTAAGCGTGTGGACGACTGAAGATAGCGAGAAAGATACACCTCATTTAGAAAGAGAAAGTCAGTTCGGAAATACAGAAGATCAAATGGAGAGACATATGTATAACAGAAAAGTAGAGGCCTTAGAAAAAAGAAGGGGGTGGTCAGAGAGGCAGATTCTGTTGCGCTTGGGATCTTGCATGGAACCACGGGATGGCGAGAGAGGGGTGCAAATCATATTTGAAAACAAATTAGACTAGTGTAAACGGTAACACCGTTATAATAGTCTTATACAGTGTATTCCGAAGAAGGTCAGTGCTCTTGTAAAATGGAGAAGATATCTGCCACTTTGATTTTTTTTCCAGAGAAAATAATGGAGCCATATCAATGCTGTGAATCATGATAAAGCAGAAAGAACCAAAGGTAATGGAAACATTAACATCAGCTATCAACACTTTTTTACTATTATTATTATATTTTATTGATACTTTCTGAATATTGTACCCCCTGTAGAGCCAACAAATGTAAAAAACGACCACAGATGTAAAAATAAAATCGCCCACAAATGTAAAAATCTGTTAAACCACAAATGTAAAAACACTTCGCCTACAAATGTATACATTTCCACTTTTACCACAAATTTTATAACGGGTCGATGGCAAATGTAAAAACTCATTGCTTGCATAATGCACCCATGTAAGATATTATGAGATGTATGTGTGTGTGCGTGTGAAAGCGTGTGGTGTGAGGTTTTCCAGACAACTAAAATCCCTAAAATATTGAAACACCCTTAACCGAAAATGTAAAAATGTATTAAACTAGTGGTTTACTAGTGGTTTCCCTTTTTATGATTACAGAGACAGGGTAAGGGGGGGGGGGGGGCGAGGAGCTTATCATTAACTTCAATGGCAGGAAAATTTCACATAATCAATCGATCTATACATAGAACAGCAATTTATTTTATAAAACGATTGAAAATTTACTAGATAATAATTAAGCACATGTAATAAATTCATAACATGCTCCAAAAGGTCACCATTTCTCCTCTTTTTATCCCCCCCTAAAAAAAAAAAAAATAAAAATATATTTAAAAAAATAAATAAATAAAAAATTAAAAGATTAACATACAATTACTGCAAACAAGTTCGAAAATTTCGAGTAGTGCGCCGAAGCGAGATTTGGCTGTTTACTAATCAAAGGCACCTAGAGTAGTATTGTAGGGGGGAAAACAAGAATTTAGCCCAGCTGGTCAGACGAAACGATGCTAAGACCAAATGGAAATTTGACCAGACGGATATTAGACCAAAATGACAATTAGCACAAATGCCAATTAGACCAAATGGTTATTAGACTAGATGGGTGTTGACTAAATGATAGACCAACTGAGGTTAGACTAACTGGCAAATGGACCAAAGGATGTGTAGAACCTAGGGGTATTACAGCGATTGGGTTTAGACCATTTTGATGATTAGACAAAATGGCAATGAGACCAATTGATAATGGACCAAATAATTTAAACACGTAGGTTGTTTAAATTAAGTAGTTTAAACACACACAATTCCTTAAAAAAAATTGTCACAACCATTGTTTAAAAAATACATTCAAATTTGTTGTTAAAGTAATTGTTTATACAACGATACAAATGTGTTTAAAGATACACGGTTGTTTAAGGCTGCTGTACACAAGTAAGTTCCAAATGCCAGAGCTGATTGATACGTCCAGAGTTGAGCATTTCGACCAGTGTTGTAGTGGTAAATATTTGTTTGGGTATACTCCATTATACTGATAGCTCAATCCTCAGAGCACCAAGTTACGACGAGGCGATGCACGTGCTGTGGTGGTGATTCACAAACACACACACAGTCTTGTATTGCTTTACTTCCGAGGACAAGTATTGTTCCTCTATTGTTCCTCCGTCCTCGGACAGTAGACGGAATAAGGCACAAATTCATTGTTCGACGTTTGAGGATTATTGTCCGGCTTCCTAGGACCATTGTTCTCATGATTTTTTTTTGTTCTCTGTCCGAAAATGTCCTCGGACATACGGCTAAACACGCCCACACCCACACACATCGTCACACACACACACACACACTCACATACACGCTCACATGCCCCCCCCCCCCCGAGTGCCCAAACCTATCTACGTCAGCGAGGGAGCAAAGCGACCGAGCGGCAACATTTTAAATTTTTAACCCTAAAAAAACGCAATTTCTTGTGCATTAATTTTACCAGGAAATTTTACAATTGAGAGGCAGAGAAGCTCGAATTTTATGCATTGATAAGCGGTTTTCTATTCACTCACTTCTACAATCGGGAGCAAAACTAACGAAAACCCTGAAAGGCTTGAGAAAGAGTCGAGAAATTCAGCAAGGGTACCTGAAGTTGAGATTTCTTTCAAAAGTTGAACCTTTGCAAATGCTGTTTATACACTTTATTTATGTTACATCGGGGGCGCAATATTTAGCAGGAGTCATATGAAACATACATGATATATCGAGCAAAGCAATTACATCTTTATTTTTTTCAAATTTTGAACCCTTTAAGCTATTTAAGAACAATATAGGCCTACTGGGGGCGCGAAAATAATTATGCGAGGGAGCAAAGCTTTCGAAAATTTTCGCATTTCAAACCTTCAAAAACTAGATTTTTAGTGCATTCACAGGCCATTACCCCACCTCATATTTTATTTTTTTATTTATTTATTTATTTATTATTATTTTTTTTTTTTGGGGGGGGGGGATATATACCCCTAACGCCCCCCCCCCCCTCCCGGGATCGACACCCACTGGTGAGGGGCCAGACGTGAAGGATCCAACCGCACAGTCAGGATGTCATTTTAGGGGGCGGTTGGTGCGTGCTCCCCAGGGGGTGGGTGCAGGGAGGGGGAAGATTCCCCCCTTCCGCGAAAGCTCTGACGTTTTATAGCAAATTTGAGAGAAAGATAACTGCTCGTAGCACCCCCCTTTTTAGGGGAAAAGGTATTTCGAGGTCAGGACTGCTTTACAGTTATTTGGACGTAATACAGCATTGTATGTAACAGGGGTGGGTTCAGGAAGGGTGTAATTCCCCTCTTCCCGCTCGGAGCGCGGAAGCTCTGACGTTTTACAGGGTTGGAAAAAAGTTTGGAATATTTTTTTGGCGATGAGTATGTCTGATTTTAAATGCTAGTTTCTACTATATTGTGATGAATAATTCATCCAAATCGGATTAACTGTGTTGAATGAAGTCTACTGTTCCATCTTGTACCAAAGATTACGTAATATTGTTAAACATGTTACAATGGCTGACCAATGAACCACATGTTGTCAGATTTGCTCTATTTGTGTTTGAACATCTTGTTATACATTTCTGTACTTCACGTGGAATTTTGAAAAAGCTACGTGCAGTTTGCAGTCATTTTGAGGACTTCGGTATAGCAATTAAACTGTATCTGATTATTTAACTTTTTCGTTAGACATTTGCAAACAGCAAATATACGCTTCCGAATTCCAAGGGGACCTCTGCACTGTGTGATAAGCCTGATTTTTAATGTTGTGCTTTTAAAGTTAAAAAGGGACACATATCTTTTATTTGAACCTCAAAGAAGAACTTAAAATGACGAGGGATATGTTTAAGACAAGAAATAAATCTTGGAATAAAAATATTCCAAACTTTTTTCCAACCCTGTATAGCAAATTTGAGAGAAAGATAACGGCTCGTAGCACCTTTTTTAGGCGGAAAGTTATTTCGACGTCCGGACTGCTTTTCAGTTATTTGGGCGTAATACTGCACTGCAACAGGGATGGGCGCAGGGAGGGGGGGGGGGGGGTGTTCCCCATTCGCGCGCGAAGCGCGAAAGCTCTGATATTTTAGCAAATTTGAGAGAAAGATAACGGCTCGTAGCACCTTTTTTAGGCGGAAAGTTATTTCGACGTCCGGACAGCTTTTCAGTTATTTGGGCGTAATACTGCACTGCAACAGGGATGGGCGCAGGGAGGGGGGGGGGGGGGGGTGTTCCCCATTCCCGCGCGAAGCGCGAAAGCTCTGTACGAACCGACTGCTTTTTCAATTATTTGGAGCAATATTGCACGGTACGTATAGGGGTGGGTTCAGGAAGGAGGAGTTTCCCTCCTTCCCGCGGGGAGTTTCCCCCTTCCCGCGCGAAACGCGAAAGCTCTGACGTTTTAGCAAATTTAAGAGAAAGAAAACGGATTGTAGCAAACAATTTGTTTAGGCGGAAAGTTATAGTTCGACCCCATGACTGCTTTTCAGTTATTAGGACGCAATACTGCACTGTATGTGACAGGGGTTGGTGCAGGGAGAGGAGAGTTATTTCCCCCTTCCCGCGCGAAGCGCGAAAACTCTCTCACTTCTCCCGCTTTTTCGCTCTCGCTTTTTTTTTAGTGGCTGAATGGGGGGGGGGGGGCATGGCCCCCTTGTGCCCCCTGTCTACGCCAGTGGTTGTTATTACTTATGCATTAGTTGTAGAAGTGAATGCAAGTAGTAAGTTTGTAGTTTAGACAGTGTAACATTCACAGTGCCCTGATTGTAAACACGATTTCAAAGGCATCTTTTTCACAATAAATATCACATCAAAATATAATTAAATCTTAGTTTTTGCAAAAGGCATCAAGCATTAGTGAGGGTTAGTGAGTCGTATTTTCAGACCAATCATTGCATCAACCATATGTCTAAAATGCACAAACTAATCCAAATATTATCAAACCGTTGTCATAATAATGATTTTCTAGTTCTAGTTTCTGCAAATTTTCATCACCTGTAAAGGTTGTGCTATCATAAAGTGTATGAGGTAATTATTTAATTGTTAATACAGATTTTTATAAAACACACTATCACTTACTCACTTCCAAACGTCTTGTCTGTTAAAGAGGCAATGTACAAGTGCACAACATCTTTACTCATTTCATACATTTTAGGTACGTTCACACGTAGAGCGATAGCATCGATGCTATCTAGGTTTCGAGACTGTTTTGGTCATGACCAGATAGTTTTAAGACCAAACGCTGTCTGAACGCAGATAGTCACGAGATAGAAGCGAGTTGGAGCTAGGTTTCGAAACTATTCTGGCAGCGAGTAGAGCGATAGCATCGATGCTATCTAGGTTTCGAGACTATTTTGGTCATGACCAGATAGTTTTAAAACCAAACGCTGTATGAACGCAGATAGTCACGAGATAGAAGCGAGTTGGAGCTAGGTTTCGAAACTATTCTGGCAGCGAGTAAATCTCAGGATCCAGAGACAAAGCATCGATGCTTTGCGGTAGACCACCCACCGCGCTTGTGACTATTTGTAATGTGAACGCAATCGCTGCTTCACTCGCTGCCATCTTCACTCGCAACTTCGCATGATATGACCCCTGTGCACAAACTTCAATACCAATTATACTCGGGTCACCGTGTGTGGCGCAGTAATTATTGTTTTGGCAGCGAGTGAGCGATGGATAGTCACGAGTGGGTGATAGAAGCAAGTCGATCATGGCCTGTCTGAACGTACTGGAAATAGTTTCGAGACTTACATAGCATCGATGCTATGTACTACGTATAAACATAACTTGTGTAATTAACACATGAATAGTACATTTCAGCATGGCAGGCACATTCCACAGATACCGCGCTTGTGACTATTTGTAATGTGAGCGCAATCGCCGCTTCGCTCGCTGCTATCTTCACTCGCAACTATTAAAATTCTGTCTGTTTCATCTGGTGCTGTAAAGTAATGTATATATTCATGTGATGTAGGGTAAGTAGGCTACTGTGTATAACTGTGTGGTAAGGGATGTTTTTTTTTTTTCCTTCTTTTTATCTTTTTCTTTATATATATATGATATGGTCTTTAGATATTGATTTACATGTGCTTACCAGATAATAGTGTGCATATGTTTTATTTTGGTATAAGATTGGAGTTCAGTCAATTTTGACATGTACAAGGTTTTTTTTTAATTAATTATTTTAACACATGTATTTGCTACTTGATTGTATTATCGATATTATTACAAATGAATTGGTATTGTGTTATTATGTTGATTTATGAAAACAAATAAAATATCATTCAAAACAAAAACTTCGCATGATATGACCCCTGTGCACAAACTTCCGCGCGTTTTGACCATGCATACCAATTATACTCGGGTCACCGTGTGTGGCGGAGTAATTATTGTTTTGGCAGCGAGTGAGCGATGAATAGTCACGAGTGGGTGATAGAAGCAAGTCGATCATGGCCTGTCTGAACGTACTGGAAATAGTTTCGAGACCTACATAGCATCGATGCTATGTACTACGTATGAACATAACTATTGTTGGGAGCTTGAGCAAAATATTCATGAAGATACATACCCAATGTTAATAACATTTTTTGATGTGCAAACAGTGCAGTTTTGGTAATTGAACACAATGAACTGTTTAACAATTAACTACAACTGAGTTGTGCTTTTTGAGACCTTAATTCGTTTTAGAAGTGCAAAGATGAGTATAGATTTGAAGTTCATACAATGCAACGTTCACATTGCCCTGATTATACACGCACATCCAAAAGTATTTGGATATTTTACTGAGGAAAACTGCAGAGAAACAACACATGAACACAATATATTTGTTTAGAATTGTTCTTTGAAATAAATCCCTCAAAAAGTTCTGCAATTCTAAGTGCTCATGCAACAAAAATATAGGGCCTATGCATAGGGATGTTGCACCCACAATTTGTTGGTCCTGGGACCTGGCCACTGCACGAAATCAGCTCCGCCTCCTTTGGCCTTCAAGTTGTACATTGTATTTGTGTACAGCGCATGAGCCATGATGATGAGCGGCTATAGGACTAGCATATAGCCAGCTCGCGCCTAGCCTAGCAGCTAGCCTCGCACTAGCCTCTTGTCGAGGCCCTGGCAAGCGCCTCGGTTTTTGCCTCCATATCGCCAAGGATTTCAACAGCGCCAGGGCCTCGACAAGAGGCTAGCCTCGCACTTGCTACCTAGCCGCGCCGGCCGCGTCTTTTTTTTTTGTAACCAAGCCTAGGCAGAAACCCCTTTTTGAAGACTTTGAAACAGACTACAAGTATCGGACTTGTATTTTCTAAACCCTAACTCTAACCCTAACCCTAACCCTAATAAGCAAAAGAAAATTTCGTAATATAATCTTCTTCCGAGATTCGAACTCTTGGTTTCTTCACCAAGAGAGGACTGGATTATCCGATTGCGCCACACAGAGCAGCTGCTCGATGCCCTTGCTCGTTTTATTATATAGCTAAAATTCGTTTTCATGAATATTCATGCCGATTAGTCTTGACGGAATAAACCGTATTAGTACGAAAAAATGCGAAATCTGCCTAGGCTTGGTTACCAAAAAATAACACGCGCGCCGGCCAGTGGCCTCGGGCTGGGCACACGCCGTCGCGTCCGCCACATGCACATCACACGCGCGCCGCGGGCCCGACCGGATATGGATCGGATGTACGTAAAAACATAATACGCAATCATACTGCAATACGTACGTTTGATTTGTCAAAAGTTTGTCGAGTATATGGATCGCCAACACAAATTAATTCTGTGGAACACAACTTACAGAGTATGAATTTCGACGATTTTTCATAAATTTCATACAATTCTTCTTTTGTTCCTATATTTATATATTTTTTCATTTTGAAACCTGATAATTTCTTTTAAGTATACGCGCGTATACCCGAAAAAGTCCAATTTCTTTTTTACGTACAATCGTATACGCTCCACTACACCACTGATTTAGACTAAATATATTGTAATCCGATCGAGTTTATACTCGAGACATATGTGTGCTGCCGTGACATCTGTATGATCTAGATCTAGACCACATTCACGAATTATGATCTAAACCTGCAACTGCACAGCGCAGCGCATTTTTTTTTGGTTAGTTGCACATACAGTATAAGACCGGGCCCATGCGCGCGTTCAATGTGTGCAACTTAAACTGTGCTGCGCTGGAAGGGCGACTTGCAAAGTTGCAGGTCTAGATCATAATTTATTCTGTGACTGTGGCTTGGATATATACATCATATGTCATGGCAGCACAAATGTCTCGAGTATAAACTCGATCATATTACAATATATTAGTCTAAATGCTTACCTCTGAATGTATCAATCAGCTCCGGCATTTGGAACTTCTGCAACATGTCAAACACAAAGTCATCCGCCATGATGAAGCCGGCCGTGTTTGCTGGAGAAGGAAACCCGTCTAGCGCGAATTTTCAATATTTTTGAAACATTGTTTAAAACATTTTTAAACAACGTTTGTTTAGAATACAGAGTTTACCTTTTAAACAACATGACTTAAAATTTAAACAATTTTAAAAAGCGAGAATTTAAACAGCGTGTTCATTTTTGCTGTGTAATACGAAATGAGGGTCGCTATTCATAAAACAGGAAGGTGGTCTTCTATTGAATAGCAATCCTCGTTCCTTATTATGAAATGCGACCATCATACCGTATTATGAATAGCGACCCTCATTCCGTATTTTGAAAAAAGTGGTCCTTATTAATACCCTGATAGCAGAAAGTGTTAAAAAATGACGTGATATTTACGTCGCGGTTTTCGTCTTTTTTACGTCATGTAATTACGTCAATAAGACGACAACTTGCACCAACGCAAGACGTCAAGAGGACGTCTTATTTTGACGTCATCTCTACGTCTTGTACACTGTAAAAACTAAAGTGCTACTTTTAGGGGCATGTATAGTGACTGCACCTGAAATGCTGTTTATAGCACTTGTAGTGTGCTAATTTACCAGCAAAAAAAATAAAATGTGACCGTGGCGAGCCTCGAACCAGGTTCCGCTGATTGAGAGGCGCTGACGTTACCGATGGACTAACAAATGCTTCTTGCAATCCAGTTTAGTCATGGGAGTCAAGTAGATATCATGAACTATGTGGTGTCGTAAATTCACTATGTAACAATATGATCTGCTCTAAATCGTACAATGTGAGTTAGTCTAGCGGTAATGCCAGCAATTCTCGATCAGCGGACCCTGGTTCGAAGCTCGCCCAAATCATTTTTTTAATGAATGTTTTTGCAGTTTAAGGAGCCGGTCCAGCTCCCGTGAAAGTGCTGAAATAGCACGCTGTGTGCATTCAATAGCACTCTGAGTGCAGTCCCTATGCATGCCCTCAAAAAGTGCTATATACAGCACTTCGGTTTTTACAGTGTACAGATGACGTCAAAATAAGACGTCCTCTTGACGTCTTGCGTTGGTGCAAGTTGTCGTCTTATTGACGTAATTACAGGACGTAAAAAAGACGAAAACCACGACGGAAATATCACGTAATTTTTACCACTTTCTGCTATCAGGGTAGGGACCCCTAATATAAATTATTAAAAGCGCCCCCTCTTCACGTTTATGAATAGCGACCCCGATTTCGTATTATGAATAGTGGTCCTTATAAGGGATGAGTTGTCATATGGCCCCTATAAATTGGGGTAAATTTTTCCCCTTAAAGGTAATCTTTGTGGAGGCTTCATAAAATCTGAGCTGCATAGCCCTAAATGCTATCAGTGTATTGCAATATGTTGTAAAAATGAAACTCTGAAAAATGCATGTTAAATGCATCATGTACTTCATAAAAAGTGAAAATATGCAAATGACCGGAAATGCCAGAACTTTTCTCCCCATAGAATACAGAATTAGACTAAAGCATACCCCAGTACGGTTTCATGAATGGCAGTATTCAGTCATAGATATCTTAAAAATAACAGTGTGTATTGCTAAACCTTTATATTCCTGGCTGTTTATTTATCCTTCTGACAACACAAATTGAACATTTTATTAAATCAAACCTCCACAAAGTTACTGATTCCCTTTAAGGCCCATGGACAAAATTTTGTCAGATAGAAAAGGTATGGCTGTACATTACAAAAATATAAAACTGACACAAATTTCTATCGAAAAGGGGTGTAACACTCCCCCGGAAAAAACACACAAAGTGCCCCTTGACAAAGCTTTTCTGCCCCAAAATGCTCTGGATGTAGAGAAAAACATATTTTTTTACATTCCAACCTTAATTACTCAAAAGTGTCTTATTCAATTCAGGTCAAATTTATATAGAACAATAGTAAGTATTGTAATTTTCTTGAAGTGCTATTTGGTGCCAAATGATTATTTCAATGATAAGTTGTTCAAATTGAAAAAAATCCAATGTTTTTTTAAAAATAGTAAATTATATTGTTGGTGCATGTGGGATTTTGCTGTCTCTTCATAAAACATGTCTGTTGTTCAGTCATGCGTGCAGAGATATCAAACAGAAATAGTACCAAAATATGCAGGAAGAGTTACATTACAAAGATATATCATAAATTTCTAGACTGAAAGTTCACAACTCGCATAATATTAAAATGAAAAGTTATATTTTTCTTGCTCACTAGGTATATCTCGGATAACGTATTTTTAAAAATATTAAATGGCAGTCACCTCATCCGTTGTTTCTTTAAACAAAAATGAGAGCATTTAAAATTGTGTTGTATTTGATTAAAATTACATATCAGTTTTATTGAGTTGTAAAATGATGGTTTTATTTGATTCAATAAAAGCCTTTGGAGGGCTGAAAAAATTGTTACTGGGATGTCGTAACGCCTGTAACCTGCATGTATTGACTTAATCAATGGATGGATGGATTGTTGGTTAGTATGATAGATATCATAGGTGCCGCGGCAATGCAGAGGTAACTGAATAAATACATTCACTAAGGTTAGATGCTTGGAAACTTTTAGGAAAATATAACATACATTTATTGCGTCAATGTTTGATGCTCCTTGTCCAGTTATAATCCGACGCCATGATTTTCAAGTTATGATTTATGCAAACATATGATCCATAAATGACTGTGTAATTTGCGTATTGTACTGCGTGGTGACCTTCACTATACATGTGCATGGCTTACAATATACTTCACAGACTAGTACCGCACTTATTTCAGACATTCGACATCGAAATTACAGGTAATATGTTCCTCAGTATATTTCGTATTATAGGGAATGGTAAAGTTTAGTTCATTAAATTTCAGGTTAAATAAAAGGACATGGTGACGAAATCACATAAACGGAGGGAATTATTGAGCGTGACCATGTAGTCCAAGGTCGCGCAGAGCCAAGTAAGTACTCATGTGAGGTTTTGCATGTAAAACGCTAACTTAATTTGACTGTAATAATCGACTTGCAATTTTATGAAACTAGACAAGTTCTTTCCATTGAAGATTTTTATTTGTGTGTGAAATTTCAGCTTTTTGGGCGGAAAAATCTTTTTTTTTTAAGGCAATATGCACAATTTGTATATATCCGAATTGCCGCTGTTATCCACACTTTACAGCGCAAGACAACTAACACAGAATGTGTAAACTGATTTATGTACTAATTGGCTATGCGCGCTGATACTGAACTGGGGTAGTGTTGTTTATCGTGTGAATGCAATCTGTATACAACTAAAGGACGTTACATACTGCGTCCGATAATGTATGAAAGTTTTTTTGTTTTAATGGCGTAGAATCCATTTTTAATTTTCTTTTTGTAATTTCAGGGCACGCTTTAGTACTAAAAATCCGGTAAATGTAAATATCTACGAACAATGGAAAGTGTATGCCCTATGTCTTACATTTAGATTGAGCGAAGGCCTACTCCCAATGTATACTCTCTCTCTCTAAAAAAAAAAAGAGTGGATTTTCACTATTTTCATTCTTTGGTAGTCACGTCAGTGATCACTTGTTAATTTAAAATAGCGAGTTCTACCTTTAAAGAAAATCCTTTGTGGCTGAAACTGACCAGATTTCTTTTTGTAATATGCAAAAACACAAATTTGAACGAATGGTGGCGTTCCAGTCAACGCGATGCGACGCGACCCAACGCTCCCAACGCACCCTGTCGGCAAAACACCCTGTCGATACAAGCCCATTCGATCTGGTACTTTTAATAATTTACATAAAGATGGCTGAATAAAGATATAGTGTATAAAGGAAAAATGCTATTTTATAACAAAAAACTAATTTCTGATATATTGTTTGTGGGAGATTTAATGGATAAAGGATTTCTACCAGTTACTGAGTTAGGTGAAAATTCAACATTTCAAAGAAATAATTTGGCATAATGTTATACAGATTGGAATAGGCCTATAGAATACCAAAAATAACGTATTTTAAATCCAAAGTTCTTATATATAATGATGTAGTATTGGTTGATGTAAAGATTCCAATAAGACAGTTTAATATCCGGGAGAATAATATATTATGAGTTAATTAAAACTAAAACCGAACAGCCTAGAGCGGAGGAATTGGGGTTCTATATTAGGAGTTGAATTTACACCTGCATGTCAGATGCTGGTCTTTTAAGTTAAAAGGTATAAGGGTCAATTTGTTAATCGATTTAAATTTCAAATTTATGTGCAATATTTTGGCCATACCAACTTATTTCTTGAAATGGAAGGTAAATGCCACTGATCTATGCTGTACTTGCAAATATCCAGGTGAGTGTATGCACATTTTTATTGTGGTAAAGAAGTTACCCTGTTTTGGAAAGAGGTTGAAATGAATATACAAAAATACTTCATGTCTAGTTTCAGTTTAAACCGTTTAATGTATTGTATGGCAACGACTTTGGGTCAAAGAAAAAAAAAATATATAATTTTGTACTTTTGCTATTTACAAAGGTTTCGTTGGAAAGGAACCGAAAAAGAAAATAATAAAAAATGGACTTTTGAATATTTTGTATTACTTAGTGATTTACCGTCTAGAAATAGAAAAAAGTCAGGTAGAAAACAGAGTATAACTATACAGAAATGTAAACAAATTACTGGGATGTAAATAAATAAATGTGTATCTGTGATTGAAGAAATGAAGAAAAAATGAAGAAATAAAAAGGACCATAAATAGTTATTTTACCCCCAAAATGAAATAGATTTCACAACGGAAATATCTAATTCAAACAAAACATACTAACAGTTCTTAAAAACATTACGAACATTTTGTGTTTTGCAGGATGTACTTTGTAATTTCTTACTTGAAATATAATGTTATTACAGCAAAATGATGACAAACGAGACAGTTCGATTCGTAAATATAACGGTAGTAAAAATCGGAATTTACTTTCATCGGAACAATCTATTGTCTGCAATTATATTTCGATATCTGCAGGGCAGTACCAATTGAACGCATCTTTCACACTAGCTAATATGGCAGCGGCTAGCAGCAATAGCGGGTAGGTTGTATGTTATTCAGTTGTTTTAACACTCACACACATTTACACAAACACACACACACACATACACGTTTACATGGCTTTACTTCCGAGGACAACTATTGTTCCTCTATTGTTACTCGTCCTCGGACAGTCGACGGAATAAGGCATAAATTCATTGTTCGACGTCCGCCTTCCGAGGACCATTGTTGTCGTGATATTTTTTTTGTTCTCTGTCCGAAAATGTCCTCGGACATAATGCTAAACAAACGCACACATACACGCATATATATATATATATATATATATATATATATATATATATATAAACACCTATCGGGTACATAAAAAAAACTAAACAATTCAAATTCACGAAAGTCATCTCCTGTGTGAATCCTTGAAAGCAATCCACTGAAGTTGACACTGAAGCATTATATGAAATGAGTTCTACCTCGTTGGCGATGATACAACGAATATCCCTGAAGTGATGGTTGCTATCCTTCCCTGAAGGCCGGGGGGGGGGGGGGGGGTATGTCTCTTTGAGGCCTGGACGGCATCCGCGTCCATGAAAACGAGTAAAAAGGGTTGTTTTTTCAACACCAGACGGGTAACCCGGGTATCTCGTTTAGGGTATCAAAAACAGGAAAATTCTGAAAAAAGGGTATCAAATTCACGAGTGATGAGAAAAGATCCTCGAAAAGGGTAGAAAATTTAAATTTGACAGTATTCGGGAGCCGGTCAGGAGCCCAACGAACAGCTGCATGATTTATGCTTAACCGGCTGTCAGCTGTCAATCTCGGGAATCTCCATTATTAGTAGTCTGTTAGTAGTCTTTTTTCACTCGAATTCCATGAAATAATTCTGTTTTTACGCGGTTTTCGCCCCGGTTTTGGCGAGATTTCGCGGCGAGATTCGCGGTTTGGGGGTTTTGTGCTATGGTTTTGTGAACGAACATACGATATAGCCTACATATTTCATATTACCCTTCTGCCGTCCACAAACTGGTTAAGTTATTTGACTTTGTAAGAATATTTATCCATGTAAAGAGGCAAAATCAAGGCAGACTGGACCAGGAAATAAGAAGGAAAAAGGGGGGAAATATTGAAATCGCGTCACAAACATGGTAAAACGTAGCTGTACTGTTCGATCCCGAATAATTTATACATTATATATCGCGCTATAAAGCTATAGCTATTATTGTCAAAGCTCATTCTTGTACATGTACATAGTACGTACTGTATTATATAAAAATATTTCATAAGGCATGTAATTCTATGCCGAATATGAAAGAAAATGTTGAAACCTATGTATAAGACTTTTGATAAACTAAGTACAGTAAGTGTTTTTGCACTATGTATCAACCATGCTACAGACCATTTTCCTGTCATCATTCAACAAAGATGTGGCCATAGAAGTGCATTCCTAACATGTTATTTGCCCAGGAGCATATGGCATAATATATTGTCTTTCATTTCATCATTTAGTTTGAAGTGTACAAAATGATGATCTGATTGAAATTTTGGTGACATGAAAAGACATAGTATTATTGTAATGTAATAGATTGTAGCGATTGTTTTTATGGCATTTGGAAAAAAATATATATACATGTATATCTGTTGAAACATGTATGAGACTTTTGATAAACTAAGTACTGCAAGTATTTCTACATGTATGCGGCAAGTATGTAGGGGTATTTATCAACCATGGTACAGACCATGGGTGTCGATCAGGGGAGGGGGATGGGGGTATATCTCCGCCCCCCCCCCCAAAAAAAAAAAAAAAAAAAAAAAAAATTGAGGTGGGGGATGGCCTGTATTATCATCCCCCAATATTTTTGGATGGAATAAAGAATTATTATATATTTTTAACCTAAAACCAATAATTATCCAAAATCATTATGTTTGATCTTGAAATACCATCACATTTTTGAACGATTAGATGTAAGGAAATAAGAAATGCCGTAATTTCAATGCTAACCCTGATAGCAGAAAGTGGTAAAAATTACGTGATATTTACGTCGTGGTTTTCGTCTTTTTTACGTCCTGTAATTACGTCAATAAGACGACAACTTGCACCAACGCAAGACGTCAAGAGGACGTCTTATATTGACGTCATCTGTACACTGCAAAAACTGAAGTGCTGAGCACTTTGTGAAGGCATGCATAGGGACTGCACTCAGAGTGCTATTGAATGCACACAACGTGCTATTTCAGCACTTTCACGGGAGCTGGAAAAAAAAAATGATTTGGGCGAGCTTCGAACCAGGGTCCGCTGATCGAGAATTGCTGGCATTACCGCTAGACTAACTCACATTGTACGATTTAGAGCAGAAATTGTTACATAGTGAATTTACGCACACCACATAATTCATGTTATCTGCTTGACTCCCATGACTAAACTGGATTGCAAGAAGCATTTGTTAGTCCATCGGTAACGTCAGCGGCTCTCAATCAGCGGAACCTGGTTCGAGGCTCGCCACGGTCACATTTTTTTTTTGCTGGTAAATTAGCACACTACAAGTGCTATAAACAGCATTTTTGTACAAGACGTAGAGATGACGTCAAAATAAGACGTCCTCTTGACGTCTTGCGTTGGTGTAAGTTGTCGTCTTATTGACCTAATTACAGGACGTAAAAAAGACGAAAACCGCGACGTAAATATCACGTCATTTTTAACACTTTCTGCTATCAGGGAAGAGGAATGAAGACGTAGAGATGACGTCAAAATAAGACGTTCTCTTGACGTCTTGCGTTGGTGCAAGTTGTCGTCTTATTGACGTAATTACAGGACGTAAAAAAGACGAAAACCACGACGTAAATATCACGTCATTTTTTCACACTTTCTGCTATCAGGGAAAATATCGGAAAAATTAGTTCGCGAGTCGCATTGTTATTCTCAATTGAGGGGTCCGTCCATTCCTTCTTTTCATTAAAAAAAACATTTTTGGATGCTCTAAAATGCTCTAAGTTTTATAGACAGATTTTTGAAAAAGTCCCTGGAGTGGGAGGGGGACCCCCTCCCACACCCTCCACCGCTCGCTCGCTTCGCTCAGTGGCGTCTCTAAGGGGGCAGAGGGCACGTGCCCTGGCCAGCACTTGGAGGGGGCGTAAAAAACGCAAAGGAGAGAAAGAAAAAAAAATGGGGGAATTGAAGAGTCCGCAGGGTAAATGCACTAGAAATCTAGTTTTGAAGGTCTGAAATGCGAATATTTTCCAAAGCTCGGTCGCCTTGCTCCCCCGCAAAAATATTTTTTTGCAAGATCTCGTAATTTTGCACCCCAGTAGGCCTATAATTATAGTTCTTAAATAGCTTAAAGCCCTTGTTCTTAATGTGCGGCCCGGCCCGGCCCGCGAGACGATTTCATGCGGCCGGCCAAAAATATCTAGAAAGAAAAAAATAATCTTGTTTTGTACTATGTTGATGCATATCATCCTAACTATTGTTATGAATAAAAGTATCAAAAGCAGTATCATATTTATCCGTTCCCTGTTCTACCACAAGTTTAAAAACACCAAACAAACATGAAACAAAGAAAAAAATAAGGACACGAGAGAGTATTCTAAAATCGTTCAATTGTCCTTAGATGAGCCATTCGGGTATGTATGCATTAACATCTGAGGCGGGGTGGGGGCTGAAGCCCTCTCCCCCGAGAATATCAAAATTTTCCTGCATTCGGGCACCGCCATCTCATTTCCGGGCAGTGAAATGGTCTCTTTCTAATTTTTATATCTCAGATGATCTACATTAGCACATTTTGATGACGAAATTAGATTTACACGATTCTAAAGTGTCATTTTTTTGCTCGCAAGCTTCACTCGCTCATTAAATCGAAAAGCTAGAAAGCTATACGTGAGCTCCATACGTCTTTATATCGTCGGTGATACGGCGAAGTGACACTAACCGACGCGCTGCGCAAAAACACATTTCCGAGAAAATCGCATTTGAAAAAATGGTTAGCGTCATTCCATTTATTGCACACCTTAGCCGCATTCATTTAATGTGGTTTATAGTAGGTAGCAAGAGTAAGAGCTGTTCTTTAAGAAAATATTACCCGCATACAAAAAAAATCATTAGTTTTTCTAATTGTTTTCCACAAATGTCTAACGTCACTTCGGAAATTCCACCCTTCTCCCATTTACCGTATGTAATGTGCTGAACGCAGAGGTTTACGAAGTGACGAATACCAGTGCGCGCGTGCGCGCAGTAACTAGCGTCACTTCGTCAAATCACAAGCGCGAGGTTGAGTGCACTCACCGCATTGTTAATGATGATATTCGTCACCTTACTTGCTAATGACTTTTATGCAACCCATACTTTCAGAGGGAAAACGAAACTTTCTTGTAAATAACAGTATCATTTTCGGGGTGTTATACCGGGAACTGCATATTACTATAAAAATCATTAAAACAATCATCCATACAATGATTTCTCAGTTCCTTGGTACTCATAATAATTGAATTTAAACGGCTTATTGGAGTAGTGATCGCAGTTACCGTAGCCATGCAGTATTCCCGCCTATTCAGATCAGTGATCAGTAGTTAAAATAATTATACCAACTGAAATCATAAAAATATGGTCTATTTCACCGCTGTTTTTATAATACATACACACAGCTACATTGTGCATGCACCACAAATAACTGTACACTAGTAATAATTCTGAAAAGGAACACTAACACGTAATCATTTATAGTGTACATATAATTTATTGCTAGAAATCATTATACATTATTCATTAGTGACTGCTAAACATTGATCATGTTGGGATGAAGAAAAGCAGTGGCGGATCCAGGGGGGGGGGGGGAGACCAAAAAAATACGGGTCTGCCTTTTCACAAACTTTCATTTTTGTGCCCCCTCTTTTACTCAATCCTGGATCCGCCCCTGAAGAAAAGGATATGTTACCTCGGTGTAATAATCTCAAGGGAAATAAAATTAAGAGAAATATTAAACTGATGTGCCAGTACATTTCAGTTTTAATGACAGTATATCACATATAACATACCAAAACATTGAAAGTCGTACTTGGAAGAATTCCTTTATTTCGCTGTCACATGACAATTTCATTCATCACCAACATAGAAATAATATCTATATAATCTAGGATTATGGTCAATAATAATGTGTTTACTTCTTACTTCTTCCAATCCATCACTGCCAAGTTGGCATCCAGTAATATTCAATTCATGTTAATAAGACATGGAGTTGTAATATCGTAGCAGAAGTAAACATTATCATTATTTGCTCCTGTACAAAGTGCATAAATTTAAATAACTGTTATATACACATTTTGGAAATATTTTACCCATCAAATTCAGAGGCATAAAAAGTGGCAATACTCCACCAGCACAGCTGGTGTATATTCAATTCACATTCACGTGGAAATCATTAGCATTTTGTGAATTTCATGTATCACTTATAAATAGTAGAATCAATAAAAACATAGAATGATACAGATTAACGATGTGATGATCTCTTAAAAATTTCCAATTATTATAATTTCACCAATCACTGAATTGTTAGGATATATTTCATTTGTGTAATACCCATTATAACCCAACATTAACGTATATTAATGTGACCTACATCAATGTTCAATTCAATATACAAGCTACTTTATACACAGTGTAGTGATATGCTGGTACTATTTTATACAAACTTGCAAGGAATTTAATCTTATCAACATTTTACCTGTTGCATTGGTAGATGATTTGTTAATGTCATCCATCAATACACCAATATCAGTCACGTTCATTTAAAAAAAAAGTACAAACATATTGAGGAGGAACATTTGCATAGGGTTTAATTTAAATGATTGGCACTTTATTCGATCTTGTCTTCAGATGTTTTCTTCATGGATTATAAATCTATCATCCATCGTCCTTCAACAACACACAATTGACATATGAGGGAAAATACTTGCATTTTTTATTTTTTCTTAGAGATTAAAATTTAATTTGTAATCTTTAATTTATTTATGAATTTTTGTTTCTCATTTTATCTGATTGGGGATCTATATTTCACACAGAGATATACATGTGTTTTTTGTTTTCCCGTTATGATAACATTTTCTTGTCTACGTGCAACCCCAATATAATATGCTATATTTCATACTTACAGATTAACCGAGAATCTCACGCATTTTCCATTAGTTTGGACTCTTGTAAGACTACAGAATAGTAGGAAAGTTGCCCGGTGAGACCGTGAAATCTATAATAGTTTACTAGTACTACTTACTGCGTGTGCGCGCGCGCGTACAACGCGTAGGCGATATTATGTACTTTTTACGCGTCCGGAGAGTTGCGCGCACAGTATTCGTCACTTCGTCAGATATTAGATACGATGCGTGTGCAGGTAAGAAAGATACGTGTGCAAGTAAGAAAGATACGACGAAGTGACGAAAACATATTCGCCAGTTCGAAAAATCCCGATTTGCAAAATGAGGATTTTGTTAATTTTTATTTTCTTTATTTTTTCCAAAATTCGTCATTATTATGAATTAAAATTTTGCTAATCGGTAAATTAGAGTAAGCCCTATCCATTTTTGAGAAAATCTCAAAATCGAAAGTCTAACCCAGAATTGAGGTTAGTGTCACTTCGTCATATCACCGACGATATGTATGTGTAATACTCAGTGGCCCACGACGTAATTTCAAAAATATTTCTCCCCCCCCCGACAAAATAATTAAGAACCCAGGGCTTAAAGGGTTCAAAATTTGAAAAAATAATGATGTAATTGCTTTGTTCGCTATATCATGTAAGTTTCATATGACTCCTGCTAAATATTGCGCCCCCAATATAGGATAAAGTGTATAAAACAGCATTTGCAAAGGTTCAACTTTTGAAAGAAATCTCAACGGTAGGTAGCCTTGCTGCATTTCTCGACTCTTTCTCAAGCCTATATAGGGTTTTCGTTAGTTTTGCTTCCGATTGTAGAAGTGAGTGAATAGAAAACTGTTTATCAATGTATAAAATTCGAGCTTCTCTACCGCTCAATGCGGTGGTCAATTGCAAACTTTCCTGGGTAAAATGCACAAGAAATTGCGTTTTTTAGGGTTAAAAATTGAAAAATTTGCGGCTTGGTCGCTTTGCTCCCATGCAAACGTAGAAAAGTTTGGGCACTCGGGGGGGGGGGGGGGGGTAACTTCATTTTTGCCACCGGCGCCATAATCCCGAGATACGCCACTGGCTTCACTCCCTCGCCGGTCACCCCCCCCCCCCCCCCCCCAGTCGTGAGCACGGATCGACACCCCTGGTACAGACCATTTTCTTGTCATCATTCAACATATTTCTGCCAGAGGAGTGTATTCCTAAAGGGTAATTTGCCCAGGAGCTTACCATGTTTTCTTTTATTTCATCAAGTATATATATGATTCTTGTAGCTAGTGTACAAAATGGTGAACAAATTTTGCTGAAATGAAAATACATAGTATTGGTCTTATGTCATAAAGTGTAGCAATTATCTTTAATATATCACATGTACATGTATATCACAACTCCAAGAAGTATAAACATCCCAAAGTTTGTGTGCATACGGATTCCCTGAATAGGGTATCAAATATCTTCCACTAAAATCCTCGTTTAGGGTACTTTTCAGAAAGTCACGGACGCGGATGCCGTCCAGGCCTCAATGACACATACCCACATAAGGGGGGGGGGGGCCTTTTTGCCCCCCCCCCCCTCAGATCTCGGAAACGAATAGACTGATTGGCACAGACGTAAAACATATCAAGTAGAATAAGATTTTTTAAAAGTATATGAAATAAACTAATAACAAAGAAATAATCCAAATTCTGTTTCATCATATCAATTATAACAGATCTGACATCGGATATATGAATTACATAGAAATCTGTACAAAAATTGCCTTTTTTTGTGACGGTCAAGCAATTATCGACCTCTAAAATCAGTTGTACATGTGCAACCGGGGTGAATTATATATCAACATATGCGAGAGACTTGAGAGAAAAAAGTCATGAAGTTTGAACGTGAAATTCCAAACGGTCTAGAAGCGCGGCGAAAAATAACTACAGAGGGGGGGGGGGGGGGGGGCCAAAAAGCCCCCTCCCAAAAAAACAAAACAAAACAAAACAAAACAAACTAGATGGATAATCATGAGGAGGCAGACATTTGAACGAAATATTTCGCTTCACTTGTGAGCCGTCGTGATATCGAGCTGTGATCGTGTCCCCATTGACTTTGATGACAAAAGCTGGACGCGGGTCATAACGAGACTCATTCTTGGCACGATGTCCGGTGCGCTTAACGAGTACGCGGTCACCAACGTTGATATTGCGTGATCGTTTGCCTGTGGGTTGCAATGCGGAGGGGGTAGAGCGCGGTTGAAACGCGAAGATGAGGCTCGAGGGCGCCTTTTCTGTCGTCGAGTGAGGCGTGTTGCGATAATGTCGGAGAAATTCGTTGAGCTCTGATTTCCAGTCCATATGTTCTATCTTTGCTGCTTTCAAGACTTTGTTCAAATTTCGCATGAAGCGCTCTGCAGTGCCATTGGCTTCAGGCCAGTATGGAGTCACCCGACGATGTCGAAAACCGAGGCGCTTGGCGAAGTTACTGAAGTCGTGGCCGTGAAAAGGTGGACCATTGTCCGACTTGACAATCGCAGGAATGCCAAAAGTCGCTAATATTCTATCGAGGGCACGTGTAGTAGATTTCGCGGATGTGGAGTGAACGATTTCGACAATGGGGAATCGAGAATATTCATCGACAACAACGAGCAGATATTCCCCCGACGGGAGGGGTCCAAAAAAAAATCGATCACGATTTCTTCCCAAGCGCGAGCTGGCAGGGGGTTGGTTTCAGCGGGGCCCCGGTTTGGTGGTCTTCTATGTTTGCCTGACATGGGAGGCATGATTTGATTTTCTTTTCGGCCTGTTGATCCATGCAAAGAAACCACACTTTGGTTCGGAGGAGTTGCTTAGTTTTTGCTATGCCTTGATGGCCGGCATGAGCGAGAGATATGACGTCATCTTGGAGAGCCCGCGGGATCACGAGACGAGTGCCTCGTAAGATTAGATCATCATTGGTGATGGTGAGTTCGGTTCGAATGTTATAGAAAGACTGGAGAGTGGTATTACGTTGATCAGGCCATTTGCTATCGTGGACAGCGTCAATGACTACCTGTAAGTCGGGATCGCTTGTTGTGGCGCGTTGTCGGCATCGCGTCGGAAGTTACGAAGTTCACGAATTCTTCGGCGCTGCGGGCCGGTCGGGAGGCCATGGAATCGGCCCGGGAGTGACGTGATAGGTATTCAGCAGGATTTGTCTTGCCTGCTTTGTAACGGACTACAAAGTCATACGGCTGGAGACGGAGACTCCATCGTTGAATTCGGGCAGGCGGATTGGATTTGGGATTGTTATAGATCACTTCTAGGGGCTTATGATCAGAAACGAGAACGAAAGGGGTACCGTAGAGGTAGAGATGGAAATGTTCACAAGCCCAGACAACGGCGAGCGCCTCTCTTTCAGTTTGTAAGTTCGCTCGACGTCGTTTAGTGATCGGCTCGCGTAAGCGACAACTCGGGGCTTGTCATGGTGGTCGGTACGTTGTGAAAGGATGGCGCCCAGGCCATATGGACTCGCGTCAACGACAACCGTGGTCTCCTTACGCGGATCAAAATACGCGATGACGGGGTCGCTGGTCAAGATATTACGCAGTTTGTCGAGGGCGACGTCGTGGTCGGCAGTCTATGACCATTCGGCATCCTGCTTGATCAACTCGCGAAGCGGTTCGGTTATGGTGGAGTAGCCGGGAATGAACCTCGCGCAGAAATTCGTCATACCGAGGAGGCTCCGGACCTCGCCTGGATTCGTAGGCAGCCTCATTTCGACTATCGCTTGGACTTTTCTTTGATCTGACGAAATTCCTTCTTTCGAAAACACGTGGCCAAAGAAATTAATGAGGCTAGAGTTGAACTTACACTTGGCCTTGTTAACAGTGAGATTGTTTTCACTGAGCCGACGAAGGACAGCATGAAGTGCACGGTCATGTTCAGACTGGCTTCGGCCATAGATCAAGATGTCGTCGCTAATGTTTAGGACACCATCGATGTCGCTCAAGAGCTGCCGGATAGTCTCCTGAAAGATTTCAGCTGCACTAGTGATGCCAAAACTCTTATACCGAAATGTTCCGACATGGGTTGCGAAAGCAGTAATCGCTCGAGATTGTGGGTCGAGTTCGAGCTGATGATAACCCTTGTTCAAGTCAATCTTGGAGAACACAGTCGCTCCATTGAGATGGTGGATGATGTCGTCCACTGTTGGTGTACATATGCGAGTACGATGTATTGCCTTATTTGGCACGCGCATGTCGACACATAGGCGGATTTGATCAGGCTTATTAGGCTTCGGTGTGACAACGATCGGCGAGATCCACGGGGTTGGACCCTTCACTTTTTCAATTATGCCTGCTCTTTTGAGAACATCGAGCTCCTTTTCCACCTTTCTCCGTAAGTGGAAAGGCAATCTGCGGGGCGACTGCGCAACGGGGGGAACGCTAGGATCAATGTGCAAGGCGACTCGATGATCCTTTAGTTTACCGATGCCATCGACTAGAGTAGGATATTTAGCGAAGATATCATGGTGACTATTTGTGCGGGGGGAAGCCTGATCATAGGAGACATGATCAAGTTTATTGACTGACTGGTGCATAGTCACTAATCCTATGGTTATTGCAGTCTCACAGCTGAGAAGCGACGTCGAATATGAGTTGCCGGCGACAACATAAAACTGAACTTTGATGAGTTTTAAGTCATCGACGGTGTTGACGAGCGAGCGAAATTTTCCCAAGATAGGAAGAGGTGATTGAGATCCGTAAGCAAACAGCTTGATGTTGGATCGGTGAAGCTTGGAGGTGACAGAGAGCTTGCGATAATCTGCTTCACGCAGGACATTGATGCGGGAGCCGGTATCCACTGCCATCATTAGAGGTTGACCACCAACGCGGATGGTAGCTTGGGGTTGGCGATATTTACTGCTTAATTCATGAACGTGAAACACATTGGTGTCACTATCAGACGATGACGGCGAGCTGACACCGAGCTGACACGTGATAAGTTGTGAATCTTAGAGTGTGGCTTATCTTTGTAGGCAGAATGGAAACGTGATTCTCGAGAGGAGCGTCTGCAACGTTCCAGTGAAGAATTACGATCACGATCACGATAGTCCCGGTCGCGATAATCAGAGCGATTGCGGGGATAGTCACGTTCATGATAGGAGGAACGCGAGCGATCATTTGATGCGGAGCGATGTTTTTTGCGATGTTGGTCACGGCTATGTTGCGTTGCTGACGTCGGGCAGGTGGTCGTCCAGGGAGGCGTGAACGACAGATCCTAGCAAAGTGATTTAGCTTTTGGCAATGGCTGCACAGTTGTCCTCGAGCAGGGCATGAGCGATAATCCGCATGTACCTGGTTTCCACTGCTCTCCATCTGCTTAGCTTGGAGCTCAGTCGCCTCGAATGTCCTGGCGAGTCTCTTCAAGTTTAATGTCGTGTCCCTCAGTGCTCGACAGCGTAGGGGTGGGTCGAGGCAGATTATGATGATATGGGATTTGATCTCTGAGTCGATGTCGGAGAAGCTGCAGTTAGCCCTGAGGGACCGGAGGCGTGACGCGTACTGGTCTACTGACTCCTCCTCAGTCTGCCGAGCCTGTTGAAATCTGTATATTTCGAAATCGAAGTTGACTGCCGGTGTGAAGTGGGCAGTTAACTGCTCCTTAATGTTGTTATAGTTCTCGGTGAGGTCGGCGTTGGAGGTGAAGATGGGCTTGACCGAGTTGGTGTAGACGTTTTCGGCAACTGGCCCAAGGAGGCGTAACAACTGCGCCTGCTTTCTTTGTTCTGTAGTAACTCTTGCTGCTGCAAAGTAATAATTCTCTCCACCGCTTCGATGTGGTAGCCGGATCTGGGTCGGGGAGAAAGGGCTGGATGGTAGTCGTGAATGACATTATGGCATTAGATCGGGGACAGTGGGCGCCAGGCAGGGGTGGAAAAATTTTGGATTTTGGGCCACTTTCAGTTCGTCAAAAAGCTAGTATTCATTTTTGGCGCCATTTTTGACCGTGACCTTGAGGGGTCAAGGTCATCATGGCATTAGATCGGGGACAGTGGGCGCCAGGCAGGGGTGGAAAAATTTTGGATTTTGGGCCACTTTCAGTTCGTCAAAAAGCTAGTATTCATTTTTGGCGCCATTTTTGACCGTGACCTTGAGGGGTCAAGGTCAAGGTCATCATGGCATTAGATCGGGGACAGTGGGCGCCATGCATGTATATATATATATATATATATATATATATATATATATAGGAGTGTAAGGACGCTCAACTTATACATGACCGACAGTGTTCCAGATATATATATGCGTAAACAGAAGAAAAGTCTAGGAACTGTACTTGGACGTAGCCGGTATACATACACGTTTTAATCGAGCTTTCGGCTATTTAGGCCTTCTTCAGGATCTGAAGATAAGTAATAAAACAAAAACAAAAACCAATACATCGTAGCCATCATATATGACATAGTATGTCATATATCATATATCGTATTACATCAATTAAGCATCAACAATCATGGTCATCATACAATCACAGTCAAGATAAATTAAAATGACATATAATTAGGAATGAAGCGGGAAGAAAATTGCGTGAGTTCAAATTATTTACCTAATGGCTCGTGATGAGTTGTTGATGTTGTTGCTGCTATGTGTGTTTAGTTGGCTTGTGTGTTTAAATCGTAAAGAGTGGTGTGAGGTCAAGTGTGAAACGGTCAGTGTATTGACCTGTGTCGGGGGGGGGGGGGGGAGGAGGAGGTCGTTCTGAGACGATAATGGTGTGCGTCATCCGACGAGTTGCAGTATGGTTATTGCTATTGCTACTGTTTTTGTTTTATGACTTATCTTCAGATCCTGAAGAAGGCCTAAATAGCCGAAAGCTCGATTAAAACGTGTATGTATACCAGCTACGTCCTAGTACAGTTCCTAGACTTTTCTTCTGCTTACGCATATATATATATATATATATATATATATATATATATATTACGCTGGATTCCGCATATATATGGAGTTTGGGATGGCCTTCATCGTTCTTTTGCTACCCTGAAACGGAGATGGGTGTTGATCTTAACTGAGAAACTTCATTCCAGACCCCTCTTCCAATCTTTGTCCCTATTCACCAGGGCCCATATTCATTAAACCCTACTATTAGTTGTCAACTAATTACATAGGCTACAGTACACATGGTACATGGTTTGTTGCCAACTAGGCCTAGTAAGGTTTTATGGATGTGGACACAGATTCTCTCCGTTTCACTGTAGGCACTATGCCTATTAACATTGGCCAAGTTGAGAGTAATTCCCTTTTTTTAACCTTCACAGTTGGAATATACCCACCATAATCTGGGGTCTGTCTTCATGGTCTTACAATCATTCAGGGGAGCTTTAACATAACATCAGTCCCGACAATGAACATGGTTTGTGTAACTGAAAGGCGCCAATTGTATCGTCTGTGGGAATCCCCAGTCGAAATATTGATGTATTTCGAGAAGCAGCTGTACAATTTTTTTCTGCTCTAATGAGCACAATAGAATAACAATTTTCCATTCAATTACACTTCGTCATACATGATCAATGAGCAAGAAATCGGTAAAAGAGGGGAAATTCAAAATCAAAAGTGATATGGCAAAGTTGCAAAAATATCATTAGGACTTTTTTATATTTTGAATGTGTATAAGTAAATTAATCTTTATCTTTGTGTGATATTAGTTAGCCTGTATTCCAATATGAGAAATATGAAACAGGAGAACTGCAAAAAAATTTCCAAAACATTTTATTTGTGATAGTTTCCTATTGTGTTGTATTATTAGGACCTACATGTTTTTGGTTATGGCGAATTTTAAAGATCCCATCGTTTGAGCGAATAAGGTTTATCCATTTTTTGTAGCGTGGTGGTGGACATATATATATATATATATATACAAACATAAACAACTGTAGGCCCAGAGAGAACTTGCAAATATAATCATTATCTTTGTCATTGATCCTTTGTTGGCCTTGTGAGACAAGTCTACTTTGTGTAACTGTGGTCGGAGGCTATATATATATATATATGTGTATATATAGCATTATTTGTAAGGAAATAACATATACAACACCTTTGGCAAATCTCGCGGAAATAAATACAAGTTAAAGAAATTGCGAGAATAACGTTGCGTAGCTCAATCAAAGTTCCCCAGAGCTGTCCTCCCTTTTTGAAATTTTTTGCAAAGGCTGAAAAAATGTCTCTGCCGGGAATCGAACCCGGGTCGTTGGCTTAGAACGCCAATGCCTTAACCACTAGACCACGGAGACGGGTTAGTGGTTTCGGCGACACCAGATTCAAATTGAGGTCTGTGAAGTTGTTTTGATATTCGGTATTCGATATTCGATATTTATTGTTATTCATTTAATATTCATTTGATATTCATTTAATATTCATTTGATATTCAAAATTGCCTAAAGTCGGATTTTTTTGACGTATGCCTGGCGCCCACTGTCCCCGATCTACTGCCATGATGACCTTCACCTTGACCATTCAAGGTCATGGTCAAAACTGGCGCCAAAATGGATACTAGCTTTTTGACGAACCGAAAGTGGCCCAAAATCCAAAATTTTTCCACCCCTGCCTGGCGCCCACGCTCCCCAATCTAATGCCATATGATGGCGCCAAAAATGAATACTAGCTTTTTGACAAACTGAAAGTGGCCCAAAATCTAATGCCATGATGACCTTGACCTTGACCTTGACCCCTCAAGGTCACGGTCAAAAATGGCGCCAAAAATGAATACTAGCTTTTTGACGAACCGAAAGTGGGCCAAAATCCAAAATTTTTCCACCCCTGCCTGGCGCCCACAGACTGTCCCCATCTAATGCCATGACGACCGTGACCTTGACGTAGATGGGTGTTGATCTTAACCGAGAAACTTCATTCCAGACCCCTCTTCCAATCTTTGTCCCTATTCACCAGGGCCCATATTCATTAAACCCTACTATTAGTTGTCAACTAATTACATAGGCTACAGTACACATGGTACATGGTTTGTTGCCAACTAGGCCTAGTAAGGTTTTATGGATGTGGACACAGATTCTCTCCGTTTCACTGTAGGCACTATGCCTATTAACATTGGCCAAGTTGAGAGTAATTCCCTTTTTTTAACCTTCACAGTTGGAATATACCGACCATAATCTGGGGTCTGTCTTCATGGTCTTACAATCATTCAGGCGAGCTTTAACATAACATTAGTCCAGACAATGAACATGTTTTGTGTAACTGACAGGCGCCAATTTTATCGTCTGTGGGAATCCCCAGTCGAAATGTTTATGTATTTCCCGAAGCAGCTGTACAATTTTTTTCTGGTCTAATGAGCACAATAGAATAATCATTTTCCATTCAATTACATTTCGTCATACATGATCAATGAGCAAGAAATCGGGAAAAGAGGGGAAATTCAAAATCAAAAGTAATATGATAAAGTTGCAAAATATCAATAGGACTTTTTTATACATTGAATGTGTATAAGAAAATTAATCTTTATCTTTGTGAGATATTAAATTACACAAATTTTTCTGTTTTTATGTTTACTATGAAATAATGAATGTTACATTTCATATTGCGCTGAAATAAAAACAAATTTCAGTTCCTTTAAACCTAAGTTCAGTTCAGTTCAGTTCATTTATTCATATCATTTCTAAAATGTACAAACATTTGTAGGTGAAAAACATATATTTGATATTTACATTCATAAACAAAATAAATAAATATGAGTATCAATTATCCTGTATTGAAATATGAGAAATATGAAACAGGAGAACTGCAAATAAAGCCTTCGTTGGCTATGTGAGACAAGTCGACTTTGTGTAACTGTGGTCGGAGGCTATATAAATATATATATATACAGTGCGTATAAAAAAAACGCAACAAGATTCGATTTCAAATTTGTGAAGATTGTGTTGCACCAAAGTGAGTAGCAACATCTTAAAACCACATATCTCCTCTTTCCAATGATATCTTATTTATTCATACACGGTCATGGATGGCTGAGTAATCATTCTTTTTGGACAATGGGTAAAATTGGACTTGGGACCAAGTTTAGACACTGCAATAATCAATGCACCTTATCAGAAATTAACTGTAAAAGTGTTCATTACCCCTCCACCTGACATTGCAACTCTGAGACAAAGAATCACTGATGAGTTTGAAGCTCTACGCCACCAAGCCCCAATGATTCGCAGGGCTGTGCGTGAGATGGAGAAAAGAGCTAATCTCTGTGTGGAAAGGATTGGGGGCCTTGTTGAGGGGCACGGGATGTAATGTTAAAAAGAGACATCCGAAAGAAGGCAATGGTAAGTTGCGATTATTAATTTCATTATTCCATTTGTTAAGTTAATTTCTGATAAGGTGCATTGGTTCTTGCAGTGTCTAAACTTGGTCCCAAGTCCAATTTGACCCATTGTCCAAAAAGAATGATTACTCAGCCATCCATGACCGTGTATGAATAAATAAGATATCATTGGAAAGAGGAGATATGTGGTTTTAAGATGTTGCTACTCACTTTGGTGTAAAGTTAACACAATCTTCACACATTTGAAATCAAATCTTGTTACGTTTTTTTTTATACGCACTGTCCTTATTCTGTAATTTGAAGAAGAAGAAAATGTACAAAACCAAACCTCACATAAATATATATAAATATAAAGGATGACTGAAATGCATTGATTGCCAATTACAGAAATTTTATTCTTCAAATTTTCGGGGGTCCTCCCCCTTCGTCAGGGAAAACGTGAAGTGATTTCGTGAAGTGATTTCAGTCGAAATCACTTCACGTTTTCCCTGACGAAGGGGGAGGACCCCCGAAAATTTGAAGAATAAGATTTCTGTAATTGGCAATCAATGCATTTCAGTCATCCTTTTTTTTGATATCATCATAGCCTATGCCAATACGTGGAACATTATGAATATATATATATATATATATATATATATATATGTATTGACGTAATTCACTGGGTTTGAGGCCAATTCGTACATATAGAGTCACGTTCATTTCGCCTCACTTATTTAAACCGACCCCCTTCTCGCGGTCTCTCCCCCCCCCCCCTTCGACGATGCAACTTTTGTAAGCTTTTATCGAGTTTCAAAGTCCACTGAAATATTAAACCCACTATTATCACTTAACCCATTATCAACACAATACTGTGAACCGAATGTGAACCAGCTGTGAACTTATTGAACAATAAGAGAAATAGAAAAAACGGTTAGGGAAATACACCGGGTAAAAAAGAACATTATCAACATTAAAAAAATACCAAAGAAGGGGTTCGAGAAATGCATAAGCGCTAATCTAGAGAGTAGACATTATTTTTGTCATTTACTAAAATCTCATAAATCCAGTAAACCAAAGCAATTCTGCATGCTCCTTTTGCTATATTATTACACATTTATTTTATTCGAAAGTCCTCCACAACCAGCTTCATTTAATGCATTATCGAGGTCCTTCACTTTTCCACTATTTTGTTTTAATTTCCATTTCATTAACATCTCGAAATTGGCATCTTGTAAAGACGCATACTGTTTCCTGATGTTGTCATATTCAATGTACACTAGTCCTAAATACATGGCGACTGGTCTGTACAAGTCTGCAGGCAGGGAAGCTGCCAATCTCGTAAGCTCTGTTTCTGTGACAATTCGGTCCAACCTATCAGTCAAAACACAAAATCTATAGGTAAGCCTGATGCTGAGTTTATATCTTTATATTAAATATTCATGTATAATGTGACGTATTGCGTCATAAGTCACAAGTAAATGACATCTCACATTATGAAATATTCAATATAACAGACTTGCAGCCAATTTACCATGTAACTGGAATTAACTCATCATCCAATGCACAGCTTTCTTTTCCTTTTAACATCTACTGCATGCTTTTCATACACTCTGGTTATACTTAGATTACAGTATATTTAGTTATTTATTTTATTCCTAACATCCCCAGCACAATTTTCTATTCCTTACAAAAGTACAATACAAAAATAAATACAATAATATTATACACAATACTTTGTTAAACACATTGTACCGTTCATGATGTAAAGAAATAATTAATGAATTGATAATGAATTAAATAATTAATGAATTGATATTGATACAAAGTGTATAAGAACGATTAGAAAAATTAAATTTTCAATCCAAATTGACAGTGTCTTTATCTGCAATATTTTACCATAAAGAATACATGTCTTATTATTCTCATTGAAAATGAACAAGTATTTCTTTCCCCACTTAATGTTTTCTAAAAAAAAAGTCAGGATTTTTTTTTTAACGTTCTATGTTAAATCAACTGTAATTGTCTAATTTGAAGACATATTGTACCTGGTATATATATAAAACGTATGGAATTGCCGTAGCCCTATTTTTGCATGTACCGTATATACAATTTGTAATAGCCTTATTGCAGAACAAATGTGACCCTCCACTACAAAACGACCAATAAGTCGCAATGGGAATTTTAAAGTAAACAGCTATAAATGGTTGTTTTGGGAGGAAATTTATGGTATTTGGTTATTTCTGAAAGGTAATTTATTAATCTACCATCTGACAAAATTTCGGGGTAAAATATCATGCCGAAATATGTTTTTACTCTCATTCAAAATGACCATTTTTCTTGGATATTCAAACTTTGTGAGTCAGCTTGCTGGGATCGTACTGCATATAGCTTTTCTGGTATAGCTCAAAAACTATGCACTGTCTGATATTCCAAATCCACATAAGGAAAGAAATGTATCTATTCTAATGGTATGGAAAGTTTCAACCCAATCCAAAGAGAACTTTACAGCGTAGGCTTTGGAGTTTTGACTCAACCTTTCGTGCGACAAACAGTATAGGACACAGATTAGGCGCTCTTAATGGTCACTCTTCTTTACAGCCCGTTTTCTCTATTGTTTTGGTCATTAGCCTGTCTGACACTCTGACATTCTGACTGTAATCTATAAGGATTTGCTTAGTCTATGCAAGACAAGTTATATATTATTTTAAAGCTAAGATTCTCAGCTTTTAAACTGTGCTGAAATTTAAAAACCCAAATTTCCGACTTATTGGTCGTTTTGTGGTGGAGGGTCACAAATATTTTGTCATTAACATTGAAATGTCCAACTTTAACACTTTTTTAACACTGTTTAACACTTTTTTGTTGTTGATATTAATCGTTTTGAATGTAATTCATTATACTTACGAGCTTGCACTGTTCATATTAGATGCTGAAGTGGAAGGACTTTCCATCTGACCTTCTAGTTGCCGCTTTGCTTGAAAACGAAATATAAAGGCATTTCTAATAACAAAAAGTACCTGTACATATATTTGATAAATTTTGTAATTCTGTATATTTTGTAAACTTGATTGATAAAAAATCATGCGTTTTTAGATTATCTTATTTTTGATAAAATCTGGTATTGCAGTACTTTTTTTATTTTTCTTCTTTTCCTCCAGATCACCCTCGACCTCCCCTCCTCTTTTACTTCTTCTGTCAACCTCCTCCTCCTTCTTCCTCACTTCTTCTTCTTCTTCTTCTTCTACTACTACTTCTACTTCTCTTTTTTATTACATATCAGTAATAATACTGATATAAAGAGTAATGAATAAATACTAAAAATTGAAGAAAATGTAATTGGAAACCCATCATACCTTCTGCAGGGAAGAAATCCTCCGCATAGAGTACCAATTTAGATTCAGTTAGTGCTCGCACCAAGTCTGAAATTCGCTTTTCTTTTTGGTCTCCGTCTAGTCTTCCAGTCAAAAAGCATAGCGGAGTTGCCTTCTGAGTTATTATTTGTCTTATTTCTTTTCATGTACATGTCGATCTTGTTCATCGGAAACCCAAGTTTTATACCTAGCTTAGCCAGTTTGTTGTCCGTCGCCAAAGCATCAGCCAAATCATTAAGTTTCTCGTCCGTTAATAGATCAGCCATGGTTAAGGTTCATCCACAATTCTTCTGCCTATATAAAGTTTTAAAATAGAGGAATAAAGACATAATTAAAAGTCCACAAAATATATTAATTCGAGAAGAAACATTGAAAAATAATACCGTTTATACCTTTTTGTACAGCTACTGCCAATCGTCTTAGGATTAGGCCAATTATTAGTGTTTCTACCCTTTTAAAGGTTTTTGCGGTCAATTTCGTAAGTTCATCAGTCAAATTCATATTACGTGCATTCAGTTTAGAAGAATTTGGCCGTGTACAAGCATTTAAGCATTCAAATTAATATTTCATGCATTCGTATTAGTACTTTTATCCATCCAATTTAGACTAGACCAATTTAGATTAGAATTCGCAAAAAGTGCACCAAGTTCGTAAAACGGTCATTCAATTTAGAACGGGAGGTGATGCGATTGCGCAACACCGTTAATCCAGCATTCAAATTCATTTCAGAGCATTCTTTTTCCCACATTGAGCGTTCGAATTCGTAATTTACGTAGAACAAATTTTTTTTTGGTTGTTATTCTTTATTAATTTTGATATATTGGTTTCGAATCGCATATGAGCCTTTATGTATTCTTTTATTCATATAAGCTTCTTTTAATGAATTCATGTTTATCTCATCTATATATATTTTAGCAATTTTTTATAACATTATTGACTTACTTTACTGTAATTTATGGTCTAACAAGTTTACACAATAATTATTGTTCATACTTTCAAGTGAAGATCTATTTCATAATGTTATATTCTTACATATATGTCAGTGGGTGTAATAACTAATAAAGTTAGGAAAATTATTTCTTTCATAAAAGTATCTGTGTTTTTCATTGGGAAGGGTTGGGGTATTGAGTTTAAGCCCATGATTATGAAAGCTATGGAATGGAACTTAGTAATGAAAAGGAAGCCTAACCACGCATTTCAAAACAATTTATTTCAAAGTAAATTAATTAAAAGTCCAAATACCTTAGGCTAAAC
The DNA here is from genome assembly GCA_025617745.1 of Heliocidaris erythrogramma. Lineage (NCBI taxonomy): Eukaryota > Metazoa > Echinodermata > Echinoidea > Camarodonta > Echinometridae > Heliocidaris > Heliocidaris erythrogramma. The sequence continues at coordinate 38,237,110 of CM046854.1, read as the reverse complement.
ATGCTAAATTAAAATAGCTTATTACGAATTCGAATGCCCACATGCGAATTTTAATTCTGGCAGAGACGCTTTTTGAATGCTCCCAACCGACTTTTTATTTTGAATGAGAAAAGTGTTAAATTGTTTGATCTAAGTGCGAATTTGAATGACCGAAATACCAAGTTGAATGATGAATTTTACTGTGCATATTTTTTTTCGCTAATTTGAATGACTCTTATATCAAATTGAATGAAAAAAGTCCGAAATTGACCACAAAAACCTATAATACATGTCCTACTATGCAAATATTAGCATAGAAGGACATGTATAAGAGTCATTCAAATTAGGTACTACTGTACACTACTGCATGTACTATTAGTACTATTACAACTAGTAGTACTACTTCTCTTATTGATGTGATAATATAGTATAGGTTTTTGCGGTTAATTTCGGACTTTTTTCATTCAATATGATATAAGAGTCACTAAGAGTGCACCGTAAAATTCATCATTCAACTTGGTATTTCGGTCATTCAAATTCGCACTTAGATCAAACAATTTAACACTTTTCTCATTCAAAATGGAAATTTTTTCGGGATTGGGGTAGGTGAGGGGAATAATAATAATAACAATAGTGGGTTCTCGAATAGCGCACATTTCTGTCAGACTTGACACCCCTGGCGATCCACAATTAGTTATTTGAAGAGTTAAAAATTAAAGCAAGGCGGCTTGTGATAATGTGGTTTTCTAATGAGAAATAACCCCGATGTACTCAAGGGGAGGGATGACCGAAAAGCTGGGTGTGTGAAGACAGAGACTTGTTTGTAAGCCAGACAGGAAGCAAGTGAAGGCTAAAATTTTGTGCGATGTGGGAACAGCACCGAGAGCAAGCGTATGAGAGAGAGAGAGAGAGAGAGAGAGAGAGAGGTCCATGCGCCCGTCATGAAACCGACAATCACCTTTTTAATACCTTGGACTGTGACTATTTTCAACTAATGATGCCGGAAATATGAAAAATACCCCGAGACTCCAAAATATATAATTTTGAAAAAAAGGCTCAGTTCCACAGTTCCAATTCATCTCCGTGGATTAAAATGCCTGCGCAAAAAAATTTGGTAACGAGTGTGAAGGGACGCTGAACATTAACAAAGGACATACTTATAGCATGTAACTCGTCTCTGTACCATCAAAGGCTAGGCAAATGCACGGTAAACCGGGGGAGAAAAGAAGAGCAAAGCGGAGATCAAGGTCCACAGAAATATCTAAAAATGGAAACTACAGAAGCAGCTGGAACTATGGGTAAGAGTGCATGTATAATGAAATAAGTTGTATAATAAAATAACACGTTAACACATACGAGGTAAAGGTATCTATTACTGTCTCTGTGTGTCAAATCTCTGGATGCATCTCACATAATCTAGTATGACGAAGCTCCTAGAAATGTATCAGGCAGCCATTTTGGCGACATTTTCGGATTTTAAGGCACTTCAATTAATGGTCATATTTTCTAATAACACATGTTCTGTAATAAATGATCTATGAAGTTCTTTGTATATGATATTGCCTTTGGAAATCGTTCTTTGTGATTTTATGAAGTTGGATTTTCAAAAGGGAAAAGGTAATATAGTAATAGGCGTGAACCCTGACGCCATAAAAAAAAGTACACGTCCTGCTAATTTGGGAGGAAAGTTTTAGGCGTGATCGATAAATTATGACTGATTTGCAAAATTTTGCAAAGATCTTGAAGAGAAGCACTGATATTGTCATCTTATGGACCCCTCCCACACGAATACGAATACTTGCTATTCATTCATAAATGAAGAAGGAAAAATTGTAAATATCAAAGAAAGAATCGTCTCTAATTCGATGAAAATTTTAATATTGAAAATGAATTTTCATGATCTTCTTTGTAGTGTACATTTTTGACAACCATGTGATCTTTCAATTGACTAAGTGATATGACAAAACACGCCTATATTACATGGATAATACAAAGAAGGCGTCATATTACATGAGGCTGTGCTACATGTATAGGATCCGATTTTGACTGCACTTTGTCTTTGGCATTGAGAAAAAATGGAGGATTCTTACTATTTGTCTGTTTGTAGGTTGTATCAAATGAAATATGTTGAATTCACCTAAGACAAGGCTTATAGTGCCCATTTTCCTTTGCGAAATTCAGTCGAATCGCGCTGTTAGTTTTTATTAAACTACATGAATTCCTAGTTTGAACAAGTCTCTCTCTCTCCCTCTCTCTCTAGGTGGCACAAGTGATAATGGATTAGAAGTGGGTGAAATTGTAAGCATAGTGCTCGCAATAACAGGTGTTGTCGGAGTAACGGTAGCCGTACTAACTTTTCTATGTAAGTAGTTGACACGATATATATGATTGCACATTTCAGTTTGCGTGGAGTCTGATTCAGATAAGTTTAACATGTAAGCCTTGAAAGATCAAGTTTGTTTTCGTGTACTGTGTTGGCTTACATCTGAATACTGCTATAGGCAAATCTTACCCTTAAGGAAATTATTAAAATCAGTAATGCAAATTTAAAAAAAAAATGTTGTAAAACGATCTAGTATTCAAATATGACGAGAAATAGCTTAGAACTATTGACCATATTTTGAAGATTGTAGATAAATAGATGGTTTATTGATGAAAGAAACCCCGAACAAGAATGATAATAAAATAGTCTGAAACAAAAAGTTCATACTATATCATAATCAACTAACAATATTCTCTATCATACTTTAGTTTTTTTGTATAAATAAAAACAAGAGCCCCAGGGGCACGACGCTCACCTGAGGTGGATCAATTCACATCTGGTGCATGTTCTCTCTAGCACCACCAGGAGATATGTTAGAAATTGAATCAACTTGGAGGATGCACATGAGATGATGTTAGAAATTAACATAATTCCCCCCCCCCCCCGCCTGGTCCTGGAGAAGAAGATGTTTGAAATTTCATAGCTTTTACAATTGGGGGCCCTCTCCCTGGGCCCCCTGGGGGCCACATGTACCATTTTAGCAAATTTGGGTCCCCTACCCCTAAGGATGATTCCTACCAAGTTTGGTTGAATTCCGATCATGTGTTTTGGAGAAGAAGATCAGAATGTACATTTTGCCTGGCAGCGCCACCCCCCCCCCTCCAGTATGTTACCCCCACAGGGCCCCTATAGGGCCACTCAGAGAAATTTCATGAACAACATTCATTCTTCATCTATAGAGGTATCTTTATACAAAATACCAAGTCTGAGCTATGCCTGGTTCTGGAGAAGAAGATGTTTGAAATTTACATAGCTTTTACAATTGGGGGCCACATGTACCATTTTAGCAACTTTGGGTCCCCTACCCCTAAGGATGATTCCTACCAAGTTTGGTTGAATTCCGATCATGTGTTTTGGAGAAGAAGATCAGAATGTACATTTTGCCTTGCAGCGCCACCCCCCCCCCCCCCTCCAGTATGTTACCCCCACAGGGCGCCTATATTGCCACTCACAGAAATTTCATGAACAACATTCATTCTTCATCTATAGAGGTATCTCTATACACAATACCAAGTCTGAGCTATGCCTGGTTCTGGAGAAGAAGATGTTTGAAATTTACACAGCTTTTACAATTGGGGGCCCTCCCCCTGGGCCCCCTGGGGGTCCCCTACCCCTAGGGATGATTCCTACCAAGTTTGGTTGAATTCCGATCATGTGTTTTGGAGAAGAAGATGAAAATGTAAAAAGTTAACGGACGACGCACGATGCACGACGAACGACGGACGACGGACGACGGACAAATTTCCATCGCAATAGCTCACTCGAGCCTTAGGCTCAGGTGAGCTAAAAAAACAGTATAGTTTGCGATATATATATATACAATAGAATTACATTTGATTCCATATACTATATTCTAGGCTCTTAATCCAATTAATTGGATATTTATTTGTGTGCTAGTGGAAAAAAGATATGAAGGTATCTTTATCATAGTTTAGTGCTTTTCATTGCTTGTGATTTTTAGAAAGGGGTTGCTGATAATATTTGAGTATTTGTGATGATATTGGAATGATTTCAAAGTCTCACTATACAAGATCTTGAAATCCTAATACAAAATCAACCACTCAGCATTACTCATAGACAGTTTACTTTACAGGAATATTGCATAACCAGTATTCACGAGCACTTTTAATCCATGTGTTCACGTCTGGTCACTTTTATTTCAGAAAGATAATCTCAATTCAAGTTCCCCATTTTTACTACCCAGACAGACCAAAATAATAATCCGTAAAACATGAAGTTACTTATTAGTGAACAATAAACCTCACAAAAATATGACCAAATAAGTGATTCCTCGGAAATGAAAACATTTGAAGTGATTTTTTGGTGGTTATGTTCTAACAATAAGACATATGTTGCTGAATAGTGGGTTTTAACACGTAACTCTAACTGAAAATATGATTCTTCCTTTAACTGAAAATATGATTATTCCTTTAAGTGAAAATATGATTCTTCCTTTAACTGAAAAAATTATTCTTCCTTTAATGAACAGACGGCCCTGGTGTTTGCAAGAAAAAATGTGGGCAAGGTAAGTTAACGATTTTTATTTTTAATTTGTTGTTCGTTTCTGCCCGTTTTTAAGTTAAAGCCAATTATCTACCCCCATGTTTACAATTTTTAAGCCTAAAGCGGCAGTGAAGACGCGCAGTGGCCCCGTAGCTCTTGTACTGAGCAAGTATTAAAGTGAAGAAAGAGAAATCGACACATGGCAATATGAAATTACTTATCATAGAACAATCACTAATTCACGATGTTTTCCCAGATTTCTCCCAGACAACTATTATGCAACACGAATATCGCCTCTTGGGGGGGGGGGGGGCATTTTTATTATTATTATTACCATTACCATTATTATTACTATTATTATAATTATTATTATTATTATTATCAGCAGCAGCAGTAGCATTGCTGTACTGTCTATATTTTTTTCAAGAAAACGTTAATTTTTAAACAAAAGCACTGGTTATTGATCCAGTGATAATTCCTAGTACTTAATTTATCGTGTAACATGTATGTTGCATGGTGTATAGAAAGGGGCAAACTGATACAAGCTTTTGGTATCTGTTTGGCTTCATTTTTTCATGTTACTTTAACTGGAACCAGAAAGGAAAGAACAGGAAGGACGGCCAAAGACAGGGTCTGAGCCAGGGACAAGCGACCAAATAGTACCGCACGATGAAACAGACACTGGAAACTCACCAAATCCAGGTGAAACTATGTAATTGGTTGTTTTAATAAAAAAAATCATTTCTATTCTTCAAAACTTAAAACCTAAAAGTAGACATCATCAATACGTTCTCACAAAGTATCATTTTCCACAGGGATTCCAATGAACTCGTATAATTATACTCATGTATATAGTACTGTCTACAGAGCCTTTTCAATGTTAGTGCGAAACTAAACAGCGGTTTTTTGATCCATTGATAAATATTAATAGTTAATTTAGTGTTGTAGTTTATGGTTCACTCAGTTTTGCTACTTGTTGTCTCCTGGTATATATCCTTGACCATTTTGGTAATACTATACAATACAGACCTTACGATTTATAAGCCTATGTTAGTTTAGTAACCTCTTTAGCTTTTCTTACATAACAGTCATGTAGCTTATTCCTGTTGTTGTTGTTTGTTTCTTGTTTGAACCCCCTTCCACTTCTCTGCAATAACATATTACGTGTTCCGACATCGGGGATGTATTTATCTACGTTACTTTAACTGGAGCCAGAAATGGGACAACTAGAGGTACTAGATACAGACTCAGAGCCAGAGCCAAGCGATCGATTAGTACCGCCCGATGAAGTAGACACTGGAAACTCTATTAAACCAGGTGAAACTATATCATTAGTCTTTTCAAAAATATATTTTTTGAATTTTAAAAACATAAAGCTAATTGTACTTATTTTCTAGAAATGTTAGATTATCTTATAAATATGCTTATTCGGATTCCGCAATTCCGGTGTCCAACTTGACATCATTTCTAGTTGACAAAATATCACGGAAATACAATACAAGAGGAACCCCTAAAAATTCATCAGTAAATAAATCACAATATCATGTAACCGAGACATCAATAGGTACCAAGGCCAGACAATGAGGAAAGTCAGTTTCTTATGCCCCTTTTCATTACGGTACATCTAATAAAAAATAATCATCTGCTTGTGTGTTGGGGAACATGCAGCGGAAATTCCCCTAGTTTGATTTCATGTCAGATCAAGGCAATGAAGCACGCAACTGCATGCTTGAACATGAAGGGATAGTTATGCTTGACTTCTTTGCACAGCTGTCGACGATGTTTTTCTTCGTCTTCTTTTTTCTAATTTTCATTTTTGTACATTAGGTTATTTCCATCCATTATGCGTACCTGACATTGACAACAATCCTACATGTACACTAAATTTTGGAGACTGAGAATGTAGAGTTGCTATGTGTTCAAGAAGAAAATTCACCCACCACGCGCTGCTGTTTGCTATCTCACTTCATCTCAATGTCGTTCAGTAATGCTCACAACTTGAATAACCAATGGTATACATACGCATTATGTTAAGTAAAAGAAACATATATTATTAGTTGTATTTATTCATTTATCTATAAAAGCACGTATACACAACCAATCCGCAGCGTGTATGCCAGTGCGGCTTGGAGTGCAGATATTTTATTCAGCACCTCGTTTGCGGACTTTCGTTGCGGACTTTCGGGGTGATGTACTGTGTGCACTGATAAAGCGCGATTGTGCACGTGCACGTGGTTCCTGACCCTGGTACAAACGAAAATCGTTTGATTTGAATGGTTCCAGTGACCAAAATATGACAAAATGAAGTTGGCTCAAAGACGTATTCTGGGAGGGGGGGGGGGGGGACAATTTACCCTAGAAATACAAAATATTTAGGTTTCACCTAGAGTTACCACTTTAATAACATTAAGCTGGCGCGAAATTAAACCTATTGCACGAAGTTTTGTTTGCATTGGGACGCGGTTGTTTCTCTTAAGAGAGAAGATAATCATCATGTTCATGGAAGATAGTCATGAGATAAATGGTGTTCTGGAAATTGCTGTATGCTTTGTTGTATGTTGTCTTCCATGTTATTTACAGCAAAATGTAGAACAGCTAGAGGCCTTTTAGCTGGGTCACGTAGGGTAAATTTTTATTTTGATTATTGTGACACGGCGGATAAAAGCACCATTTTTGGTGTGAAGCTTCTTTTTTCCCTTCCTTTCGCTATTTGTACTCGAATATTTATATCTTTTTATAATGTATGCATTGAAGTTATATTGTTATTATGTATATTGTTTTTCTTATGTCAGTGGATGCCAATTTTCTGTGTTTTTGAAATAGGGATCAATAAATGAAATATGAATCTGAATCTCTATTAAAGTTCCGTAAAAGTTCTCTGCCCATTGTCAATACAATATCAGTAATATATTCTTTATCAACCTCCCTCCTTGCAGCAATTTAAGATTTATGGCATTATGTCATAGTTGTGTTCATGATTTCGAGACTTCATTATAATCGGAAACCTTTTATGTTCTTTATATTTTTCTTCAGCAAATTCCGTATGTGGTAATAATGCCTCGAGGGGCTTTGCGGTTGCCAACTTACATTATCTATGAATGCTGTTGATCTGTTTTTACTACGCCTTTTCATAAAACCAGAAAAATGTAACTGCCTCTCCAATATACCTCCGCCTACATTCAAGAATGCAGAACGAATTACGGACGTATTTCAGAAAGCCTTCATTCAATTTAACATCGCATGATCACGTTTGCGTTCGAATTTATTTTGGAGCATCCAATTTATCGTGTTGTGCATTCAGTTCTATTATTCCACCCTAACACGATTTGTGATATTTTTTATATTGTCTTGCATTACATGTGTGTCATGGTATTTGCTATTTAAGATAGCGCATTTTGTAATGGTGTATTTTAACTATCTCATCATTTGTAAGGGAGGACACACTAAATATTAAGAAGACATTTCAGAAGACAAATGAAATTTCCTTTACCTCTACTGCGTGCAAGACATGATAAAGAAAATTTAACCTCATATTCTATGAAGATGTAAAAAGGTGTTAAAAATTACCCTAATTGCCTGTAATAATATGTTTCAAAACGGGTGATCGGCGGGAGGGGGGCGTTCATGTAGGCTCATTTTAGTGCTAGCAGCTCCCCATGTGGCATCTGAAACTCCTGAATCATGGATGGGCACCCATGGTATTTTTATTAAACTGATAGGCGTACGGGCACAATTTGCGAGGGGGGAGCTGATGACTGCTGCCGGAATATCAACTTTCCAGTTTAAAAAAAAAGGTAATTTACTATAGTAAAATAATGTTTTTTCGGCATTAAAAAAACATTAGATAAGATATAAAAATGAGATATTCAGGCATCTCGATGCCCGAATATGAGGTGATGATTGCCCGAGTAGAAACTCTGAAAATCCTTAGGGATAGGGTTGCACCCAGGTCCAGGCTCCCCCGCCCCCACTGCCTCAACCCTATGATTTATTGGTGCTTTATACAGCAATCACACATGCTATATACATATATTATTTTTGTAATAGTAACTTCACTAAGATATTATAATTTATGCCTATCAATTATTCAATCGATGTTCAGTAGTGCGCAAACAGTTATACATTAAATAATTATAGAGGGGGAGAGAGAGATTTTACTAGAAAAATGAATAATCGCAGTCATAGGACTTAATTGACATGGATTACACTAAAAAAAAATAAGGTAAAAAAAATGTCAAAATGAAAAAATAGCTTTTTGTGACGTCATCACTTCGGTACTCTATGCAGGGTAAATTAAGGTTTTTTCACAATAACTTTGCGATGACGTCATTTGGCTGTCAGCTGTCAAATACATAAACACACGCACCCACCAATTTCAAATACGTAGCTTAAATTACAGCAAGTTGAAGTTGTTTCGGCATTTCTGTAAATATTATGATTTTTGAGGAGCAATTTTCGCAAAGTCGGTCAGTGATAAGGTACATATTGTTTTATTTGGCTGAAAAATGGTACATCTTGAATTATCTAAATCAAAAAAGGGTACGGGTTTACCCAGGTATGACGGAGATACGGCCACATGAAGAGAGCCGTTTTAGAGGGCGCTGTTTACATAATGCCTAATCAGAAATGCATGAAATTTGGCAACCACAAGACCAAGACACGGTAAAAAATTTGAGACAAATATAAATTGATATGAGAAAGTTATGGGAATTTTTAATATTCGGGAGTGAGTATTTCAAGAAATTTAGCGTTTTTCAATATGGACGAATTTGGACTTAAATTTACAGTGTGAAGATGGAATTTTTCGTATTAACTTTTTCTTAGAATGTAAAGAACAGTTTGGACTATCTAAAGCAATTTGTTAAAAGTCTGTAGGATGTAGGACAGTGGAGATAGGCAAGGAGAACAAAAGGCATGAAAATGGCCCCAAAACGGACAAAATGGCTCCTGGACGGTCATGCATAAGCGATTTCGGAAAACGAAGAGTTCAGTGACCAAGAAGGGATGCCAAGGAACATGCATACGAAATTTGAAATGGAATAGACAAGGGGAAAGGACGTAGACAGTGCTCACAAGCACTGCGTGCAAAACAAATGGCAGAAGTGACAGAAGATCAAGAAGAAAAAGAAGAAGAAGAATTCAGAACACGAACAAGAACAGAGCACTGACGTTGACGTCAATGCAAATAGAACTGCAATCGTATCAGAACGATGTGCATGCGTGGACGTCTGTATTTTGTTTTTCTTTGAACAGTTAAATAAAGAGCAACTCTTGGACTATCTATAGCAATTTGTTTGAAGTTTGTAGGATGTAAGATAGTGGACATATGCAAGGAGAACAAAAGGCATGACAATGGCCCAAAATGCAATAAGAATTCAGAACACGAACAAGAACAGAGCACTGATGTTGACGTCAATGCAAAGAAGAAGAAAAATTCAGAGCACCAACGAGAACAGAGCACTGACGTTGTCGTCAATGCAATAACGGCGTTTATTATGGATTTTATGTTTGATTTCAAATTTCAGGGATATGCTGAGCCCATTATACCTTTATCTGATACATTCAATTTCTCTTTAAAGCTACATCAGTGATTACTCATGAGTAGAGTAGGGTTGTCCGCAAGGCGACATAGTTCCTTTAATCTGAGCTGTGTTACAAGAAATATTCAGTTATAGACTGGGATATTACGTATGTAGCAAGCTCAAAAGCGTCTGATGGACCGTTGCGGTCATCAATATTCAGTATAATTATGAGACGCACGCGATAGCTCCGTATGTATTGCGATGCGCTGGTTTTGACAGGATTGTGTGTGAGAAGTTTCGGCGTGGGACACTTGCTTGGACCACTGGCATTTTGCTCAGCGCGCGAACGTTCCATTGAGTTTGTGCATGTCGCCGAAGACCAGCACCCCTATGCCGGAAACAGGCTGCAAGACAGCGAAAATGAACTTAGTATTGCCACGGCAACTCTTTATTTTTTTTCTTTGGTTAAAACTGAAATAAAGAGGTCTTCCATGATGTGAGTAAAAAATAAAATAAATTCTGTATTAAAGAGTTATGAAATAGGATTTTGTCTTACGTGGCCGAAGTCCAGCTTAGAATGGCGGTCATTATGGGATATTTGCCCGTTACCATGGTTACGGACATATTTCGAGAGGGCTCCGTGGCTAAAATCATTTCATATACCCTAAGCAAGCTTCACACCAAAAAGAAATCAGCTTTTGAGCGTTATGGAGTAGGATTTTGACGTGGCTGAAGACTAGCATAAATGCGGTTATCTTGAATATTTTCCTGTTGTGATGGTTACGGACATTTTTCGCGAGGTCTCCTCGACTCAAATCATTTTATACACCCTAATAAAGCTTCACACCAATAATGGTGCTTTCGTCCGCCGTGTCACAATAATCGAAAATTTTGACTCTAAGTGACCCATCTATAGAGAGTATGCAACGCCAGAACTTTGTGTGACTTGGAAGTTCACAAAATTAAAGGAAGTACATGGCAAGTCGCCGCTATTTCACATTCTTTAATGTACATACGCATGTGGTTTTGTCTTGGTTCCTGACCCTGGTACGCAATATTATTTAATGACTTTGACACCATTATATAAGGAAGAAGAAAATCTACTCTTTTTACGAATAATACAGTTTTGTTGAGGCAAGGGTAATTTAATGTTGAGAAATACCATATTTCTTGAAAAATATTTTTGCCAATTTTCAAGCCCGAATTTTCATCCCCATCCCCGAAACCTCATGAACAGGTTATTGGTTTGTATAATTATTGACAAAGCAACTTAAAAATTTCAACTTTAAAATGCGACCAAAATCACGCAAAATAAGATATTCAACGCGACAGAATAAAAATGGGAACAAGCCCATGCATCGCTTATTGCATATGTGAGTCCAACCGCTCATGCATACGTCTGAATGGAAGTGAATTATCTCGTGCTGCAGATTGACTGTACTGTACAAGACAACACAATCAGTGCTACACGTATTATTTCCTAATTCGCAAGCTCAAACGGAAATAAATCTTTTCCTATTGAGCTTACGACGTTTGCTTGCGAAAACATACATAATATATAAATATATATGATAAATAGTAATTACCTTGGGGAGCACCGAACTTCAGCTACGAGCACATTATACACCCTTCTCCCCAACGTCAAGAATAAAATAACGGGAAATTATGGAAAACACTCCAGCAAATCATATCCTATACAAATTTCAGTACTATAAGAACGGCAAAGGATATGAGTTACGGCACTCCGAAAGACCTCCCTCGAGTATTTTGCTAATATAGGCTATGATTAAACGAAAATCCATTTCGTAATCTCGTTCCTAATCTCGTTCCTAAATAAAGAATTAACACATCTGACCCTTTATCACAAACGCACAAAATTATGATATTCAATATCAATTAGTTAAATAAATTTAAAAAAAAAAAACCTTTACGTATAATAAAATAAATTTCATATCACTGTAAATGATGTAAGCCTGGTTGAACGCCAAGAGCATTTTTTTTTAAATAACTCATGCGAATTAAGCATGACCATGAAGCTAAGAGCAAACTGTACGTCACTATATAAAATTAGACCTTCGGATCAAGCATTACTTACTGGAACAAAGTTACAGATTCGGAACTCGTGATATCTATCACATTCTACGATAAGTCATTATAATCCAAATCTGAATGATTCAGATACCAAGATTAAGGGAAACAAAACATCTTGTTAGAAAGTGATTCTTTCACATACCTATTCTTTGAAGAATCTGAAACCCATCTCCCGTGTCATCTGTCGGGAACACCAATATCTGCAGCTACAGTAGCACCACCTGCTCTAAGGCTATGAAAACCATACAACTTGGAATCCACTCCAATGGCTTCTAAGGTGTCTTTAAAAATTTCTCTACATCGTGAATAAGAAAGCTTATTCCTTCAACTTGTATAATTTTGAGGATTTACAAAAAGATATCTGTCGAAAAATAAACTCGTCACTTGAAAAAAAAACAATACCTGCGCTACTCAAGTATTTTGAGAGCATATTCACTGGACAGGTGTGTTTCCCTGTTGCAGACACAACAACCCAAGATCCTTCTCGAAACTGATCCGTTTTGCTCTTCTCTAAAAATATCTTGACATGAGAAGTACAAAATTGAATATCACTGACTTTAAAGGAGAATTATCCCCAGGCTTTTAAATGTCAATAGGGTCATAGTGAATAAAATAACATTTAATTTAATATAAAAATCACCGTTTTAGACAAACTGATGCCTTTGTAAGAGCAGAAAATAGAGACCGCTTTTTACGATGATTACAACGTCGTCTACTCCTACTGGCGGCGTCCATTTTCTCTAAATTCCCATAAAACCTTGCGCGTGATGACGTAGGGGATGGAGAACTCACTAGCTAGTAGCTAGCTTGCATTAAGCGCGCGCTGCATATACACACGGTAAACATGGTGTATTGTCAAGCGTTCGGCTGTTGTAACTGTTCCAAGAAAACGATAGGGAAATCATTCCATCAGTTCCCAGACCCGCAGAAATGTCAGCAATTGTTCAAGCGTTAGGTGACCATATTGAATGTGGAAAAATTCCAAGGAAAAGACTTCAAACTTGATCGGAAAAATGATGTGATCTGCAGATCATTTCACGGAGGCCGATTATCACGTAGATCTGCGGGCTAAGCTTATGCCCGGGCGAATCGTATAATCAAGCTAGTGTGTCCTGGAACACGTTTTACTTACGATGATTATTTTACTCTAATAAATGTTTTTCAAATGTGATAGTTACGTAGATAGTATAAATTGATTTATTTAATTTAATTATGAAACTCTTGCGTAATTTATGTTATTATTAATAATAATAAACTCTTTTTAAAATAATGTTGGTGAACTATTGCGAGCCAATTACAATGCGCTACGGCCAACTCCATGCCCTACGTCACACAGCCCGATCGCACCGGGAACATGGCGACGCTGCTTTACTCTCGAGAACAATAAAAATCGGAGGATTCAATCGACAATTCCCATCCTCTCGATTCTCGAATATACGATGTTTTTACTTTATCAGAAACTGTTTAGAATTCTGTTTTAGGTCAATGATAAAAGTCTCGTGGGGATAATTCTCCTTTAATGTTCACAAGTTCATCGAAACGGAGAAAACCTGCATAGGCAAGTAGAAACATAATACATGTTCTCAAATCCTTAACATTAGGATTATCAAATCTATCAACAATTTTGATCAACATATCAGGTGTAACTGGCTCTTTCCTAGTAACAGGACGTGCTAGCTTTCTTTTTAGTCCATCCAGCAATAATCTCAAGAATTTGGAATCTCACGGATTCGTAATATTCATGATATACGATGAACAGTTAAAATGCCATTTTAAACCGTAAAATACAGTCTCCAATCTGGAATAAGGCGCATCATTGTTAAAAAGATATATAAAATACCTTGCTACTTCTTACAATGTGGGATTAACATCAGTTATCCCGTTTTCCAAACACCACTTTTTCCAAGAGTTAATCGCTCCTTTATACTTTTTCACTGTGCTCTCCGCTCTTGAAGTTTCCAAAAAACTTTGGAACAACTGTCTGAAATCCTGTATTCTGGAAAAGAATTGTACAGATAAATAACATATTCCTCCAGTGAGGCATGCACTGTAACCATATTGTAAACAGCAAACTTAACAATTCAATAGTTGCTCTGGGAATAAGCAACAAATTCTCTAACCGTTAACTTCTCGAATTAATCATGACACAAAAAACTGTACGGTCAGCAACATCGCATTATCAATATATTTCATGTAAGATAAAGCCAGTGCATGTTACATCAACACAACTCTCCAGTGAGATTGTGTTACAGAATTTTTTCAATATTACCCATCCCAGTGGATGCGGATTCATTTCTGGTAACATTCCAAAATCTATCTTCTAGCATCTAATTTCACGCAGATAACTGCACTCTTAAAATCAGCTGTACCGAAAATGGAATTAGAATTTTTGCCTTGAACAAATATATGTTTAGCATCAGAAAATTGTATAGTCTGTTTTGCCATAAAGGAAAAGGCACATGATCGAGAACATAGTATAGGCCAAAACGGAGCAGACGGCCAATAAGGAACCACCAGCGTGGCCAAAGCATTACTTGTTTTGACATGCTTGATAGCTTGAGCTATCAGGGTAATCGGAGGAACCAACCAATTATTATGAAATTCCCACGAGACAGAAAAAGCGTCAACCTGACTAGAATTAGGACACCAAAACTTAGAATTAAAATTGGGTAATTTAGCGTTATCATTATCTGCGAACCTATCGACAGTGTGAGGACCCCATAATGTGTCCATAAAAGCAAAGAACAAATGCGATACACCCCAATCATCAAAATCTTTCATTTTACTTAAATCATCTGCTATCTGATTCTGTGACCTGGGAATCCACTGCACTTGCAAATGAGTATGCAAATCAAAACATAATTTTGCAATATCAATACTTAAACATTGGAGGTCATATTTCATACTTCCTTTTCTCAAGATGCGTTTCTACACCTGTGTTATCAGTAAACACTTTAGTCGTGCGACCTTTCAATCTCGGAGCAAAAGCTCCAATTGCCAGTGCAACCGCTTTTAATTCTCTCCAGGTGGAGCTTTTACCTCTATCTTCGTCTGACCAAGTGTACTGGAACTGCATCCCGCCGCATTGTGCGGTCCATGCGCCACATCCAACATGACTGGCATCAGAAAATATAAGCATCTGCGGTATGGAATATTGAAAAATATATCTCTTGTTAAGAACTTTATTGTTATATACATTCTTCACCTTGACCTAATGACTGCTATCTCTTATAGCCATACAAGAAAATCTCGTTCTCAACTGAGCAATATGCCCTGTAACTGGTAAGAGAGAAATAACTCTGCCGACAAACGATGCCAACTTTCTAGCTGTAATATACGGCATATCTTTAACAATCTGCTCAATGCATAATAAAATATCAGAAAATACGCTCTGTCACTTGTAAGGTACTATTTTCAGTATCCCATGTTAGACCTAACCAGTCTATTTTTGTACAGGAGTCCATACAGACTTATCCATATTAGGTACCAGTCCTGCACTTAATAAATCATTCCGTACTGATTGAGCAACATGATTACATTCTAAGAAGGAAGGCGCTCTAACCCAACCATCATCAAGGAAAACTACAACAAATATATCTTTATTCCTCCAGTGCTTAACTAAACACCTCATTAACTGAGTAAAGATATATGGCGCTGTAGATAAACCAAAAGGGAGAACTTTAAATGAAAAATATTTATCATCTCCTTTAAAATTCCAACTAAAACAGAGAAATTGGCAGTGTTCTTCAAAAATATCTATATGATGATAGCCTAATTTAGGGTCAAAAGAAATCATAAAATCATCCTTTTGAAAAAATTGCAAAGCTGTCTCCCAGTCTTCAAAACACACCTTTTGTTTCCATACAAATTGATTAATATGACGCAGATCTATTATCAATCTCTTTTTGCCAGATTTTTGAACTGAAACAGACAAAGGATTAATATATGCCGGGGCATGATTCAACTCCATTATAAGATTCTTATCAAGAAGATCTTGAATAGCCTCAGCGACAAACTCAGAATGATCTCTTGCTGATTTGTTGTTTTTGAAATTAGCTGGTTCCGGAGTATTAATAAAGGAAATTCTATATCCATCATTAATAACTTTAATGATTTCATTTGATGCCCCAATGCTAAGCAAAAAATTTAAATTGGCTTTCATTCTCCCCCGAACTAAAGGCTCCGCAGATCCCTGTTGATATTCGAAGAAGTTTTTGAAGTAGAATTCAGAATAGTACCATTCTTCGACATCATGGGGAGCTGAAACAATGGATTCGTTCTCTACATCGTAGAACGCACTCGATGAACGAAAATCTGTGTTCTTTGTGTTGTACTCGGAACCATGTGGATCGGCGGGTTTCATGTCAAGTTGATTAGTGCCCAGTAGCTTCTTTGGACAGTGACTTGGGTCCAGCGAAAATGCAATTTCGTCGCCAATGGCCTGGTTTGCCACAGGCGAAGCAGATATCTTGGAGTCTGGGGCCGGAAAAACTCGCTTGGCCACGCTGCTGTCTACTTGGGAAAGAATAGCGGCGAAAAGAAGAAAAAGACACATCCGGATTGCGCTGCCCTGATGTGCTTGTCATCTTCCGAGTCGCTCGCGAGCTCTTCGGACAAGTACTCATCGACAACCTTCCATCCGTCATCGGATTTGTCTGCGATGCGAATTAGTTTGTTGCGTTTGGCGATGTCGTCGTCTGCCTTTAATAGCTCCTTGATGGCGGAGGCGGAATCACCTTTGCCAATATGACTAACAGCCTTCTTGATGGTCTCCTGTTGGGATATATTAAAGTTGAATTGTACGCGGTTCCCTTTAAACTTGAAATGAACTTTCGACGTTTATATACTTCTTACTGTTTGTTCCTTCTGCACTGCGAGTACTTCGTCTATGTAGCTTTTGACCCCGCCTACTGCTTCTTTGACTATAGCTGAAATTCCCTCTGCCGAAATTGCATGAAAGGCTGGGTCAGGATGAGGAGGAAGACTGCTCGAAGTTCCCGCTGTATTAGAAGCAGAGGCTCCGTCGGCCATAGTGGAAGCGATGCGCGCGAAGAGAGCAAATAAAAGGCGGCCGTGTGCCTCGAAGTGAAAGCGGTCAATGACCAACTTGTGTGTGTGTGTAATTGGGTTTTTACAGACGTGTATCAATCAGATATGATTATTTACGTCTGGGACCGACCTTTAACGTCACCATCCGAAAGACGTGACTCAGTCTCGAACCTGGGTCCGCTGAATCAGTTTATAACTTCCACTGGTAGCTGGATTACAGGCGCACGCCACAACGCCCAGTTCAATGACCAACTTGAGAAAACTATCCGTACTTTTCCCTGCATACCACATACCTCTTCCAGCAATAGGCCCGCTTTGCACTGGAATGCAAAACATCTAAACCATACAATAGGAAATTCCACTGTCTGGACAAGATTATAAGCCGAGCTTTCAATTCCTTTCACTCACTGTTACCTCTGTGCTAGACTCAATTTCGAAAAGAGTTTATTCCTCAGTCCTCCTTCTAATCAGTGTTCCAAAGGAACGAAACGGGATAAAACAGTATCCTATAAAAGTTATAACAGTGAGTAGCAAGTAGTTTTCTACGACCTTTGATTTTCTAAGGGTTTGTTGGCAATGACAAATAATATACCCAACCAAAAAAGTAAGTTCCACCTAACACTTTTTGATATAACTCAAGATATATTTCATGTAATTTGATCATTAAAAGGCAAAGTATGCAGAATTTTCCTAATTGGTTATTAATGAACAATTTATTATTTTTTGATAATGAAATTGTGGCTTTTATTGCAGTTGGTAAAAGAAAACAAAATTGCACTTTGTGTTTCCTAATAAAATGAAGAGCGTACATTGAGTACGGTGCTCTATTCGCTGTTTTTGTACAGGTGCATAACTTGTAATTCAAAATCATGACACAACATTGGGGAATCGTGATTTTTAGTGTAGTTTTGTTAATTTGAATTGCAAATTATCCATTAACATGTACAAAAGATGAAAAGAATTGAAATTTACACATGCGAACTCTGCATTGCTTTATGAAACGAAAAGTGCAATTTTTTTTTTGTACTGACTGCGATAAAACCCATAATATTATGAAAACATAGTCAATCGTTAGCAAATAACCATTACAAATATATGTAAAAAGGTAAGAAAATTGTGCATACTTTGCTCCTAAATGCATTGCTACCACAAACACTAAATTTATTGATTTTAGCAGAAGATAATTTATCGGGAACTACTACAGTGGAGTATTTAAGGGAGAGGGCAGAGGGGGCACGTGCCCTCTCTGAAATGACTAGAAGGGGCACAAAAACTGCAAAAGAGAGAAAGAAAAATTGTAGCTTTATAAGAATTGTATGCCAACCGATCCAGGATTGGAAAGGTTTATGGATTTAATTTGGTCAAATCTTCTATGGTTCTTCTATGGTTCTTAAGAATATTCTAATTTCGCTCCCTCTATATAAGATCGAAATAAGATCGAAATTCCAAGGAATTGCTACTTACATTCCTTTGCTCCATAACATATAATTTCTACCAAGATCTTGGTAAATTTAGCGCCCCATTATCGGATATACACGTGATACAGTGCATAAAATGACGCTTTCAAAGGTTCAACTTAAAAAGAAAATTCAACTTTTTATTGCCCTACTAAATTTCTCGAATATATTTCTTCAGGGCATTTTTTACCTTTCATTTCGCTATAAGAATGTAAGGAGAAATTCTAACGCTGTGCTCTCTTGCGATTTTTTTTTCTTCCAAAGAGCAAAATCATTAGATATTGCTTTTTTGAGTGGTGAAATTGCAAAAATCCACTGCTCGGTCGCTTTGCTCTTTAGCTTCAAACTTTGGCTACCAATCCCGGTGAAGAGCATATGAAATAATTTCACATAATTTCATATTTGTTGAAATAAAGGCAGGCATTAATATGACTTGTATTTTGTGAGCTGCTTGGGGTGCAATTTTATTACTTGCCCGGGTGCCACAACCCTTAGATACGCCACTGACCTCGGGCCAACACACTCATCTACCCCCCCCCTCCCACCCCCCCCACACACACACACACACACACATATTAACATGCGCCCACACACGCTACGCTCCAAATGTTTAGACCTACATGTATGCTATTATATTAGTGTATTCCTTAAATATGTCGAGTCATTGAATAAAATTCAATGACACATCCTCCTAGCAGATCCGACTAAATTATATCATGCACTCTACCGTACTGATTTTGGCGGCTCGACCGTACCACGTGATTCAGTTGACTAGCGCCGGTTTCATACCTACCAAAACATCGTTGGATCCACACCTACATATGAAACTAATGCATATAGTTCGATTGAAAGCTCACAAGAATTAGGCCTACTTGTACTAGAACAGACAACTACGGTAGGTGATAATGCTTTTGAATCGAATCATTCCCTTTTTAATCATTGTGAATTTTCGAAAATGAGATTATGAAATGAAATTATTGCTAAATCTCATCATAATGTAGTTATGTGGCAGCCGATGCGGGTATACATGCACAATACATGTAGGTTCGTTGTATGTAGCCTAAGCAGCTCGCGTATACGACAAGTGAGCTGATTCCCCTCTATTTGTAAATTTCCTTTTTCAGTCGCCCTTGCCAATGGCAGGAATCAGTCAGCAACATTTCCATTTTACTTCGATGTATTTGTCAAAATCAAATGATATGTGTTGGAATAATTTTGAATTAATGAGAACGGTATTCACATATTGTGAAATAAACTTTTATTTTCCTTTGTGATCATACAGGGCAGATTTATTCCAGAAAGGCATTCAGTAATCATCAACAAGAAAGGATGGCGGGTGAGTCCAATATACATATACACTATGTCTTCTACGAAAACATGCATTTGTTGAATAACGCTTCTATAATACGTGATTCATTGAAGAAATTAATTTTCATATTTTACTTTATCGCTAAGAGATTTCAGTTTTCAGATTACAGATTTCAGATTTCGATTTCATTTCATTACATTTTCCTTTTTCAAAGTATATAACAATAAGTATTGTACAATTCACAAAATAATTGACAACACACCTTAGTGCAGAAACACTTTCGATCATTACAATAAAAATAAAGAGCATTAAAGTTTGAGTTGTAAGAAAAAAAACAGCAATGAAAACTGCATTGAATTAATTTTATGAAAATGAGAATGAAAACAGAGACCAGCTTAGAAGCAGAGCTTGTAGAAACGCTGGTCCCTGGCAAAAGGTATATCAGTAATAATATAAAAAACACAAAAAAATGGACTGGGCAATCATGCATAAGATGCCAAAAAAAGGGGGGAGAAGAAGACAGATACATGGCCATGGAAAGCAAACAAATCATAGACATGACACAATTTCTATCGAATAGAAAGCATTGAAAAATATTGTAAACACAAGAGGCTGGGAGTAGTCACGATTTAAAGGAGTAAACTTTACAAAAGACGGAACAAGAAGGACAAAGTGATTGGTTGGGGTAGGAAGGGAGGTTGGGAAAGGGGCAGGCCGGGGGGGGGGGGGGGCACTCGTATATAATGTCACACATGTATGTGCCGCTGTAACGTCCCCCATTTTCAACCTTCTCGGGCCGCTCCCATGATATGTGATTTTCACTAACCGCACCTCGATTGGCTTCCGATTCGCTCCCTAGATATGAGAAAACAATGCGCACAGCCCATTGTCAGGGAACGGTCGCTCCCTAGCCTCCCAGGCCAGCACAGCGGGGGAGCTGGGCGGCTTAGTTCCCCCTTGTGCTAGCGGCAAGCTCAGCGAGATCAATCTGCATGCGACATCGAGTTCAGTGCATACCACTGAACTACTCTTACCACTGAATTCAGTGCAGTGGCATGTACAGTGTTCAAAACAGCGCTGCGACCGCTGACTCAGCTCTGCACATGCACCTCATGTGTACCAGAGTAGTGAGATCGGGAGCAGCTAAAATTAGAACTGCATAATATTATGTGCGCGTGCACATATATTTCTTGGCGATATGGGTTTAATATATGAAGATGCTTCAGCCAATGATGAATGCTTTGGTAAAACCTCCAACGGAAACTTTTGCTTTGAAAACAATGCAACCACCTTTCTATATTAGTCCGACTAAGGTGCCAAATAGTAGTTCTGATCTATACAATATTGAAAAGAAGGTTCCACTTCCATTTATACAATCTATTTTAGGATCTCTATAAACTGATAAAATAGAAGATTTTGGATTAATATATGAAGATGCTACAGCCAATGATGAATACTTTTGTAAAGCCAAAATGACCTGATTAATGATGTAATCACCTGTGTATATTATCCTGACATTCTATTTTGCAGAGAAATTTTATTCTGTAAATAGGTTTTTAGTGAACATACAGTACATCATTTGAGTTTTAAAACAATTAAGCTTTGGTTCCAGTGTGATTCTTTTACGACTTGAATGTAAATTGTGTATTTTCTAAATAATTCAGATCAAATTTTCTAGCTTTGATCTTGGTGCAAGAAATACACCTTAACATTTACCAAATCAAACCAAAACATAAGATTATTTTGGTAAATTAAAACAGTCAGTTAATACACTACTTTAATAATATTAGCTCCTTAGACGCTCCAAATTCGCTCTGACCATGAACCCCGGGGGGGGGGGGGGGGGGCACTCAACCCTTTGAATGTGGAAGGTTTCATTTACTTTATATATTTCACTAGACAGGAAAATAAAAATCATCATTGAGGGATCAATATCCATGAAAAGCAATTGGTGATTTTTTTTTCAATTTACGTTTGAGTGTTCTTAGAATTATACTGTGTCGTAAATTTAAAGGGAGGGAATTCCAAAATTTAGGAGCAGTATATGAAAAGGTATTCTGGGTTAATGCGGTACGAGTTTTTGGCAAGTGATACAGATTGATTTGTCTAGTGGGATAATGATGGATTTCATTATTTACTGTAAATATATTACTGCAGACAGTGGGCAATTCATGATTATGATACTGAAACATATAAGTACACCAAGATTGAGGCGGTAAAATATTATGAATTTTCAGTACATTATTAGAGTGAAACAGACCATCAGTGTGGTAGTGAGATTTAACATTACTTATAATTTGCATAGCCTTTTCCTGTAATTAAAAAACTCTAACAGGCATGCCGCACTGTTTCCCCTAGGCTAATATTCCATAATTTAGATATGGTAAAACTAGTATGGAGTAAAGTGATAAAAGAATGTTTGGCGGGAAAGACAATTTGAATTTTTTGATCATACGAATGCTTCTGGATATCAGTTTACATACATCATCAATATGATGCTTCCATGAAAGTTTATTATCTACCATAGTATTTAGAAATTTGTTTCAATCACCTTCTGTATTTGTATATTATCTACCAAAATCGGATGAGGTAGTTCGTTAAAATCGGGTCCGCTCGATATTTAATAGGAACCGCTATTCATAGAAAACCGCTATTCATTTAACACACGTTATGAATAGCGGTCCTTATGACTAGTTATTAATAGTGGTCCTTACGATTGGAGGTCCTTATGAATAGCGAGGTAATTTGTCTATGGTTTGCTCGCTATTTAGAAGGATCGCTATTCATACAAAACCGCTATTCATTTAGTCAGGCGTTTTGGATAGCGGTCCTTATGACTAGCGAGGTTACCCGTTAAAATTATAACTAAATAACATATAATTTGTTTTTCTAGATTTAGTGATAACTAGTTAGCCCTAATCCATATTGCAACTGAATACAATTCAGAATTAATCGCATTACATAAAGTTTCTAGGCTTTCATGCTAAAAAAATAGATTAGTGTCATCTGCATGCATAATAACAGTCAATAAATTTGATGATTTGATGACTATGAAAGTCAATTATATACAAGATTAAAAGTATAGGGCCTAGAATAGAACCCTGTGGAACACCACAATTAATATTTCTAAATTGCGACATGCAATTTCAATACAGACATATTGCTGAAGTTCGTATAAATATATTTTCGAAACCAATCTAGAACAATGCCCCTTATGTCATAATGTGAAAGTTTGCATAAGAGAATTGCATGATCTATAGTGTCGAATGCCTTAGAGAAATCTTTAGAACATTCCTACTGTATGGGTACCGTTATCAATATAACTTGTAATACTATTAATTAAAGGCAGGAGAGCATGTGTTGTATTATGGTGTTTTCTAAATCCGAACCCATTCAGGTAAAATATCATTACTATTCAAGAAAGCCATTGTACGAGTAAAACCTACTTTTACAAGTATTTTGGAAAAAAGTGGTTAACAAAGATATTGGCCTGTAATTTGATAGCGCTAAGGGAGTAAACCATTTTTAAAATAGGGATTATTTTGGCTAATTTAATTTTGTTTGGAAAAACACCTGTGCTCAGAGATAGATTACATGTATAAGTGAATGGTTCAACAATACTTGCTATAATTTTCTTAATGATACAATTATCCAGACCATCATGTCAACAAGTGCGTTTAATTATAAAATTGTTAACACTATCAACGACTTCACTTTCGTTTACAGGAGTAAAGAACATACAATTTTGGTTAGGGTTTTGTAAGTAATCATAACATTTTCTATAACAGTTTGGTATGTTACTTGCTAGATTTGGGCCTATTTCAACAAAATAGTAATTAAAGTGATTAACAGCATCAGTAGTTCGTTCATCAATTTGTATCTTAGAGATAGTATTTTTCCTTTTCTGTTCCTTCAGAACTTCATTGATTAATTTCCATGTGATCTTTTTTTGTACTTAGTAACCCTGTCAATGTATTTTTATAATTGAAATATTTCGACTTAGAACTTTCAGTGGGATTTGCTTTATATTTCAAATAAAGATTATTTTTCCTATTTATTGATCTTAATAAACCTGGTGTTATCCATGGATATTTTTCTCAAAGGAAAACATTCATTAAATAAACTAGTTAATTTAGCCATAAATTCATAAAAACTACTATTTACATCAGTCATATCATAAATATCATTCCAATCTACTATGCTTAGTCTGTCTTTGCTTGTGTTAATATTTCCTTCAAATACCGTTTGTATATTATAGAAGGGAATTGTGTTTGCTGCCAGATGGGGAAATGTGCAAAAATGGGAAAGTGATCCGTCAGGTCTGATATTAAACAAAGAATAAGGGGTATCTGAAAGCCATGTTTCTGATAGACTAATTACAGAACATTTGAAACTAAGCTGATCAAGAATATTACGCAAACACCCGAATTTACTTTGCATATTTCTAATATTAGAATGAAACAAAGAAAAATCAGC
The DNA here is from genome assembly GCA_025617745.1 of Heliocidaris erythrogramma. NCBI lineage: Eukaryota > Metazoa > Echinodermata > Echinoidea > Camarodonta > Echinometridae > Heliocidaris > Heliocidaris erythrogramma. Next base: position 38,212,681 of record CM046854.1, on the reverse strand, counting down.
CTTATCCATGTTTAAAAAGTGTGAAACAAATTGATTTTCAGAGTAATAAAAGGATGATTTGGCTTTATCATGTTCCGTGTCATTAAAAGGTACATCGAAATGTTTGGCATTCAAATTTAGAGAAGATATACTATGCCTATTATTTATAAGCAAACAGAGACAAGTTTGAAGGGACTCATGAAAAAGGACCGTTTCCTGCACAGATCAAATGGCACGTGCGACATGGATTTGAGGCCGGGATCTAATTCTAAGGTCATAACCAATTTTGAGACTGGATGTTATTGACCAATATTGTCTGCTTGCTATTAGCCCAAATGTCCAGGGGAGTGAGAGAATATTATTATACCCAATAGGCCGTATCTATAAAAACTAGCAAAGGCTTAGCAAATTTTTTTTTTTCTAACCTTTTGCTTTCATCTTCAGATATTCCAACCAAGTAATTGGTAGAAAGGAGAAGAAAGAGCTTGTTTTCTTGCTAGCAGTTGCTTCCCCAGACTAGCAAAAGCTTACAATCTTATTAAAGTAGAACGTTAATGATTTTAAATATTGGCTTAATACTTATTATTGCATAGATGGCATAAATTAAACAAGGTTATCCAAATTCAACGCTTGGAAACATTTGAAGTAATGATTATTATCAATTATAAAACGGTAAAATACAGCCCCCGATATAGCAGCTGAAGAGCTCCTCGAACGCTGCTGAGATATGTGACGACACACCCTGGACCAGTCCTGTCTAAGCAGACGATGTCCCATAACATCTTACACATTTTTCAGAGCCTATTTTTTCATCTCCTCTTCACTTATTTCTCTTTCTTCACTAGCGTCAGTCTTAATGTTAGTCTGTTGCCTCACTCTTAACTTCGTGTATGGTATTATTTTGATGAAAAATGCAGCGTTAAGAAAATAAAGGAATCAGTCACTTGTAAACAAAATAAGACGCCATTGTATTTTCAGCTGCTTGCACCGGGCCATGTTCGGCGTTTCAAGAGGGAACGAATACCATCCTGCTATTATTCGGAGGGCTTTTCAATTTGAAAGTGGGGTTTATTTCATTGATCATTGACCCTTCTCCTATGTATTTACAATCAAACGGTTTTAGCTATCAGAATCAGTTTCACTTTCCCTTTATAATGGTGTGAAATAAGGTCATGTTTAAATACACCAAACTCTTTATAATTTGATAAATAATTGCATTGCAATTACGTTCATTCATTATAGGACGTCGTCTGCTTAAGCAGGATCGATCCCGAGTGTGACGACATCAAAACATCGCTATATTTCTGGCGAATCCTCGGATATTCCAGATGCTGAGAAGAGCTTTTATTTGTGTTGTTTTTATAATCATCAGATACGCAGTTGACATAAAACTTATACGATTGCCATCTGTAAGCTTCCCAGTTTCTAGTGATACATTAATTGCCATATTTGTGATTTTCTTTGAATATCTACTTTAAGATTTTACTCTGATTCAAAGGGAAAAGGTTTTGTTCTTGTACACAAAGGCTTGCCGGATTAGTAAATGACAATTTGAAACGGATAAATTTTTATTCATCATCAAGCTTTGGCTTGGTATTTTGCAAGCTCCTCTGCTGTTTTTTTCCATCTTGAAGTGACCTACTTTGAAAAAAAAAGCTAATGGATAGCTAATATTTCTCATCAATTTCAGTATTTAAAAAGGGTGAATGCGATGCAGAAATGTGTGATATAAATGCAGGAGTTCCTCAAGGGTCGGTATTCCTATTGCATTCATTCTATTTATTAATGATATTCAGTATGTAAGCCAAAGACTATTATATTTGCAGATGATACAAACTTATTCATCAGTGAAATGAAGCTATCATGAAATATCGAATTGAACTCTATTTATGAATGGTTTGCAGCAACAGCTTGGTAATAAATCTAAGGAAAACGTGTTATATGATTTTTAAGCCAGAAATGAGAAGAAAAATGAAGATATGATAAAAATATACATCGATAATTATGAAATCCAGTAGGTCACAAATACAAAATCTATTGCTGTATTTATTTATTAAAACTTAACATGGAGTATACACATGAATTATATTTCTTGTAAAATTTCTAAAATTACTGGAGCAGTGAATTGTTTGATGTATTCGCTACGAATGAAGTGTTTTTAATCCTGTATCATGCAATGATTTTACCATTTATTATTCATCGCTGTATAATATGGGGTCACAGTGCTAATTACCTGTTAGATCACATTTTTAATTATAAAACCCTGCAATTCGAATTGTTACGAAATCTCAACCATTTTCTCATACAGCAGGCCTTGGAAATTCGTAATTCCTAAAAATATCTGAAATAGTTGAATTACAGATAACCACATTCATGTATTCATATTTCAAATGTATATTCCCTAAAAATTCAATAAAATTAGCTCGGTGCATTTCTTTGATACAAGCATTAAAGAAATTGAACCTTCAATTACTTCAGTATAGATTTTCCAGAATAACTATACCCAATGACATTAAAGAAATGCCTACGTTATCACCATCCAAACGAAAATAACAAAATGTTCTTAATTTCTCTGTCTCAAAATGAAGTCTTTATATGACGATTCGCACCTAGCTCCAATAATAACATTGTAACCTTTATGTGTTTTGTATTGTCTTTTTCACTTATTTTGTCGTAATTGTTCGTGTACGTTATTGTCGTTATATAACTAATGTTCTACCTCAGTCTCTCCGGGATTGACCTTAAATAGTCCTGGAGCCTATGCCAACACAAAGGATACTTTGGATTCAGCAGCGTTCCACCACCGCCGCCGCGTCACATTATTGTGTGCGCTCCAGCGGTCACATTTCTCAACGGATTTTTTTTTTAACCTTCAATTACTTCAGTATAGATTTTCCAGAATAACTATACCCAATGACATTAAAGAAATGCCTACGTTATCACCATCCAAACGAAAATAACAAGATGTTCTTAATTTCTCTGTCTCAAAATGCTGCTACTAGTGTCACGTCTTTTATAGGTCAAAAGTCATACTTCGGGGGATGGCGTAAGTGCACTCTGCAGGCCACATTTCTGGATGGAATTCTTTCTAAGTCTGTATGGAGATGTATCTTGGTATAATCTGCACATCTTTACTCTTTGGTGATGCTGCCCTCATTGTGCCATCATTTATAGGGTCAAAGGTCATCTGTCCATTTCTTGCACTCTTACTTCTGCATTTCTTGACGGATTTCGTTCAAATTTTGCATGAAGGGGTCTCTTGGTTTAATCTAAAAACCTATAGTTTTTGGTGATGATGTTACCATTGTCCCGTCTTTTATAGGGTCAAAGGTCATACTTTGGAGAATGGCGTGAGTGCACTCTGCAGGCCACATTTCTGGATGGATTCTTTCAAATTTCATATGGAGGTGTGTCTTAGTGAAATCTACAAATCTTTAGTGTTTGCTGATGCTGCCCCCAGTGTTCCGCTTTTTATAGTGTCCAATGTCATATTTTGATTGCATGCATTCTGGAGGACACATTTGTTTCTTTAAGATTTTGTATGGAGGTCAATCATAGATTACTCTAGACCTGTACAGTTTTTTTGTGATGCTGCCCCCAGTGTTCGTCTTTCATAGGGTCAAAGGTCATATTTTAGTGGATAGTTTGTGTGCGCTATGAGGTCACATTTCATGACAGATTTCTTTCCAATTTCTATGTAGATGCATTATACTCTAATCTACACACATTGTTTTGGTAATGCTGCCCCTAGTGTTAACAATAGTCCGGGCCACTCGGCAATCTCTACGCCATCATTTTGTTTGAGGGAGGGGAGGGGGGGGGGTCTTTGTCCCTCCTTTGAATCGCTGTCAGTGCCGGGGGATACATTCGCATTGCAATGCTCTTTTCTGATGATATGTATTGTCATTTTCATTCCCTGATTCTGCTTCTATTGTTATATTCTTGTGTCTTTTTGTGCTGTTATATACACTGCATGCTTTTTATTTTGTATGTCACAATGTTACTTTTACGAGTGGAAATAAATGAATTTGGATTTGAATTTGAATTAGTTATCATACCCTGTCAAACCCCTAATAAGCTATACACATAAATCCTCATAACCGTGCTTATTTTAAAAAGGAATAGAATTAAGACCCAAATTGCTAGTTGAAAGAAGTTACAATGCCCATTCTTCATTTATCATTTGATTCCTACATCTCCCTATGGACGAATTTGATGATATTCTGGAGAAGGTCGCCAGGAGAATCCGCAAGAATTCAGAAATTAACACATTAGGAAAAAACCTTGGCTTTATTGTCGAATGTCATATTTTGATTGCATGCATTCTGGAGGACACATTTGTTTCTTTAAGATTTTGTATGGAGGTCCATCATAGATTACTCTAGACCTGTACAGTTTTTTTGTGATGCTGCCCCAGTGTTCGTCTTTCATAGGGTCAAAGGTCATATTTTAGTGGATAGCTTGTGTGCGCTCTGAGGTCACATTTCATGACAGATGTCTTTCGAATTTCTATGTAGATGCATTATACTCTAATCTACACACATTGTTTTGGTAATAATGCCCCTAGTGTTAACAATAGTCCGGGCCACTCGGTAATCTCTACGCCATCATTAGGTACGTTCACACGTAGAGCGATAGCATCGATGCTATCGAGGTGTCGATGCTATTTTGGTGAAGACCAGATAGTGTCGAGACCAAACGCTGTCTGAACGCAGATAGTCACGAGATAGAAGCGAGTTTCCAAACTATTCTTGCAGCGAGTTTAGCAGGAGTAAATCTCAGGATCCAGCGACATAGCATCGACGCTTTGCGGTAGACCACCCACCGCGCTTGTGACTATTTGTCGTGTGAGCGCAATCGCTGTTATCTTCACTCGCTGCTATTATAATTCTGTTTCATGTGGTGCTATAATATAATGCAATGTATGTATTCATGTGATGTACCCTCTTCCCTACTTTTTTTTTCTATTATTCTGTCTGTTTCATCTGGTACTGTAATGTAATGTATGTATTCATGTGATGTATATAGGGGTATAGTAGGGTAATGTGTATACTGTGTGGTAAGGAAGGGTTTTTTTTTTTTTTTTTTTTTTTTTTGGGGGGGGGGGGGGGTCCTTCTTTTTATCTTTTTCTTTTTTATATATGTGACCAGGCACCACAAAACCACCCAAAAGTCGCACTGTGTGATTTTCAGTTAGAGATCAATGTGTTTTGGTTGGCATGCATGGTCAAATTTTAGTTGTGGGTATTTCCTGAAAGAGTATACTTTTTTCTAAGTAATCTAAAATGTGGAGGCACCGAACAATCTAGAAGTGGTATTTTTGCCAGCTTTTTATCAGACTTATGTGTGTCTTCTCTGGATTTTGTTGTATTACTTTTCTTTTTCACGACCCTGAATACTTGTCTTATTTTAATCTCCCATAAATCTTCCGGAGTAAGTTCTTGCATGCTGAGCGATGAATAGTCACGAGTGGGTGATAGAAGCAAGTCGATCACGGTCTGAACGTACTGGAAATATTTTTGAAACTTACATAGCATCGATGCTATGAACTACGTGTGAACATAACTATTTTGTTTGAGGGAGGGGAGGGGGGGGGGGGGGTCTTTGTCCCTCCTTCGAATCGCTGCCAGTGCCGGGGGATACATTCGCATTGCAATGCTCTTTTCTGATGATATTTATTGTCATTTTCATTCCCTGATTCTGCTTCTATTGTTATATTCGTGTGTCTTTTTGTGCTGTTATATACACTGCATGCTTTTTATTCTGTATGTCACAATGTTACTTTTACGAGTGGAAATAAATGAATTTGGATTTGAATTTGAATTAGTTATCATACCCTGTCAAACCCATAATAAGCTATACACATAAATCCTCCTAACCGTGCTTATTTTAAAAAGGAATAGAATTAAGACCCAAATTGCTAGTTGAAAGAAGTTACAATGTCCATTCTTCATTTATCATTTGATTCCCAGATCTCCCTATGGACGAATTTGATGATATTCTGGAGAAGGTCGCCAGGAGAATCCGCAAGAATGTAGAAATTAACACATTAGGGAAAAACCTTGGCTTTATTGTCGAAGATATTGGTGGATACATAGCAATTAATCACAAAGGACCTGGAATAACGACGGAAGGAACTCTTGATATGCTTCGAGATTGGCGAAAAGAGTATGAGGGAACTTCCGAGCGAGAAGCTTTAAAGGCTGCTTTGAAGAAATCTAAGCAAAATCGCCTTGCCGAAGATTTGTTTCCTTCAAGTCAATGAATATGGCATAGATCCTAATGTAATGACAGTTACATGAGGCATTTTAAGTGATTTTAACCTATGAGGTGAAATTTATAACGAAATAATGCGAAGCAGCAGGCCTAACGATTTGCCTTATTAGGCAAGTATATTGCCATGGTGTAAACATGATTGTAAACCGTATTTAAGTTTTTAATATTTAAACCAAGGAATGTCGAAAGGAATATTTCTTGTTGTTGTTAATTTACTTTGCAATAAAACATATAGGTCATCTAGACAAAGACACTTCATCTTTACATAGGCAAGAGAAAGCAGGAGCTACAAGTCCGTGGGGGGGGGGGGGGGGGGGCAGGAAGAGTCGATCGTGATCTAGGTCTACAGCAGCTTTTTCATCATGTGCTGATTTATGTTATCTGAAAATACTTATATAATTGACTTGTATACATGTAATCTACGTCTGTATATTAGCTTATTTCGATTTTTTTTCAATCGATTTGTAATGTAATGTCACATTTCCATGTTTTTTTTGTTTATTTGTTTATAATATATGTACAATCTTTTTGTATTATATTGACTCATAATAACAAATGCCTTACTATTGTCTCACATGAAACCTGGTGAGGGTATGTATAATGTGAAAAATAGCATAATATTGTGGCAAGTTCTTCGACTTTCGTATGTATTTGACATCGTTATACTGATTGTAGCCCGCTGATGACGTCACAATCTGCAGAAAATGATTAACATTTTTTTCTGCACATTCTGATAATTAGAGAGCTAACGATTATGATTACTTTGATCAAAGAGTGGTGTATTATTTGCACTGCTGTATTTTATTGTGAAACTTCATTGAAATTGTTCATTAAAGCCCCCCCCCCCCAAGTATAAATGATACCCCTCCCCCCCCCCCAAAAAAAAAAAAAAAAAAAAAATTAAAGCAGGTACATACTTGAAAAGATGTGAACTTGCATTTCCAAGTCAGTGGGACTTTAAAGTGGCATAAAACCACTAGAACTTATACAAATCAAGATCATAGTTTTAAAATTACATGTAATTGTATTTTAGTTTGAACAGCTTGTTTGGATAATAGACATTTATATTTCAAACTGTTATTTTTGACAAATGTGGAAAATTGCCTGAAGGTATATTCTAAGCTTCTACGAACTAGAATGGGGATGATGGTTAATGAGAGGCACAGACACTTGTCTTTTCAAATCCTGTTAAAAGATGGAGCTATTTAGGAGCTTCAGTTTTACTATCGCTTTAAGATCAGGAATTTTCTTGGTATTGTATATCATCAATTATAACCTTTTAGTAAATCAATGATAGTTGTATTCACTCAATTTTACTGAAAATTACACAACTTTCATTTCAGTTATTATTTTCACATTTCACATTTAAAAATTTATTTGAGAAAAAAAATTAGGTGCATTTGTACTCCAAGATGTATACATGTGCACGTCTAGCCTCCAGTCATGGCTGCAACATCATTTTTTACAGTGATGAGTATCCAGAGAGTCAAAGATGAACTTAAGATTGAAGGCAGTCGTAAAGTTCAAGTGTGTGTACGACCTCGTTTATACTGCCATATGACTGGAATAATGGAAAGTGGGAAAAGAGGTAATAATACATTAGAACATGTTAGAATATATTCAATGCGCATTTAATTCCCTCCTGTTGAGTACCGATATGAGACACACTCTCTATTTCGTTAATGACTTTGATTTAATCAACCACCTATCTATTTTCAAAAATTATACAATCTATAAGATTTTGGTTAAAAATTGCCCAGTCGCTTAATTATATGTCTAACAATCTTCAAGAATTTATGTCCAACTCTGGTAATACTTTCCCCATTTTGCAGCAATTTGTCTTGAATTTGACCATAGTTGGACATAAAATTACCTTTTGCCATTTAAGCCCAATATGGAAGAACTTTCAAAACAGGGAAAGTCAAAGCTGAAGTTCATCTGTCAAAATTGCAAGAATATCAATGGTTTTGTTTTGCTTTATTGTACGGTAATCATTCTCTTCAAGAATTGAAGAACAATACTTTACCGTATCTAATGCGAGGTTCGATTTTGATGTTTTGTAGCTACATCTCTTTGGAAATCATAAATTTGATTTTCCAAATTGCATTGGAAACGAAAGATGGTTTCTTTAAAGTACGGCGGTGATTGATTAACCGATCTATCGATTTAATTAGTAACGATTTAAAGGTCTTGGTGATTGTACTTTTTAAGAAATTGTAAAGAATTTCCTAAACCAGATCTTTAAAAAGTATTTATTACTGTTTATGTAGTATATTAAAATATCATGTTTTTTGTTTGTTTGTTTAGTCTGATAATTCTTAATTTATATATCAAGATTGAACTTAGGAATAGAAAAGTTAACTCCATCATTAGAAAAGTAAATTGATCAAGTAAAATTTGTGAACCATGAATTATTAGACGTTGGATATTTGTAACAGTTAATGTATAAATATGAAAATATGAATAACTAAGTATGTTCATCTGCCTCAGAACTTTATGTAAATAGTATTCAACCAACGGAAATCAAATTTGAACAAAATCAGTACCTCTATTATCTGAAGGTTCACTACTAAATAAATGGTTTGTTCACCCATGAGCATATACAGTCATGTTGATTGTATCTCATTTTGCTTCCTGTATGAAGTAAACAAAAAAAGGGGGAGACCTGCGCCATTTATACAATAATATGAACGGGCTCTAAACTCGAATCATAAGTTTCATCTATACATCCTACTGAGTTATATATTTTGATAAAATTGACATTTTAGTCATTTTGTGTGTTGGAGCGAATGGGAAAGTTGACCGTAACGGTACCGATACGGCCAATTTGAAATTCTTATATGTATAGTGACTGCAACTTTTTTTTTAATCACAACTTTCTTATTTGCTTGTCCGATTTCTTTCAAATTTTCACTAATCTGCTTCTCTGATTTTTCTGCTTCACCCAAATCAAATTAATACCAAGGTTGGATTGCCATTTAAATATTTGATTGATACTGCCTTACGTAAAATTGTGAACATTTTGGAAAAGAATATTGGATATTTGAAAAAGAGAAAAAAATGTTTAAGAGAGAGAGAGAGAGAGGGGTTGTATTGGTATTAAAATAATAAATATTTGATATGAAGATAACTTTCTTTCCTGTCCACTGACTTTGATTCAAGAGCTGCCAGTTCGAAAAATTTTCCCTGTACTGCTAAATTTTGGATATGGTTTTGCCATTCTTGTGATCTTTCATTTACAAAGTATTCTTTGGTTTTGTTTTTCAGCTGTGGCAAAGTGACATCCTCCGAGTTGACATTTTCAAAAACAGTACGGCTTTTTACAGTCACATATTTCTTCCTACTCCAAGCCGATTCTCTTTCTAATGTAGAGTCAAGACAGTGTGTGACTCCAGAATCAGATATAGACCTCATTCTTACATAGTTCAACTTCATGGCATGCGATTGGTAATACAACTCTGAAATCGACATTATATCAAGACATTCCGGCATGTGTAAGAAAGCAAGGGTAGCAGATCTAGCGAGACCTGACCATTTCTTAAGATACCGATTAGTTAGGGCATTCAGAGATTTAAGGTGGGTATCAGTAACCTCATCAACAGTAAGATGGAATCGGATTGAGGGTAAGAAAAAAATTGGCGTACATCTTTAATTTATATTCCTCCCTTACAAGTGAATCCTCAATGTTTTTGTGCTATACACCGTTTTCCGAGTATAAACCTGTGCTCGGTTTTCCGAAGTTGGGTCTGACTGATATTATATACATACACTGTTGGTCATAAAGGTGGAATATTTTTTTTCACCAAATTTTCACAGCGTAATTATTACAACATGATTTGAATATGGCATTTATGGTGGATGATAACCACTTTACTTTATTATTCTGCCTTTTACACACGTTTGACAGTGATATTTTACAAGTTTATGTCCTAAGCGATGGATGTCATGAGCATAGAACAACAATGACGACAATATACAGTAAATTAAAGGATCATGAGATACAGTATTTATTTTCAATCTCTCTCAGTTTTCCAGATGACTTCTTTTTTGTGATTTCATGGACAAATTTGCATCAAACTTGAGTCATTGTTCTTACTCAGTCACTAGTATCGGGTATGTCCACCCCTGGCACGAACCAGCGCATGCAGACGTCGTGGCATGCTGTCCACTAGCTTGTTGATGACGTCAACAGGCATAGCGTCCCATTCTTCCCTCAGAGCATCTGCCAACTCCTGCAGATTTTGAGGAATGACCTCTCTGTCGTTGATGGCTCGGCCTAGGGCATCCCATGCATGCTCTATGGGGTTCATTTCCGGCGAACAAGCTGGCCATGGCAACTGTACGACGCCCTCTGCCTCCAGGAATTCCCTGACTGCAGCGGCCCTGTGCGGTCTAGCGTTGTCATCCTGCAGTCGGAAATTGTGCCCATACACTCGTCTTGCATATGGAAGACAGTGGAACTCCAAGATATCCCTGTAGGCGGCGGCGTTGACGTTTCCGTCCGGAACCACCAGTGGCGTTTTCCCTCCAGAATGGATGCCGGCCCATATCATCACTGAGCCGCCTCCGCCTTGAGTCGTCTCGTGGATACATTTATCGCGAAGGTTTTCCCGGCTAATCGACAAACTCGTTGTCTCCCATCCTTTCGGTCAAGGATGAACCGGCTCTCGTCCGTGAAGACCACATGTTGCCAATGTCCTGGATGAAGCCTTCTGTGCTCCCTAGCCCAAAGAAGATGAGCTACTCTGTGGCGAACAGACAGGCGTGGACATTTGGTAAACCGTCGTGCTCGGTAACCATGTTGGAGCAATCTGCGATTAACGGTTGACCGTGAAACGTTGATCCCATGATATCTCCTCCACAAGCGACGAAGACGGCTCGTGGGCAATTTCCGGTTTCTGCGGCTGAAATTCAACAGTTGGCGATCATCTCTTCTTGTGGTCAATCTGGGACGTCCTGGAGATTTCCGTGGCCGCACATTCCCCGCCTCACGTTGACGTTTCAGGATCTTAGAGACTGCACTCTGTGATATCCCTAGGACTTCTGCGATATCAGTCTGCTTGTAGCCCTCCTGTCGCAGTGCTACCACTCTCTCGCGTGTTGCTGTTGCCGTTGGACCAGGCATAGTCCAGGGAACGTCTCTACCGATTTTTATTTCAAATGGTACAAGGAACTCGAAAAAATGCAACCTTCTTATACACAGTGCTAAATCAGGGAAAGGGACAGAATATCATATGCATAGGCTTTTATAGTCTACAACAAAAGAATTTATTACGTAATCCAAATTTCTCATGTTGTAATGTCACCTGTGTAATGGGGAAACATTATGTAATCACTCAATTACCATTTTGTCTACGCGTAGCCTTTCAAATACCAACAAAACTGTCGATTTTTATTCAAAAATATTTCATTCCACCTTTATGACCAACAGTGTATATCGTTTTTGCTATTGTGACTCAGTCAATGGAGTTTGGGATGGCCTTAATATTGTTATCTTTTGTTTACATTGAAACTGGGTACATGGGGACAAACCTCATGAATTTCTTCAACATGTTCCTTTTCATATCTTGAAAAGATCATGCAGATGACAAGGATATGGGTGTCGATCTTAGTGCGACAAAACGAAAAAAAAAACCAGACAAAAAACATTCAGCCAATCCCTCTTCCAACTTCTGTCCATATTCAACAGGTTCTCACAGATTCTCTGTAGCCACTATGCCTATTAACATTGGCCAAGATTAGAGGAAATTCCTTTTCTGAACATCAAAGGTGGAATATACCAACCTTAATTTGGGGCTGTCTTCCAATTATTCAGGCGAGCGTTACCATGAAATCATTTAGAAAATGCCCATGTTTTGTGTAACTGAAAGGCGTCAATCGTATCGTCTGTGGGAATCCCCAGTTGAAATGTTTATACCTTTCCCGAAGTAGCTGCACAATTTTTTCTGGTCTAACGAGCACAATAGAATAACCATTTCCATTCAATTACATTTCGTCATACATGATCAATGAGGAAGAAATCGGGAAAAGAGGGGAAATTCAAAATCAAAGTGATATGGCAAAGTTGCAAAATACCAATAGGACTTTTTTATGCTTTGAATGTGTATAAGTAAATGAATCTTTATCTTTGTGTGCAATTACAAAACACAAATTGTTCTGTTGTTATATCTACTATAAAATAATGGATATTACATTTCACATTGCGTTGAAATAAAACGAATGGCAGTTCCTTTAAACCCAAGATATTGACGTAATTGAATGGTTTCTGGGTCAATTATTACGTATAGAGTCACGTTCATTTCGCCTCACTTTGTTTAAACCGCCCCTCCCCTTCTCGCGGTCTCTCTCTCTCTCTCTCTCTCCCTCTCCCTCTCTCTGTCTCTCCCTCGATCCACTTCTGTCTAAGTCTTCCATTATTCCATTCCTACTCTTATTTCCCACCATCTGTCTCTTGTATTCATTCGTCCTTTCTGCCATGTCTACCATGTCTACTCCATCTAATATCAATTCCGTTTCATCTTGTTTTCCATTTTTTGTTTTCTCCTCTACCAAGAAACAATTTTTCCTTTTTTTGTTTGGAGGGGGGGGGGGGGGGGATTTTTCTTACCATCATGATCTGTACTGAAATAACAATGACACATGATAAAGGTTATACTTGAAAATTGGCCCTTTGGCAGAATTTGGGGGAAATCAACAACTCCATTAACAATGAGATGTTTACAATTGATATTTCAGAGGCGCCAAGAAGATTACCCACCAAGCTGCGTTCTGGTGCGTTTGTAGATAGGGATAACGCTGTTTTTAGCACTCTTAATACTAAGGGCAAAGTAAAATTAATATCTAACACTTTAACAAAAACGAAGCACAAATACATTTTGTATGATATGGTACCATGCACAATATCATTCTGGTACATGCACATAGTACAAACAAAGGTTAGATAGTCGATATACTGCGTTGCGAAAACTGCACTGAGAACATTTTGAAAAGGAAACTAGAACTGCAATCGTATCAGAACGATGTGCATGGATTGACGTCTGTATTTTGCATGTCATTAAACAGTAAAATAAAAAGCATCTCTTAAACTATCTATAGCAATTTGTTTGAAGTCTGTAGCATCTAGAATAGTGGAGATAGGCAAAATCGAACAAAAGGTACGAAACACGGACAAAAGGGCGCCTGGACGGTCATGCATGAGTGATTTCGGAAAATGAAGAGTTCGGTGCATTACATGGCATGCCAAGGAACATGCATACGAAATTTGAATCGAAATGGACAAGGGGAAAGGACCTAGACAGTGACAGTTTTGTAGGTATAACGATTGATAAACATTGACTTGGCACAATCATATCCGAGCTATTAATTCATGTATACGGAAAAGAGTCGGAATTTTATTCCGCCTGCGACATGTTGTACCCAAATATACATTGGTCTTATTATACAAGGCCTTTATAGAGCCACATCTAACCTATAGAATCGAGGTATGGGGGAGTACATACAAGAGTAGCTTAAATTGTATACTTTGCAGTCAAAAAATGGCAGTACGTGCCATCACATTTAGTCACTGGCGAGCTCATACTCGCCCATTATTTCGAGAATTAAAGATCCTCAATGTGTTTGATATGCACTATTTATGTGTAGGAACCTTCATGTATGACCTGGGTAATAACAACTTACCCCACTCTTTAATAGACTATTGTGATACAATACAGCACAATTATTTAACGAGACAAAAAACAGGTCGACAGGTACATTTACCAAAATTAAGGACTACCCAAGGACAATTTTCTCTTTCTTTTTTAGGAAGTGATATATGGAATAGAATACCAACTGATATTAAATTGAAATCATCCAGAAGTAGTTTTAGGAAATCATTAAAAGAACATCTTTTAAGTAATGAAGTATAATGTTTTACTCTCTATATACATGTACATGTACATGTAACACCATGCTATCTATGTATGTGGTTGTAATTGTTATGTTTGTAATGGAATTAATATCTTCTACTATGTAAATTTTGTAGAGGGGCCAGGCTCGACTAGCACTTGTGCTATTTTCTGGTCCCATTTACCAGCTATTATCATTTAAGTTTCAATCCTGTAACAATATTTACTGTGTGACAAATCTTGTACACATGTTATTGTTGGTGAATAAATCAAATCAAATCAAATCAAATCAAAATCACAAGCACTGCATGCAAAACAAATTGGCCACAATGGAAATCTGGCCCGGATGGCATGCCATAGTTCCGTAGGTAGTGGCATCTATGCAGGATATAAAATTGCGATTAAAACAAAGCGCTTGATAGATATTAAAAATCTGGCTTCGAGAGTCTCTTCATTTTGCCTCGAAGCATGTACCTGCAAAATTTCAAGAAAAAATAAAAATCGTTCAGGGGGCCAAATGCGGGAAACCGATTTGCCCCATACACAATACGTGTAATACATGTGCAGGATCCGTATAATGACCTGACTTCAATCGCGATTTACTCAAAATATTCTGTGAGACCATATATCTTTTTTTGCATCCCTGACGAGGGAATTTCATTGCGGTCATTGTGAGCCAACTGCGAATAGCGCGCCATTTAAAATAAGCATATTATGCAATATTATGTAATGCATAGTAAATTAAGGTTTTGCGTGATATCTTCGCGATGACGTCATCGATTTCAACCAAATTTGGTTAACAGTTGTCAAATACACAAATACACATACCCACCAAATTTCAAAGACGTACGATGAATGTTCACAAAATTAGAGCAAGTTGTCTTTATTTCGGCATTTATGCAAATATTGTGATTTTCAAGTGCAATTTTCTCAAAGTCGGTCAGTGATGAGGTATATATTTTTTTGTTTGGCTGAAAAGGGTATATCTTGAAGTATCTAAATCCAAAAAAAGGGAGAGGGTTTTCCCAGGCATGACGGAGATACGGCCACATGAAGAGAGCTGTCTTGAAAACTTTAGAGGGCGCTGTTTATATGATGCGTAATCAGAAATGCATGAAATTTGGCTGAAATGTGTGCAGCGACAGAACCAAGCCATGGTTAAATGTTGAGAAAAAAATCAATTGATATGACAAAGTTATAGGAATTTTTAATATTCGGGAGTGAAAATTTCAAGAAATTTAGCGTTTTTCAATATGGCCGATTGCGGACTTAAATTTACAGTGTGAAGATGGCATTTTTCGTATTAATTTTTTTATTAGAATGTAAAGAGCAACTCTTGGACTATCTATAGGAATTTGTTAGAAGTCTGTAGGATGTAGGATAGCTGAGATAGGCAAGGAGAACAAAAGGCATGAAAATGGCCCCAAAACGGACAAAATGGCGCCTGGACGGTCATGCATGAGTGAAAAACGAAGACCTCAGTGACCTAGAAGGGATGCCAAGGAACATGCATACGAAATTTGAAATGAAATGGACAAGGGGAAAGGACCTAGACAGAGCTCACAAACACCCTGTGCAAAACGAATGGGGTCTGAGGCTAAAGAAGAAGAAGAAGAAGAAGAAGAAGAACACAGAAGAAGAAGAAGAATGCAAAACATGAACAAGAATAGAGGATTGACTGACGTCAATCCAAATACGGTATTGGAAGAGGGGAACAGTTGGATAGAAAGAGAGCGATGGGCGTAGTGGTATTACAAAACAGAATATTTCAAATAAAGATTACTTTCCTTCTGGTAATTTTGCTGCAGACGCTCTGTATCATTTTAGTAAATCCCTCTGGTATGCCTTTACGTATGCGTTATCTACTGATTATAATGTTACCAATTATGTCAAATATGATATGATAAATAAAAGATATTCACTCCTCTCAGTTTACATGGTATAGAAGTGATTTATTTCAGTCTATCACGAATTCTTCACAGTATAAAAAGACGACACAGGGCATAAATGGAATTTTCTCTCTTATTAAACTCACACAGTGTGTTCGAGAGTCATAATCTATGTTATTATACTCAACAGGCTCAATTCAAAAGAGACGCGGCGGCATTTTCTTATGTACAGTATTAAGTTCAATGGGATGTTCATCGCACGATGTACATGTACATGATGTATAGAAACGGGTTTTCCCCGTGTTTGTCAAAGCGTTCACTTTGTGGTACCATTAATATCTTTCGTACAGGCATGGATGAACACGCTTTAACAATGATTACTATTATGATAGAGGAATATAATTACATCTATTGTATTCGGTCTTTGTATGGCGCATATTTTATAGCCTGCTATATAGGCTCCCAAAGAGGGAGTTTTACCCTTGGCTTTTAACCCATTATTTCCTCAAACATATCACTGTGCACTTCGAGATATGAATTCTACCAGGAACTTACTTATCACTTTGAGCTTACGGTGCAGCAATTGAGAGATTATGTCTCATAAAATGATGACGTGTCGGGACACGAACCCCTGGCCTTTGCATCCACCAGTCGCGTGTTCATATAAACCACTCAACGATGAAACTTCTATATTTTAAACCATGGCTCAAGTTTGCATAAATGTACCAAAAAAATGACACTTTCCGGTTATTTGATTCGATTCCAAAAGAATCACATCAGGTCTGCCTATGAACCAGAGGGTAAACTTACATTACGAAGCAAATCTGTAATTAAACAAGTCGTTGAAAATCAAGCCATTGCACATAAAACATATCAGTTTGCCATGCAGATCATAAAACATATTTTGCGATTCTGAGTTATGATTTTGGTATATAGTTTTCATTATGCTTTATTTTTGTTGCCAAAAACGTACCAATAAAGATTCTGCCACTATCGTATATGTCTGATAAATATCATAGTGCAAATAGTTCTTGGACTTGATAGATTAATCATTTATCTTAAACCATTGTGATGATCTTTACAAGTGAACCTTAGACCTGTATGCAATCTTTTTCTACCATTTAACTTTAATATGAGGACTACCAGATGGGAGTTGTTCAGATCCCAGAGTGGTAACTCCTGCGCCCATGAGCAACTAGACCAGTTTATGGTCGTTTCAATCTATAACCTTTTTCATTCGAATGCATGCGTGCGCTCGCTGAGGTACATCCCCACGAATTCACTCTTCCCCACAAATTCACAAATGTCGTAGCAATCGTGGGAAAATAAGATTTTTACCAGGCATGTCTGGTGTTGTTAAAGGAGAATTAACCTCAAACAATAAAGACGATAGTGTTCAAAGGTGTTATTTATTCCTACTTGTTAGACTATATGGCTTCGCGTCAAAATATACGAGATCGATACGAATCAAGATTTTCTGAGCAAAATTTATCATCTGCTAGCAATATGTATCGTCTGCTAGCAATACATGGGGGCTGTCATTTTTTTTATGTGTACAAGAAGATTTTCTTAATCCAAATGCCCAATTGCCTTTTTGAAAATTAAAAACCCATTTGAGATTTAAAATATAGAATAGATATGTCAATTTATATTTAAACTGAAGATTTCCTTATATATTTCTGTTGAAAATCGATATTCGCTTAATATAAATCTATTTTCTAGATACTGTGACGCAATGGACGGAGCAAATTAATTCAAATTTTATGGATGCTTCTTCCCTGAGCATCTATAGCGGCAAACTATGCATTCACCTGCTTTCGGATAATGGGACTTGAAAAGTCAGAATGCATGCTGCATATATTATGTTCTGCTCTGTTTGGCAAACCCAAGAAAATAGATTTTTGTTAAGCAAAACCAGACAATTTAAAAGTATCATTATAAAGATTTAATTTTTATAAATCATGTAAACACCCACTTTATATTTTTCGTCACATATGGGATTTTAGGTAATGAAGAAAATCAATTTAGGTCTTGGATTCAAAATATCTTCCTGACCGGAACATTTCTCAATGGTTCATGTACAAATCCAAATCAGCAAGAAAATGGCAGCCCCCATGTAAATGAGTAGTAGACGATACGGGTGTTGGAATATCTTTATTATACCCTTTTCTGATATCTTATTGGAAAATGATTTAGGCCAATAAGTAGGAATATACTACACCTTTCAATATAAGTAAATTTGTATTCAGGGGTTAATTCTCCTTTAACAAATGTTGTGTTTTGTCATCCATGACAACAAGAATGCCGGGAGAGAAATACAAAAAGGATGGTATTCCATCTTCGATGATGCAACTTTTGTAATCTTTTATCGAGTTTCAAAGTCCACTAAAATATTAAACCCACTCTTATCACTTAACCCATTATTAACACAATACTGTGAACTGAATGTGAACCAACTGTGAACTTATTGAACGATTATACCCAATAAGAGAAATAGTAAAAAACAGTTGGGGAAATACACTGCGTAAAAAAGAACATTTTCAAGATTTATTGAATTATTACCAAACGAATATTGCATTTGAAATATGCAATATATTCGTGATATACGCCTCCCGTTTGTTAGAAATAATTATATACATGAACATTTTAATGTATACATATCACCTCTTAATTTTTACAATTGTTTCGTGTTATATAAAGGCTAACGGAATAATCTAATCAGCTCTAAATATGTTGTTTAAAGGATTTGAAATTTTACTCTACTCATTGATTAATGAGAAATATATAAGCGCAAATCTAAAGAGTAGACATTAGTTTTGTCAACTAAAATCTCATAAATCTAGTACCAAACCAATTCTGCATGCTTCTTTTGCTACTTTATTACACATTTATTTTATACGAAAGTCCTCCACAACCAGCTTCATTTAAAGCATCACCGAGGTCCTTCACTGTTCCACCATTTTGTTTTACTTTCCATTTCATTAACATCTCAAAATTGGCATCTTCTAATGACGCATTCTGTTCCTGATGTTGTCATATTCGGTGTATCTGATCAGTTGCATCTGATCATTCGGTGCATAAATTTTGTTAGATGTATCAAATTTAATGACGAATCCGGAGGATCTAATAAAATTTACTTTGCAATAGTTGCTCAGGAAGACATTTTCTGAAAATATTTTGATGTTTTCTTGCAAGAATGTTGTGAAATTAAATAAAAAGAATGATTTAAATATGTAGATATGAACAAAAACATTTTATTACAACTTTGATAATGATATTTGGAAATGGGAAGATGATGCATTCTTTTTTCTTCTGCCATTGTGTAAATTAAATTGACACTTTCTTTTTTAATTGTTCATTTTCTTTTATCTGCATGGCAGGAAAGATGGCATTTTGTTCAGTCTGAGGCTCGGCAGGATCAAGCTTATGTCTAAGGGATTGGACCTGAGCGAAGCGTTCTGCCTACATGTACATGTAGGTACGTGAGGAATTCGGCGAGCATGTCTTAGCTGCGTTAGTAAGAGTGGATCTGTGGGCACGTGGTACCGTGCTTGGGCTCAGAGGAGTACTTATATGTAGCAGCATGTGTGACTCGTACGTACATGTTTAGAATCATTCATATAAGATTAACTTATCATTTGCTAGTCTTTATAATGACACTTTAAATTTCTGAGATAATGTCAAGTCATAATGTAAATGTCTTATCTATTTGACAAGTCTTTTTTCATTTACTTTTTACTTGTCTCCTCAAAAAAGTGGACTTGGAAGTCAGATTACAAAAATGATTAAAAAAATGTATTCTTCTGTTGGGGCAATGTATGAAATTTGCATAGTTATGAAAATACATGTATCATAAGAATAGGGGAATATCTTTGGGAAATCCTCACTTTTGAACATGAAACTGAAACAATAATGTAGGTGACATTTAAAAAACAGAAATACTATTGAAGACTTTACTCTTACTCAGAGCCCTGCAGTATCCTTGATCATGAGAAGAGGAGACTGATAATGTACATGTTATACTTGTACTTGTTATACTTAACAATTAGCCACTTGTGCATTCTTTCAAAATTGTAATCAAGAGGAAAACTGTGTTCTTCTAAACAAGAGACAATATTTCAGATATGTGTTAGTTGTGTATTTTTTAGATTATAGTCATGTCCATTCATAGGAATGTAACTGCTGTCCTCATGAAAGTAGCATTTTTAACTGAGAAATGACCAGTAACAAAATTTTGCAATGTCCCTCAACTCTCTAGTGAGCGTGTGTGAAGAACATTTTATTTGACCAAGTTTATGAGTGAGCACACATCAAAGGAAACTGTCGCTCTTCAAAATTCACAATGGTCTCTTCATAAGCTCATTGTACCAAGAATTCTTGGTACAATGAGCTTTTGAAGAATGTTTTTCACACATGCTAGCTAGAGAGTTTTGTACTCATGACTTATTTCATTCAAGTCTTGTGCATCTTTTCGGACAGAAAAAGAAAGAATGTTTCAAAAGTATTATGGCGGTATTCATGAACTGTACTATTCAACTCTCAATATAATCATTAAATCAAACTGTAACATGGGAGCCTGGAACTGGCCTCCAAATTGGAAAATTTGCAGAGGACTTTGGTAGTTCTCAACTACTCATCGAGCATAATTTCATGTTGGTGTAAGTTGCCAAAAGGGGAGCTCCTCAACAAATGTTGAACTTCAATGTCTTCTGAATTCAGGTTTTAGTGCTACATTCATTCTTGGAGCTTTTTTTTCTCATTCCTGAATTAACTCAATACTGCCTCCCTTTTTTCCATGTAGTATCTGTTCAGGGATTTGAATCATATGTTACTAGTGTTTCAAAGTTAATTTCTTTACAGTTACGGGTCAATTTTACTTCAATACTTTACCTGCCTTTTACCTTGAGAGTGTGTACCACACAAATATTTATTCAGGTACACTCTGTATTTATTGCATGGCGACATGTTTTTATTATATATCTATCTTAAATGAAACTTATAAGTTCCTCAAGAATTTGTAAGTGTATATCAGATTACCAGCAAAGTTTATATACTTTTCCTATTTCTTTTTTTAAAGAGAGAGAATATCTGCAAATGCTTGAGGGACTTACAAGTTGTGCAGAGTTTAAATATCAGTATACACGTAGCAGCTTATATATGTATATTTCCTTTTATTAAAAGTGAAGGAATTTGTTCCCTTAACTTGCAATTTCCACTTTCATTATATGTAGTAAAACGTGTTGGTCTGTAGTATTCTGATGGGATCATGCTTGATGGTGAATTATTTTGTGAATGTGGTAATACAAAGTCACAATTCTTCTACCTGTTAACCTGCAAGCGCTGAATTCAATAGATATGGTCCGGTGATCCCACTGTGATCCTATTGTGATAAGCTTTTGCAGGTTAACAGGTAGAAGAAGAATTGTGACAGGCACTGTACTTGGCAAAACCGCATCAGTACCAAACAGAAAACCCACACAGTAGTATGACAGAGCGATACCACAGAGTATCACATATTGACACCGGCACAAGACTTCCACACAGCAATACCACATAGGAGTACCACAGAGCTTTACCACAGAGGAGTACCACACAGCTATACCACAGTGGAGTACCATACAGCTATACCACAGGGGAATACCAAATAGCAGTACCACAGGAGTACCTCACAGCAATACCACAGACGAGTACCACACATCAATACCACAGATGAGTACCACACAGTAATACCACAGATGAGTACCACACAGTAATACCACAGGGGAAACTACAGCGCAATACCACAGGGTAATACTACAGAAATACCACAGAGAGGTACCACACAGCAATACTACAGAGGAGTACCGCAAAGCAATACCACAAGGGAGTACCACATAGTAATACCATATGAGAGTAGCTGTGTGGTACTCTCATAGTCAGTATGGTATTTTTGTGTGGTACTTCTCTGTGGTATTGGCCTATGTCCAAAGATGAACTCAGGTATTGCTGTGTGGTACATCTGTGTGGTACTGGTTTGCGGTACTGCTATGCGGTATGTGGTAAACATCTGTGGTATTGCCCTATGGTATACCGCAGGAATTGCTATGTGGTACAGCTATGTGGTACTGCTGTGTGGTACAGCCATGTGGTACTGCTGTGTGGTACAGCCATGTGTTACTGCTGTGTGGTACAGCCATGTGGTACAGCCATGTGGTACTGCTATGTGGTATTGCTGTGTGGTACAGCTATGTGGTACTGCTATGTGGTACAGCCATGTGGTACTGCTATGTGGTACAGCCATGTGGTATTGACGTGATTTGTGTGGTATATGTCCCAAAATACAACATGTATTGCTGTGTGGTACAGCCATGTGGTACTGCTGTGTGGTACAGCCATGTGGTACAGCCATGTGGTACTGCTATGTGGTACAGCCATGTGGTACTGCTATGTGGTATTGCTGTGTGGTACAGCTATGTGGTACTGCTATGTGGTACAGCCATGTGGTACTGCTATGTGGTACAGCCATGTGGTATTGACGTGATTTGTGTGGTATATGTCCCAAAATACCACATGTATTGCTGTGTGGTACAGCCATGTGGTACTGCTGTGTGGTACAGCCATGTGGTACAGCCATGTGGTACTGCTGTGTGGTACAGGTGTGTGGTATTGACGTGATTTGTGTGGTATATGTCCCAAAATACCACATGTATTGCTGTGTGGTACTGGCATGAGGTATTGCTTTGTGGTATTGTTTTGTGGTATTAACATGTGGTAATGGGCCCGGGGTTCTGTGGTATACGTCCCAAAATACCACAAGATCCACAGGTGAATTCCATGGGTATTTTTCTTGTGGTATTTTCTATGTGGTAATCCCGTGTGGTATTTATGTGTGGTACTTCTATGTGGTAAATGTCCCCCAAAACCACAGGAATTTTCCTATGGTATATCCTATGGTATATCCTGTGGTAACGTTGTGTGGTATACCACAGAAAATTTTTGTAAGGGATATTCTGTTTCCACGGCGTTTCAAGACGACCAAATATCAAAGCGCGCAATTTGGGGCAAACGCGGGATACCGCACTGCAAACAACACGCCCCTCACCGAATGCCTGGGATTGGGGGACAACTGCGCATTAAGCGTCATATAACGGCGTCCTTGGAGACAGCCAATCAACTTGTGCGCCGGTTCGGGTTAGCACCACCCCTACGCGTAGAGTAGCCAATCAAAGGCTTTAAACAACAGAAGGAACGCGCACATGGTTTTCCGAATCTGAATCATGCTTTCAGTCTCAACTCAACCTCTCGGGACAATGGATGTTATTTTGCCCTCCCTCCCTCCCTGTCTAAAATAAAGTAACTGGTAGGGCAGGTAACAGTACATCACCAAAACAAGGTTAAGGTGGAGGAAAGAGTATTACATTTAAATCTCAGGGAAATAGTCAGCCATATGGCATATACTGCTGTATGTGTTATAAGGTCAGAGGGAAGGAATTTAAAAAAAAATAATTAAATAAAAAATTGGAAATAAAGGTGTAAAGAAAAAAAAAATCATAACATGGTACACTTGCAAATTGTAAGGAACGAAACAGGAATGAAAAATTAAAGGGTGACATGATTCTCATTAAACGAAACACGAATTGATGAGCGCCTGGAAGGGCCCTCGCAAGAAAGAGTGGGCCTCATGTTTTTAGTTGAATATACATTGTATCTAAATACCAGATTGAAGTTGGTTATCCACGGAATTTTCAATCAGTCGTTGGCTGGTTGGTTGGGCTTGGAAACCTAGAAATTGGTTAATTATAATAATAATAAAAATAATAACGTTTTATTTACCCAGGGTAGCCACTTCAATTATCAAACTGCTCTTCCAGCGGGCCCTGCATAACATAATTATTATTACTTCTCTCCATTCTAATAATACCGAACGCCTGGCTGGACAATGTATGTGTATTTCTTGGTGAGGATATTGTATTTTCACATTCATTTATTGGTTGATGGGTTGGTCTTGGAAACCTAAATAATAATTTTGTTAAAAAAATAATAAATAAAAAATGATTGGATAATGGGACATCCAACCCTCACTGTTTGATGTTTTTAACTGATATTTTGTATTTCAGTTGAATAGGATGCTTATACTGATGTATAATATGTTCGATGGTATTTGATCCACAAAGAGAGAAAACATAATTTTGTTAAAGTAGAACTTTAATGATTTTAAATATGGCTTAATACTTATTATTGCATAGATGGCATAAATTAAACAAGGTTATCCAAATTCAACGCTTGGAAACATTTGAAGTAATGATTATTATCAATTATAAAACGGTAAAATACAGCCCCCGATATAGCAGCTGAAGAGCTCCTCGAACGCTGCTGAGATATGTGACGACACACCATGGACCAATCCTGTCTAAGCAGACGATGTCCCATAACATCTTACACATTTTTCAGAGCCTATTTTGTCATCTCCTCTTCACTTATTTCTCTTCCTTCACTAGCGTCAGTCTTAATGTTAGTCTGTTGCCTCACTCTTAACTTCGTGTATGGTATTATTTTGATGAAAAATGCAGCGTTCAAAAAATAAAGGAATCAGTCACTTGTAAAGAAAATAAGACGCCATTGTATTTTCAGCTGCTTGCACCGGGGCATGTTCGGCGTTTCAAGAGGGAACGAATACCATCCTGCTATTATTCGGAGGGCTTTTCAATTTGAAAGTGGGGTTTATTTCATTGATCATTGACCCTTCTCCTGTGTATTTACAATCAAACGGTTTTAGCTATCAAAATCAGTTTCACTTTCCCTTTATAATGGTGTGAAATAAGGTCATGTTTAAATACACCAAACTCTTTATAATTTGATAAATAATTGCATTGCAATTACGTTCATTCATTATAGGACGTCGTCTGCTTAAGCAGGATCGATCCCGAGTGTGACGACATCAAAACATCGCTATATTTCTGGCGAATCCTCGGATATTCCAGATGCTGCGAAGAGCTTTTATTTGTGTTGTTTTTATAATCATCAGATACGCAGTTGACATAAAACTTATACGATTACCATCTGTAAGCTTCCCAGTTTCTAGTGATACATTAATTGCCATATTTGTGATTTTCTTTGAATAGCTACTTTAAGCCCCGCCCACAATTGGTGGGTGGGGCTACAAGTTCAGCGTGTCAGACGGGACATGAATTTACCAAGCCATTCCCGCTGATACTTATTACAAAACTCTCCCCATAGGAAAGTCTTGAAAGAAAATGTGTGTATTCATATTATTACTCGTCTGTGCCTTCTTGAAACCTTCTATTATACGTTTGAAATTTCATCTGCCTTTTTTTTTGGGGGGGGGGGGGGGGATGCCAAAAATGTGAGCGTGACAGTCGGGGCACATTGAGATTTTACACGAAATACAATATTTAAAGATGACAATATTTCCTGCATTTAATAGCCTATTCTTCGGTTCTTAAGGGGCTAACTGGTTATCTTTGATATAATGAAATGTAATGGTCAGAGGATTTTAATTTTCATCCATCAGAAAATGTTCGTGTAATCTACGCATATAGCTTTTTTTTGCTGTGAAGGGAAAACGCGACGAAGGGACATGAGTTTATGATTGATCATTATCTTCACAATATTGTATTCCACCAAGTTAGCAGAGGAAATGAACTTCCCCCCTACCAAAGACCAAGACTGCAAAATTGTATTCCAAATCATGGATCCAGTTTATTGTAAAAGTAAAAAAAAAAATACTTTTAAAGACGTGACAGTTGGGACAAAAATCTATCTGACCTTTGACCTCCTTTAAATCTAAAAAAATTATCATATTTTTGAACTTTTTGTAAACAGATGCGAAATTCACCTTAGCCCTAACCAGATTTGATTAACTTTATCATCATTACAGCAGAAATTTCAGAAAAAGACTCATGTGATTACCATATTTTACTGTAAAAATGTATGCCTTCATTTATGGGTCAGAAAATGGTAATTTTTCGTCAAAATATCATGATAATCAAAAGTTTGAATATTGTTCCGTAGACTTTGAATCAAGTTTATTCAAGTGAAAAAAGTAAATGTTCAAATTACACTTTGCATTTTCACCCTAAGTTTACATTTTCATGGGATTGCCGTATGCATATACATGTACATGTATCTTAGTGAGGACATTGTATTTCTTCATCATTCATTCTGTGGTTGGTTGGCTGGGCTTGGAAACCCTAAAAATGGCATACAATGTATGCATATATTTTGGTGAGGATATTGTTGTTTTTTTTCACCCATTCATCGGTTGGTTGGGTGGTTGGGCTTGCATATCCCGATGAGGACATTGTATTTCTTCATCATTCATTCAGTGGTTGGTTGGTTGGTTGGGCTTGGAAATTTAAAAAGGTGGTTATACAATGTATGAATATATATGTTGGTGAGGATACTGTCACTGGTTGGTTGGTTGGGCTAGGAAACCTAGAAAGGTTAAACAGTGGTTGGTTGGTTGGGCTTGGAAACCTAAAAAGGTGGTTATTCAATTGTATGCATATATGTTGGTGAGGATATTGTCACTGGTTGGTTGGTTGGGCTTTGAAACCTAAAAAGGTTAAACAGTGGTTAGTTGGTTGGGCTTGGAAACCTAAAAAGGTGGTTATACAATCTAGGCATATAATTATTATGTTGGTGAGGATTTTCACTAATTAATTGGTTGGTTGGTTGGGCTGGAAACCCAGAAAGGTTAAACAATGTACGTAGATGTGTTGATGAGGATATTGTATTGATCATTCTTTCATCGGTTGGTTTGTTGGTCTTGGAAAACTTTTTTTAAAAAAGGGAAATAATATATACATATATGTTGGTGAGGATATTGTATTTCCGATACATTCACTGGTTGTTTGATTGGGCATGAAAACCTAAAAATTGCCTGGGCAATGTGTGCATTCATGATTACCGGTATATTTTTCATTCATTCGTTGGTTGGTTGGTTGGTTGGTCTCAGATACGGTCGGACCATGTATGCATTGATGTTGTGGAGGATATTGCATGTTTCAATTATTCATTGGTTGGTTGGTTGGGCTTGAAAACAAAAACTAACAAACAGAAGAAAAAAAGATGGCTGTGCAACGTACATGTGTGTGTTTTCTTATAAAGTCAGTCAGGAGAGTTGGCTGATTAGGCTGAAAATTAAGAAAGGTTTAGGGCTCTTGACGGTACAAGGTTTGGATGAGTTTTTAATTGTTTTCCCATCAGTTAAAGTCAATCGTAGAGGGAGGGGTTCTATATATATATATATAGGTAAAGAAAAACGGGAGATGGGAATCAGTGTCCCTGGAAACGCCTGTCCCGGGACGCGTCTTTTTTTTTGTAACCAAGCCTAGGCAGATTTCGCATTTTTTCATACTAATACGGTTTATTCCGTCAAGACTAGTCTGCATAAATATTCATGAAAACGAATTATAGCGATATAATAAAACGAGAAAGGGCATCAAGCAGCTGTTCTGTGTGGCGCAATCGGATAATCCAGTCCTCTCTTGGTGAAAGAAACAAGAGTTCAAACCTCGGCAGAAGTTTATATTACGAAATTTTTGCTTATTTAAAAATAAGGTGACTGAGTACGAAAATACAAGTCCGATACTTGTAGTCTCTTTCAAAGTCTTCAAAAAGGGGTTTCTGCCTAGGCTTGGTTACAAAAAAAAAAGACGCTCCCGGGACGCCGGATGGATGTCTTCCTCCCGGCAGGTCACGTGACCAGGTTCCCCTCTAGAATTCATGTTCAGGTCTTGAAGCCTCTCTCCATCCTACATGTGTATATTCTGACACATTTAAGAAGTTTGTATTGAATAGATGATAACTGTTTGAGGGGAATCTGCGCCCCAGGAAACTCCTGTTCTGGGATCCCGGCTGGATATCTTCCTCCCGGCAAGTCATGTGACCCGGATTCCCCCTTTCGTCATTCGATGTCATTTGAATACTTATTGCACTATTACAAATCTTGTGCTAATGAAAATATGGAAATTGGTTTTTAAAACCTGGGAATTGTCCCCATTGGAATAAAGTTGAGAAAATGGCAATTTCATGTGTAAAATGTATTTATTCTGGCAATATGATTATTCCTTTAACTGAAAATACGATTATTCCTTTAACTGAAAATATGATTATTCCTTTAACTGAAAATATGATTCTTCCTTTAACTGAAAATATGATTCTTCCTTTAACTGAAAATATGATTCTTCCTTTAACTGAAAATATGAATATTCCTTTAACTGAAAATATGATTATTTCTTTAATGAACAGTCGGCCCTGGTGTTTGCAAGGAAAATTCTGGGCAAGGTAAGTTAACGATTTTTGGGGGTTAATTTCTTGTTCGTTTCTGCCCGTTTTTAAGTTAAAGCCAATTATCTACTGGGGTTGGTACATAGGGTTATATGAAGTGTCAATGGGTAAAGCAAAATTTCAAAGAAATTAAGCAAGTATATTGCATAATCTTGCAAAGACTTGCCAAAACGTAAGCTCTATAAATGCCATTATTTCTTGTACTGAGCAAGTATTAAACTGAAGAAAGAGAAGTAGACACATGGCAATTATGAAATTGCTTATTATAGAACAATCACTAATTCATGATGTTTTCCAAGAATATTTCTCCCAGACAACTATTATGCAACACGAATATCGCCTCTTGGGGGGGGGGGGGGGGAGGGGGGGGGGGCATTATTCTTATTATTATTACCATTATTGTTATCATTATTATTATTATTATTATTATTATTATTATTATTATCAGCAAGTAGAATTAGACACTAGAAACTCTTTTACACCAGGTGAAACTATATGTGACCGGTCACGTCAAAATGAGACAGAAGTCGTATTTTTTCAAATTTGATTTCATTATCAATTATTATTCTCCAGTTCATTAGCTTTAATTTGATATTAAGGAGATTATAGATTTTGAACCTCGAGAATAGTAGGGCTCTGGAAAAGTATTTGTTCGAGAAAGACGCTTTCGAAGTTGACTTTCGTTTTGTCTCCATGCACCATTTTTTTTATCTTTGATAAAAACTAGAATATGGACTTACAATTTCCTGGTTGAATGAAAGTATAACTTTTATTGATAATTGGCTTGCATTGCTTAATAATTATTCCACATTTCCAGGAGAGATCTAGTTTCATTCAACCAGGAAATTGTAGGTCCATTTTCTGATTGTAAGAAATACACAATAATATTTTATTGGGTTTCTTTTCTCAGTTAAATATCTTGTAAAGTTCTTGTAAATACTAATTTAGTAATTATTTTCATTCAATTATATTCGCAGATGACATTCTTTTATTTGTGGTAAACCGCGGAGAAAAGAAGAGCAAATCGGAAATCAAGGTCCACAGAAATATCTCAAAATGGAAACTACAGCAGCAGCTGGTACTGTGGGTAAGAGTGCATGAATAATGAAATAAGTTGTATCATAAGAAATAACACGTTAACTCACACGAGGTAAAAGTATCTATTGTTGTCTCTGTGTGTCAAATCTATGGATGCATCTCACATAATCTTGTATGACGAAGCTCCTAGAAATGTATCAGGCGGCCATTTTGGCGACATTTTCTGATTTTGAAGGCATTCAGTTAATGGTCATATTTTCTAATAACACATGTTCTGTAATAAATGATCTATGAAGTTCTTTGTATATAATAATGCCTTTGGAAATCGTTCTTTGTGATTTTATGAAGTTGGTTTTTAAAAAATGGAAAAGGTAATATAGTAATAGGCGTGAACCCTGACGCCATAGAAAGAAAAAGAAAAAAGTACACGTCCTGCTAATTTGGGAGTAAAGTTTTAGTGGTGATCGATAAATTATAACTGATTTGCATAATTTTGCAAAGATCTTGAAGAGGAGCACTGATATTGTCATCTTATGGACCCCTCCCACACGAAGACGAATACTTGCTATTCATTCGCAAATGAAGAAGGGAAAATTGTAAATTTCAAAGGAAGAATCTCGTCTGTAAGTCGATGAAAATTTTAATATTGAAAATGATGTTTCATGATCTTCTTTGTAGTGTACATTTTTGACAACCATGTGATCTTTCAATTGATGAATTGATATGACAAAACACGCCTATTACATGGATAATACAAAGAAGGCGTCATATTACATGAGGCTGTGCTACATGTATAGGATCCGACTTTGACTGCATTTTGTCTTTGGCACTGAGATAGAAAAAATGGGGGATACTTACTCTTTGTCTATTTGTAGGTTGTATCAAATGAAATATGTTAAATTCACCTAAGACAAGGCTTATAGTGCCCTTTTCCTTTGCGAAATTCAGTCGAATAGCGCTCTTAGTTTTTATTAAATTACATGAATTCCTAGTTTGAACAAGTCTCTCTCTCTCTAGGTGGCACAAGTGATAATGGATTAGGACTGGGTGGAATTTTAGGCATAGTGGGCGGAATAACAGCCATTGTCCTAGCAACGGTAGCCGTACTAACTTTTCTATGTAAGTGGTTGACACGATATATATGATTGTACTTTTCAGTTTGCTTGCAGTCTGATTCAGATAATTTTAACATATTTACACCCCAGTACGGCAAAGGCAAATAAGGAACTTGGGAGCTAATTCTCATTCATTTTCCCCTTCGGAAAGTAGTAACGTTAATTTAAAAAAATATTGTATTCAAACGATTTAGTATTCAAATATGACTAGAAATAGCTTGAAATTTTTGACTAAATCGTGATGCTTATATATAAATAGATGGTTTATTGATGAAACCATGAACAAAAATGATAAAATAGTTTGAAACAAAAAGTTCATACTATAGGTTTTTGCGGTCATGTTCGTAAGTTGGCCAGTCAAATTCCTACTGTGTGCATTCAATTTCGAGGATCTGGTTCATACACAGCCGTTTTGTCGTTCAAATTCTTTTTCGAAGTTTTAAATTCGTTTTCAGGGCACTCAGTTCTAAATTTTTATCATTCAAATTCGCCCAAAAATGCACCAATTCGCAAAACGGTCATTCAATTTAGCACGAGACGAAAATGTATTGCGCAATAACCTTATTCCAGCGTTCGAATTCATTTTGCGTCATTCCATTTAACACGTTAAGCGTTTAAATTAGCAACTGAATTTCATCTAATGGTCATAATGTTATGATAATTTAGTAATTTTAACATTTGCTTGGACAATTTCAGCACGCATGTACCAATTGTTTTCTAAATTCTCTTATCTTTGCATACTGTATGATTTTGAGTTTATTTTTGTAAGTTTCTTTTCAAATTGGATACAGGAGCTTCGCTATGAAGTTTTAACATACAACACAATATTTGGGATCTATTTGTGTTCAGATGCTTATTTTTCAAAGAGCAAATTTTTGCTCTCTGAAAATTCATACACGTGCATTTTGTTTAATTTCTTTGTTTTTATAAATTGCTTATTTTCACATCCTGTCAATTTATTACATGAATACTCAAAGAATATAATCATGTAGATATATATTTTGTTTTTCATAATGTGCTTTACATTTGCTTTACATGTTAGGCAATGTATTTCTTTGATTTCACATTTGTTTTCATTGGGTAAGGGGAATTATGTTTGACATTTGCATTTGAGTCCGGATCATAAGGGTTCAGCCATCTATTTCCTGGCGGTCAAGACATCTGGGGATCTAAGTCTGGGTGTGTCTGTACCAGCGCATACACTTGTCTTGGGTGATGGCGTCGATGTTCCGCCTTGCCACTTGCTGCACAAGACGTGTTCGCCATTCCTGCATCGTCACGCCCGCTTCTTCTGCAGCTGCCCTGTCCCCTACCCGCTGCTGCCACTCAACACGAGCCAAGTCTCGTTTGACGGCCGCCTTAAAGGCGGAGTGTGCCATCTCGGTGCAGTTGAGAAACGGCGAGTAGGAGGGCAGGAGTTTCAAGCTGATCCGGGGGTCAACGTCAGCTGGGAGCTGGGCACGAACGTATGGCCGGGCATTGTCGTAAATCAAGAAGATGGCCTCGTCTGCCGGGAACATGTTGGCGCACTCTCGTGCTGTTGCAGCTAAGAAATCCTCGAACGATTCCCTCGTCGTCGTCTCGCTGGACACGGTGTGGTGGACGAGGCCCACCTCTCCAGTTACTGCAAATGTGATGTTGCAGATTTTTTCCACGCTGACGGTTGACGACGCGACGAACAGGGGTGCCCCTGTGGCAGCTCTCCCAAAAGACCTCCTGTTCCAAATGTTATAGCCGCACTCATCGATGTATACACAATGAATGACGACCCCTTGGGCCATGAACCACTGTGCGTACTCTTGGCGCTTTTCCATAGTTATGGGGGCATTTCTGGCATCAGGAACGTCTTCGGCCAGTTTGAGGGTTATAGTAATCATAATAATAATAATAATAATAATAATACATGGTATTTCTATAGCGCCATTATCCATTTTAGTTAAATGCTCAAGGCGCTTCAGAGCAATGAATTGAAAAGAAGTTGACGAGACAAAAAGTGAGATGTCTGTGTTCAATAAGCACCATTGAATAAATATGT
The DNA here is from genome assembly GCA_025617745.1 of Heliocidaris erythrogramma. NCBI lineage: Eukaryota > Metazoa > Echinodermata > Echinoidea > Camarodonta > Echinometridae > Heliocidaris > Heliocidaris erythrogramma. The sequence continues at coordinate 38,180,172 of CM046854.1, read as the reverse complement.
CTTTAGGTTGCCCTTTTGCTGAAGACGGGCTCGCATGTCCTCGTCAACCTTCACGTTGTTTGCTCTCCCTCTTTGCAATTTGTGACGTCTACCTGCCCTTAGGTAGGTAGCTACTATGGATCTTGCAGTGCTCCTGTTGATACCCAGGGTGTCCGCAAGTTGCAGGTAATCTACCTGATGTCCCTCAAATGCGTTGATAAGTCTCTCCCTATCTTCATTTGAAATTCGCCTATATCTGACGCGCGGCTCCATGATTATGCGACAAAGGTACATAGAGATGTGAAACACAAGACAGTGCACTGAACGATTACCTATGTTGCAATGGAAGACTTCTATCTACTTGAACTCTATAGACTTGAAGAAGAAGACTTGCTTCATACTACCTTGAACAGCACTTAATATGCATCATAAAAGACGTTATTTTAAACATTTAATTTCTAAAACATAAGTTAGAATGCACATGCGAATTTGAATGAACGCATTACGAATTCGAATGCCCACGTGCGAATTTGAATGATCGAAAAGGCGCTTCCGGCGAGGTTGCGAATTTGAATGCCCTCGACGGGCATTTTAAATTGAAAGATGTTAATGCTAAATTACTTGACCGAAGTGCGAATTTGAACACCATTCTACACCATTGATTTGACATCATATTAATGGGATAGTTCGAACCTATACCGCCAAGGCACATGGTCTAGTGGTTATGACACTGGTCTAGTAATCCAGAGGTCGCTGGTTCGAATCCCGCTCGGTCTGCCTGTAATTTTTTTTCACAGCAGTCGAGCAACCTATCACACAGCAGTTGCGTGTGTTGCCACCTTCTCGTGGCCGTTGGAGACAATTGAATAATTAACTTCATTATTTAAGAAATAGGAAAGTGGTATACCTTTATCTTAGTTTAGTGCTTTTCAATGCTTGTGATTTTTAGAAAGGGGTTGCTGATAATATTTAAGTACACCATGTATTTGTGATGATATTGGAATGATTTCAAAGTTTCACTATACAAGAACTTTCCTAATACAAAGTCAACCACTCATGGACAGTTTTCCTTACATTTATTTCAGAAAGATAATCTACATTAAACTACCCTGACAGACCAAAATAATAATCCGTAACATATGAAGTAACTTATTAGTGAACAATAAAAAACCTCACAAAAGTATGACCAAATAAGTGATTTCTCGGAAATTAAAGCATTGAAGTGATTTTTTGGTGGTTATGTTCTAACAATAAGACATATGATTTTTTCTTTAATGAACAGTCGGCCCTGGTGTTTGCAAGAAAGATTCTGGGCAAGGTAAGTTAACGATTTTTTTTTAAATTTGTTGTTGGTTTCAGCCCGTTTTTAAGTTAAAGCCAATTATCTACCCCCATGTTTACAATTTTTTAACCTAAAGTGGAGCAACCGCGGCGGTGAAGACGCGCAGTAGCCCCGCAGCTTTGGCGACGACATTTCTACAGCACCCTCTACTCTCCGAATACGCGTGATGCCTTCGTTCAAAATGCACTCCAAGTTCTCGAGTTTATTCTACTGTGGGCACCGTATATCAAAAGCCTAATCAGTGTTAATGGGTGTATGTATTTGTGTATCTGTGGTACTGGGGTTGGTACATAGGGTTATATTAAGGGCAATGGGTAAAGCAAAATTTCAAGGAAATTAAGCAAGTATAATTATTGCATAATCTTGAATAATGAATTCTATAAATGCCATTATCTCTTGTACTGAGCAAGTATATATTATCATTATTATTATTATTTTATTATTATTATTATTATTATTATTATTATCGGCAAGTAGAAGTAGACACTGGAAACACTTTTAAACCAGGTGAAACTATGAGTGACCGGTCACGTCAAAATGAGACTGAAGTCGTATTTATTTCAAATTTGATTTCATTATCAATTGTTATTCTCCAGTTCATTAGCTTTAATTTGATATAAAGGTCAACTCTGGAGAATGGGTATTAGTGGAGATTATAGATTTTGAAACTCGAGAATAGTATGGCTCTGGAAAAGCATTTGTTCGAGAAAGACGCTTTCGAAGTTGACTTTTGTTTTGTCTTCATGCACCATTTTTTCATCTTTGATGCCAACTAGAAAATGGACCTACAATTTCCTGGTTGAATGAAAGTAAAACTTTTATGGATAATTGGCTTGCATTGCTTAATAATTATTCCACATTTCCAGGAGAGATCTAGTTTCATTCAACCAGGAAATTGTAGGTCCATTTTCTGATTGTAAGAAATACACAATAATATTTTATTGGGTTTCTTTTCTCATTTAAATATCTTGTAAAGTCCATGTAAATACTAACTTATAGTAATTATTTTCATTCAATTATGTTTGCAGATGACATTAATTTATTTATTTCAGGCCAGTACATAAATGAAACAGTTTCTATTGTAAATACTGAATTGCAGATTGTTCACAAGTGGTTTATAGCAAACCGTTGACAATTAATTTGGAATAAAACTTCTTTTATGATTTTTTTAATTAAAAAAACAGTAATACAAATTCAGATAGGCAATCATAACATTAAAAGAGTAGAGCAAACTAAATTCTTAGGGATTGTAATTGATGAAAAACTTACCTGGAAAGAACATGTAAATGATATATCGTCAAATATAGCAAAGGCTGTTGGTGCAATGTATCAATTTTATAGTCATTAATGTTATACAATACAATGATTTTTACCTCAATTTTCATTTCCTCTTGGTCTCTAATGATGCAATATAAAGATCAGGATACATTTAAATAGCGCCCTGGAGACCTTAAATTTTGTTTTATAATATTCATTCATTATGCGAGCTATACCCGCAGCGTTTTAAATGACAATTATTGAGTCACTTTTGTATCCCCCCCCCCCCCCCCCAAGTGAAACTTGACACAATACTTTCCTGATTGTTGCCCTCTTTTGAAAGCCAATTTCCTTCCTCGTTGCTTTCTACCATGTCTAATGATACAGTATAAAGACCAGGAATTATTTAAAGCCACGCTACAGCCCAGCAAACACAAAACGTTTTCAGAACGTTTGCAAAACGTTTTTATTAGGTCCGCTACGTCTCCGTCTTTAATAAACGTTTACAAAACGTTTTTATTAGGTCCGCTACGTCTCCGTCTTTAATACACGTTCACAAAACGTTTCTATTAGGTCTGCTACGTCTTCGTCTTTAATAAACGTTTAAAAAACGTTTACAGAACGTCGAAGTTTTGACTTTTTTTGACGAAGTTTTTGATATAACAACCCAGCTAACAATCGGACGTTTTCTGAACGTTCTAACAACGTTCCAAGTTGGTTCTTTATAAAAACGTCCAATAAAACGTTTTCTGGACGTCCAAAACCTTCCACAAAAAAACGTCTAAAAAACGTTTTTACGAAACGTCCAAAGAACCAACTTGGAACGTTGTTAGAACGTTCAGAAAACGTCCGATTGTTAGCTGGGCATGGATTTACAGCCAATTCCATGGTAAAACCATGGTTTAACAATGGTTTTTTAACCATGGTAAAACCGTGGATTCTATAACCATGGTTTATAACCATGGTTTTTTAACTTTTTAAACCTTTTTTTGCTCTGATTGCAAAACCATATGGTTATTGGTCCATTGTAAAACCATGGTTTATCCATCGTTACGACGGTAAAACCAGAAAGAAATTTCTACAAGTCCAATCACTTAGACCAGTGAAAACCAGTATAACCAGTTTAACTATTTGACCTTGGTAGGTTACAAGATATGAAACTCTTGTACTAGTAACTACCAGTGGCAATAGCAACAAAGTTACTCTGGTACGTCTGCAACACTTCCAAAGTGCAATGGAATTTTGAAGACTTTGCATATTTTAAAGTGTGAGGGAATCGTCCATATATATGTATTGAATGAACATATTTTAGTTCCTGGTTAGTGTTTCCTTAATTCCTGTTTAATTACCTGTAATTGATACCAGTGATTGAATTGTTCTAGTAATCGTTTGTTGACCCATCTTTGTATTTGATAAACGTTTTTGTGTACTCTAAATAATCAACAATGAAGAAATGTACTGCAAATTTTAATAAATAATATGAAAACGTGAATACACAAGCACCCAGTATTTAATATGCAAATTAAATGGTTTCTATTGGTTTTACAATCAAATCCACGGTATAACCATGGCTTTTCCCAACTAACAATCGGACGTTTTCTGAACGTTCTAAAAACGTTCCAAGTTGGTTCTTTGGACGTTTCGTAAAAACGTTTTTTGGACGGTTTTTTGTGGAAGGTTTTGGACGTCCAGAAAACGTTTTATTTGACGTTTTTAAAACGTTTTTAAAACGTTATAAAAAAGCCTTTTATGCATTTGTTTCCCAGTCGAAGGACCTGCAGAAAACCTTTAGACGTTTTGAAAACGCTCAGAAAACCTTTAAAGAACGTTAAGAAAACCTTTTAAGAACGTTGAGAAAACCTTTTATGAACGTTTAGAAAACCTTTAAAGAACGTTCAGAAAACCTTTTAAGCACGTTGAGAAAACCTTTTATGAACGTTTAGAAAACCTTTAAAGAACGTTCAGAAAACCTTTTATGAACGTTGAGAAAACCTTTAAAGAACGTTCAGAAAACCTTTTAAGCACGTTGAGAAAACCTTTTATGAACGTTTAGAAAACCTTTAAAGAACGTTCAGAAAACCTTTTAAGAACGTTGAGAAAACCTTTTATGAACGTTTAGAAAACCTTTTAAGCACGTTGAGAAAACCTTTTATGAACGTTTAGAAAACCTTTTAAGCACGTTCAGAAAACCTTTTATGAACGTTTTGAAAACCTTTTATGAACGTTTTGAAAACCTTTAAAGAACGTTTAGAAAACCTTTTAAGAACGTTGAGAAAACCTTTTATGAACGTTTAGAAAACCTTTAAAGAACGTTCAGAAAACCTTTTAAGCACGTTCAGAAAACCTTTTAAGAACATTCAGAAAACCTTTTAAGAACGTTTAGAAAACGTTTATTAAAGACGGAGACGTAGACGTAGCGGACCTAGTAAAAACGTTTTGTAAACGTTTATTAAAGACGAAGACGTAGCAGCCCTAATAAAAACGTTTTGTAAACGTTTATTAAAGACGGAGACGTAGCGGACCTAATAAAAACGTTTTGCAAACGTTCCGAAAACGTTTTGTGTTTGCTGGGAATTGCAAATTCACAGCTAGTTTTTTGATGACGTCCAAAAACGTTCACAAAACGTTTTTATTAGGTTTGCTACGTCTTCGTCTTTAATAAACGTTTACAAAACGTTTTGTCATAGACCTGGAGTGGAGACTAATCGGTTATAATAAGTGTTTTAGAAGATTCGATTCAAATGATGTACCATTTTATAATAATTGCGATCATCGTTTTCTCCTTTCTTGATATGATGTCAGTGTGAACGAAATAAAAGGACAATGATTTCGTAACTTCTATGAGCCATGACAATTGGGGGCTTGTTCGAAAAGGACAGAAACCAAGCCATTAATGTCATTATTATTGTGCTGATGACGACGATGCGATGGGCACGAGGGGATTTTGATTCCACTCCAGTCCCATATACTCGCTTTGGAGGTATGTCTCCCCGAGACGCTGCCGCAGTTTGGTGGGTACTTTCAGTTTCAAGTTTTTGCATGGCAATTGGTGAGGCGTTAGTAGCCCCTGTTTCTAGCCTAGTTGGACTAGGTCTTAGAGTTTGATTGCATGTGTTGGCTGCATATGGCAATTGGTGAGGCGTTTGTTGCCTCTGTTTCTAGGCTAGTTGGACTAGGTCTTGGAGTTTGATTGCATGTGTTGGCTGCAATTTGTGCAGATAAACTTGATCTGTAGTGTAGATATTCTGCTCGGTTTTATTCTCGAGTTGGACCTCACCGGAGGATCGGTTCAGATTATTTATATTGACTTTGTCAATTTGTGCATGGATGTGCATTGTACACGGTTTCGTTGACTGCATTTTGAGTTACACACTGAATCATGGCTGAATTTAATGTTGAGGTGTTCCTCAAGGATTTGTCAATCGGCAGATTGAAAAGCCTGGTCAAGGCTAATTTGAAGATTTTGGCTGATAAGCTACCCCTAGCTAGGGTTGATTTAACGGATTGTTCACGAAAACAAGAAATATTGTCATGGCTCATAGAAGTTACGAAATCATTGTCCTTTTATTTCGTTCACACTGACATCATATCAAGAAAGGAGAAAACGATGATCGCAATTATTATAAAATGGTACATCATTTAAAGGGAAATTAACCTCAGCGTATGAATTAGCTTATTTTGAATGGTGTAGTATATGCCTCTTATTTGATACATGCAATTTCATGTAAAAACACAGGATATAGATATAAATCACTATTTTCCAGCCAAGTTATCGTCTGCTAGCAATAATAAGGGGGCTGCCATTACTTTATGTGTACACGAACATATTTTTCATCCCAAGTAAAATTTCCTTCATCGTTAACTTGTAATTGATTTTTAGAGGACAAATATATATTAGATAAAGTCACATATTCTGAAATGTAAGTTTAGTTTTATATATTTTTTAAAAGGTCTTAATTTGTTCATAAAAAATATACTTCATAAAAAATATACGTCAAGGACGGAGACAATCGTAACAATACCAAAACAAAGCGAGGAATCTGCTTTACAGGATGGCTATTAGAACTCATGGGTCGTCAATTATCTAGGCCCATGGCCAATAACAATCGTAATACAATCAGAACAAAGCGACGTATCTGTTGTAAAGGTAGGCTATTATCAATGCATATGGTACCTAATGATCCGTGTCATGCACAAAATGGCAGCCTCCATGGAAAGACGTAGCAGACAATAGGTGCATCTAGAATATCACGTGGGGTTAATTGTCCTTTAAATCGAATCTTCTAAAACACTTATTACAACCGATTAGTCTCCACTCCAGGTCTATGACAGTTTTTATTAGTTCCGCTACGTCTTCGTCTATAATAAACGTTTACAAAACGTTTTTACTAGGTCCGCTCCGTCTTTAATAAACGTTCACAAAACGTTTTTATTAGGTCTGCTACGTCTTCGTCTTTAATAAACGTTTAAAAAACGTTTTTTATTAGGGCTGCTACGTCTTCGTATTTAATAAACATTTTCTGAACGTGCTTAAAAGGTTTTCTGAACGTTCTTTAAAGGTTTTCTAAACGTTCATAAAAGGTTTTCTCAACGTTCTTAAAAGGTTTTCTAAACGTTCTTAAAAGGTTTTCTGAACGTTCATAAAAGGTTTTCTGAACGTGCTTAAAAGGTTTTCTAAACGTTCATAAAAGGTTTTCTCAACGTTCTTAAAAGGTTTTCTGAACGTTCTTTAAAGGTTTTCTAAACGTTCATAAAAGGTTTTCTGAACGTTCTTAAAAGGTTTTCTGAACGTTCTTAAAAGGTTTTCTGAACGTGCTTAAAAGGTTTTCTGAACGTGCTTAAAAGGTTTTCTAAACGTTCATAAAAGGTTTTCTCAACGTGCTTAAAAGGTTTTGTAAACGTTCATAAAAGGTTTTCTCAACGTTCTTAAAAGGTTTTCTGAACGTGCTTAAAAGGTTTTGTAAACGTTCATAAAAGGTTTTCTCAACGTTCTTAAAAGGTTTTCTGAACGTTCTTTAAAGGTTCTCTAAACGTTCATAAAAGGTTTTTCTCAACGTGTTTAAAAGGTTTTCTGAACGTGCTTAAAAGGTTTTCTAAACGTTCATAAAAGGTTTTCTCAACGTTCTTAAAAGGTTTTCTGAACGTTCTTTAAAGGTTTTCTAAACGTTCATGAAAGGTTTTCTCAACGTTCTTAAAAGGTTTTCTGAACGTGCTTAAAAGGTTTTCTAAACGTTCATAAAAGGTTTTCTCAACGTTCTTAAAAGGTTTTCTGAACGTTCTTTAAAGGTTTTCTAAACGTTCATAAAAGGGTTTTCTCAACGTGTTTAAAAGGTTTTCTGAACGTGCTTAAAAGGTTTTCTAAACGTTCATAAAAGGTTTTCTCAACGTCAGAGAAGTCAGAGAATATATTCTTAGTCTATGAGTGGCTGTAATTACAGCCAAGTCAGAGAATATATTCATAGTCTACAAGTGGCTGTAATTACAGCCAAAGTCAGAGTATATTCTTAGTCTACAAGTGGCTGTAATTACAGCCAAGTCAGAGAATATATTCTTAGTCTATGAGTGGCTGTAATTACAGCCAAAGTCAGAGGATATATTCTTTAATAGTCTACAAGTGGCTGTAATTACAGCCAAAGTCAGAGGAAATATTTGTTACCTAGCATGAAGAAATCTCAGTCCTCTGATGTTTATCCATGTTCCAACCTGCTGTAAATACAGCGATACCAGATTTGTGGGTGAGTACGCTCTGCATCTACTGTATGATTACTGGTAAAAGTATTAATTCCAGTGGAATTTGGAATCATTTCTTGAAAACTTGACAATACTTTAAATTGTCAAATCCAACCAACAAGTGTTTTTGTCTAACTGGGCTTTAGATCCAAAAAGCATGAATTCACATTTGTCATGATTTAACTGTAAGGAATTTGAATGCATCCAAATGTCGATGTCATGTATACAGGATTCTAAGTTGTTGATTGCATCTGTAGCTTGGTTAGGAGGAAAAGAAACATAAATCTGTATGTCATCAGCGTAAATATGGTATTTTACTGAATATTCTTGAAAGAGAAATTGCAACCGTGTTAAATAGAGCAAAAAAAGGGTTGGCCCTACCACAGAGCCCTGTGGTACACCACAAGTTAATGGCATGGGTATAGATCTTGACCCATTGACAAGCATCCCATCAAGTGCCCTGGAGATAGATGTCACGGAAACGGCGGGCTTCTGGGGCAGGGAGGCTTCTAAGTCGCGCTTCATTTGCAAAAGAGTTGCTAAGGGATTGGCACCAATTATTTGCTGAAGATGGGCTCGCATGTCCTCGTCAACCTTCACGTTGTTTGCTCTCCCTCTTTGCAATTTGTGACGTCTACCTGCCCTTAGGTAGGTAGCTACTATGGATCTTGCAGTGCTCCTGTTGATACCCAGGGTGTCCGCAAGTTGCAGGTAATCTGCCTGATGTCCCTCAAATGCGTCGATAAGTCTCTCCCTATCTTCATTTGAAATTCGCCTATATCTGACGCGCGGCTCCATGATTATGCGACAAAGGTACATAGAGATGTGAAACACAAGACAGTGCACTGAACGATTACCTATGTTGCAATGGAAGACTTCTATATACTTGAACTCTATAGACTTGAAGAAGAAGACTTGCTTCATACTACCTTGAACAGCACTTAATATGCATCATAAAAGACGTTATTTTAAACATTTAATTTCTAAAACATAAGTTAGAATGCACATGCGAATTTGAATGAACGCATTACGAATTCGAATGCCCACGTGCGAATTTGAATGATCGAAAAAGGCGCTTCCGGCGAGGTTGCGAATTTGAATGCCCTCGACGGGCATTTTAAATTGAAAGATGTTAATGCTAAATTACTTGACCGAAGTGCGAATTTGAACACCATTCTACACCATTGATTTGACATCATATTAATGGGATAGTTCGAACCTATACCGCCAAGGCACATGGTCTAGTGGTTATGACACTGGTCTAGTAATCCAGAGGTCGCGGTTTCGAATCCCGCCTCGGTCTGCCTGTAATTTTTTTTCACAGCAGTCGAGCAACCTATCACACAGCAGTTGCGTGTGTTACCACCTTCTCGTGGCCGTTGGAGACAAATGAATAATTAACTTCATTATTTAAGAAATAGGAAGGTGGTATACCTTTATCTTAGTTTAGTGCTTTTCATTGCTTGTGATTTTTAGAAAGGGGTTGCTGATAATATTTAAGTATTTGTGATGATATTGGAATGATTTCAAAGTTTCACTATACAAGATCTTTCCTAATACAAAGTCAACCACTCATGGACAGTTTTCCTTACATTTATTTCAGAAAGATAATCTCCATTTATACTACCCTGACAGACCAAAATAATAATCCGTAACATATAAAGTAACTTATTAGTGAACAATAAAAAACCTCACAAAAGTATGACCAAATAAGTGATTTCTCGGAAATTTTTGCCGACTCGTGTTTTGTAGCACGTAACTGTAACTGAAAATATGATTATTGCTTTAACAGAAAATATGATTCTTGCTTTAACTGAAAATATGATTCTTCCTTTAACTGAAAATATGATTCTTCCTTTAACTGAAAATATGATTATTCCTTTAACTGAAAATATGATTATTTCTTTAATGAACAGTCGGCCCTGGTGTTTGCAAGAAAGATTCTGGGCAAGGTAAGTTAACGATTTTTTTTTAAATTTTTTCTTTTATGATTTTTTTTATTAAAAAAACAGTAATACAAATTCAGATTGGCAATCATAACATTAAAAGAGTAGAGCAAACTAAATTCTTAGGGATTGTAATTGATGAAAAACTTACCTGGAAAGAACATGTAAATGATATATCGTCAAATATAGCAAAGGCTGTTGGTGCAATGTATCAAGTTTATAGTCATTAATGTTATACAATACAATGATTTTTACCTCAATTTTCATTTCCTCTTGGTCTCTAATGATGCAATATAAAGATCAGGATACATTTAAATAGCGCCCTGGAGACCTTAAATTTTGTTTTATAATATTCATTTCATTATGCGAGCTATACCCGCAGCGTTTTAAATGACAATTATTGAGTCACTTTTGTATCACCCCCCCCCCCCACAAAGTGAAACTTGACACAATACTTTCCTGATTGTTGCCCTCTTTTGAAAGCCAATTTCCTTCCTCGTTGCTTTCTACCATGTCTAATGATACAGTATAAAGACCAGGAATTATTTAAAGCCACGCTACAGCCCAGCAAACACAAAACGTTTTTATTAGGTCCGCTACGTCTCCGTCTTTAATACACGTTCACAAAACGTTTCTATTAGGTCTGCTACGTCTTCGTCTTTAATAAACGTTTAAAAACGTTTTTATTAGGTCTGCTACGTCTTCGTCTTTAATAAACGTTTAAAAAACGTTTACAGAACGTCGAAGTTTTGACTTAATATAACAATTGCAAATTCACAGCTAGTTTTTTGATGACGTCCAAAAACGTTCACAAAACGTTTTTATTAGGTTTGCTACGTCTTCGTCTTTAATAAACGTTTACAAAACGTTTTGTCATAGACCTGGAGTGGAGACTAATCGGTTATAATAAGTGTTTTAGAAGATTCGATTTAAATCCTTTATAATAATTGCGATCATCGTTTTCTCCTTTCTTGATATGATGTCAGTGTGAACGAAATAAAAGGACAATGATTTCGTAACTTCTATGAGCCATGACAATTGGGGGCTTGTTCGAAAAGGACAGAAACCAAGCCATTAATGTCATTATTATTGTGCTGATGACGACGATGCGATGGGCACGAGGGGATTTTGATTCCACTCCAGTCCCATATACTCGCTTTGGTGGTATGTCTCCCCGAGACGCTGCCGCAGTTTGGTGGGTACTTTCAGTTTCAAGTTTTTGCATGGCAATTGGTGAGGCGTTAGTAGCCCCTGTTTCTAGCCTAGTTGGACTAGGTCTTAGAGTTTGATTGCATGTGTTGGCTGCATATGGCAATTGGTGAGGCGTTTGTTGCCTCTGTTTCTAGGCTAGTTGGACTAGGTCTTGGAGTTTGATTGCATGTGTTGGCTGCAATTTGTGCAGATAAACTTGATCTGTAGTGTAGATATTCTGCTCGGTTTTATTCTCGAGTTGGACCTCACCGGAGGATCGGTTCAGATTATTTATATTGACTTTGTCAATTTGTGCATGGATGTGCATTGTACACGGTTTCGTTGACTGCATTTTGAGTTACACACTGAATCATGGCTGAATTTAATGTTGAGGTGTTCCTCAAGGATTTGTCAATCGGCAGATTGAAAAGCCTGGTCAAGGCTAATTTGAAGATTTTGGCTGATAAGCTACCCCTAGCTAGGGTTGATTTAACGGATTGTTCACGAAAACAAGAAATATTGTCATGGCTCATAGAAGTTACGAAATCATTGTCCTTTTATTTCGTTCACACTGACATCATATCAAGAATGGAGAAAACGATGATCGCAATTATTATAAAATGGTACATCATTTAAATCGAATCTTCTAAAACACTTATTACAACCGATTAGTCTCCACTCCAGGTCTATGACAGTTTTTATTAGGTCCGCTACGTCTTCGTCTATAATAAACGTTTACAAAACGTTTTTACTAGGTCCGCTCCGTCTTTAACAAACGTTCACAAAACGTTTTTATTAGGTCTACTACGTCTTCGTCTTTAATAAACGTTTAAAAAACGTTTTTTATTAGGTCCGCTACGTCTTCGTCTTTAATAAACGTTTACAAAACGTTTTTACTAGGTCCGCTCCGTCTTTAATAAACGTTCACAAAACGTTTTTATTAGGGCTGCTACGTCTTCGTCTTTAATAAACGTTTAAAAAACGTTTACAGAACGTCGAAGTTTTGACTTAGTACAATTGCCGCAAATTCACAGCTAGTTTTTTGATGACGTCCAAAAACGTTCACAAAACGTTTTTATTAGGTTTGCTACGTCTTCCTCTTTAATAAACGTTTACAAAACGTTTTTATAAGTTCCGCTACGTCTTGGTCTTTAATAAACGTTTAAAAAACGTTTTTACTAGGTCCGCTATGTCTACGTCTCCGTCTTTAATAAACGTTTTCTGAACGTTCTTTAAAGGTTTTCTAAACGTTCATTAAAGGTTTTCTAAACGTTCATAAAAGGTTTTCTCAACGTGCTTAAAAGGTTTTCTAAACGTTCATAAAAGGTTTTCTCAACGTTCTTAAAAGGTTTTCTGAACGTTCTTTAAAGGTTTTCTAAACGTTCTTAAAAGGTTTTCTAAACGTTCTTTAAAGGTTTTCAAAACGTTCATAAAAGGTTTTCTGAACGTGCTTAAAAGGTTTTCTAAACGTTCATAAAAGGTTTTCTCAACGTGCTTAAAAGGTTTTCTAAACGTTCATAAAAGGTTTTCTCAACGTTCTTAAAAGGTTTTCTGAACGTTCTTTAAAGGTTTTCTAAACGTTCATAAAAGGTTTTCTCAACGTGCTTAAAAGGTTCTCTGAACGTGCTTAAAAGGTTTTCTAAACGTTCATAAAAGGTTTTCTCAACGTGCTTAAAAGTTTTTCTAAACGTTCATAAAAGGTTTTCTCAACGTTCTTAAAAGGTTTTCTGAACGTTCTTTAAAGGTTTTCTAAACGTTCATAAAAGGTTTTCTCAACGTGCTTAAAAGGTTTTCTGAACGTTCTTTAAAGGTTTTCTAAACGTTCATGAAAGGTTTTCTCAACGTTCTTAAAAGGTTTTCTCAACGTTCTTAAAAGGTTTTCTAAACGTTCATAAAAGGTTTTCTCAACGTTCTTAAAAGGTTTTCTCAACGTTCTTTAAAGGTTTTCTAAACGTTCATAAAAGGTTTTCTGAACGTGCTTAAAAGGTTTTCTAAACGTTCATAAAAGGTTTTCTCAACGTGCTTAAAAGGTTTTGTAAACGTTCATAAAAGGTTTTCTCAACGTTCTTAAAAGGTTTTCTGAACGTGCTTAAAAGGTTTTCTCAACGTTCATAAAAGGTTTTCTCAACGTTCTTAAAAGGTTTTCTGAACGTTCTTTAAAGGTTTTCTAAACGTTCATAAAAGGTTTTCTCAACGTGCTTAAAAGGTTTTCTGAACGTGCTTACAAATGCATAAAAGGCTTTTTTATAACGTTTTAAAAACGTTTTAAAAACGTCCAATAATACGTTTTCTGGACGTCCAAAACCTTCCACAAAAAAACGTCCAAAAAACGTTTTTACGAAACGTCCAAAGAACCAACTTGGAACGTTTTTAGAACGTTCAGAAAACGTCCGATTGTTAGTTGGGAGCAAACAAATCTTTTGTTTTACATTTTTCTTTCTTCCTGCAAGTTAGCTCCAAACTTTTTCAAAAGAGCAATACAAATTGCAGTTGCAGCTTTCCTATAAGGTGTGCTTAAGTGCATGGAGTTCATGTCCTGACGATTATTGATCCCGACCCCCCCCCCCCCCCCCACGAATCACGCTTTTTAGACTTGACATAATAATTTGCTGTATTTTACTAGTTTATCCAACACGCGGTGTTAACAGTAGTAAAGAGGGCTAACGTCAATAGATCTATCGTTCACTTGTCTTTTGGGGTTTTTTTATATTACATGTAGATATCCGTTTGTTTTAGTGCAGAAGGGAACATCTAAAATCATTAAAGCAAAGTCTTCTTGTTTCATACATGTAGGCATGCGAGAAGGCACGAGCCTGTCTAGCCCACCACTTAACTCGGCGAAAATATCACGTGACCTGGAATATCCAATGAATGAAAGCCTCGCGTAGCTTGGACGTGGCCTTGCGTGTATACAATTGCTCTCGCTCACTGTCCGCAAATTCTAACGATTTGACCAAAAACCACTCCCAGAAAAACTGATTTTCTATCTTCCAGTAATATTTAGGACTAGAAGTTTTTACAGGCATTCATGAGACATTGGACATTCAAATACATCAAGAATAATAATCTCCCGAAATTTGGTATTTTTCACGATTTTCCCCTTTTTCTCAAGTTCTAGCCCCGCGACTTCTGTCTCATTTTGATGTGACGGGTCACATATCATTAGTCTTTTAATTTTTTTTTTAAATTTTAAAAACATAAAGCCAATTGTACTTATTTTCTACAAATGTTAGATTTTCTTATTCGGATTCCGCCATTCCGGTGTCCAACTTGACATCATTTGTAGTTGACAAAATATCATGGAAATACAATACAAAAGGACCCCCCCCCCCCCGCGAAAAAAAAAAAAAAAAATCGTCAGTAAATGAATCACAACATCATATAGCCCATACATCAATAGGTACCAAGGCCCGACAATGAGGAAAGTCAGCCTTTCATGCCCCTTTTCATTACGGTACATCTAATAAAAAATATTATATCATCTGCTTGTGTGTTGAGGAATATGCAGGGGAAATTCCCTAGTTTGACAAAATATCATGGAAATGATTTCATTTCAGATTAAGGCAATGAAGGACGCTGCGGCATGCTTGAATATAAAGGTCCTAATTCACAAAGGAGTGTGTGTGTGTGTAATTGGGTTTTTACAGACGTGTATCAATCAGATATGATTATTTACGTCTGGGACCGACCTTTAACGTCACCATCCGAAAGACGTGACTCAGTCTCGAACCCAGCTGGGTCCGCTGAATCAGTTTATAACTTCCACTGGTAGCTGGATTACAGGCGCACGCCACAACGCCCAGTTGTGGTTTAAACCAAGGAACGTAGAGGGCGTCAACACTTTGCAGTGTTGCTATTAGGAAGGTTCACTTCGCTAAATTTCTGGCGCCATCGTTTTCTCTCAGAGAGGTTTTTCGGTAGATTGTAAATTTGATTTTTTTTTCAATTTATACTCTCAAATCAGATGTTATGTGCAATAATATTTTTATAAGATCCACGTACGTGTACCGTGTACATTATAGACTGCTACAGTTCTCACTCTCGATCTGACAGCCTCACACTCAGAGCTCGACGATGGATCAATCAAGGTTTGATTTTAGTTATAAATTTAGATTAACTTTGGCAATCCAGGATAATATGGAGAGCTGTTAGCATGCATGTAACGTTAAATTAAAAATGGATGGATGGGGGATCAGATTCGGATGACCGGACACTTAACAAAAATGAAGCCTTCTTTTTCTGTATTTAGATTCAACTTAAACCATGCACTGAACCTGTGGTAATCATCATCGATATATTTTTCCATAAATACTATCAGATCAAACACTTGTATTTAAAAATTTAAGAAATAGGTCTAATGCTTGTAACTTGTAAGTTTTCACAAAGTTGAGACAAGGCCAAAGGCAAGCATGAAGTCTTGATTCTACTATTTGTAGATCAGAATCAAAACCATTTGTTTAGAGGTAAAAATACATCTACACAGAGTAATATATGGATGGCATTTGTTGTTTCAGTAATCACATTCATTAGTCTCATCATGTTGACTTTGATTTCCCTCAGATAAACATGGCAAGGAACTAACTTGTGGTTGATCTACTTGAAGATCTACTGGAGCCTAATATTAGAGGTCTGCGTAACTCAACAACTGTTGGAGGTGCCGGATGAAGCGGAAAGTCCTACTATAAAAGACTTTGATGAGACGTGAGAAATAAGCAGGTAGGTCTAGGGGTAACTAGTTAGACCTAGACTTACTATTACAGCTAAAAATTATAGGTCTGGTAGTGGTAGTGGATCAAAGATCAGTATACTCGGGGGGATTTTTTAGTTTGCATTGTCCAACCAAAACAGCAACAACCAAAACTTTAGTTTTTTTCTGAGAGAATGGAAATTTCATTTCTCCTTTCCTTTATCCACCACTGAAATCTGTTTTCTTCATTGTAATATTAAATTAGCTTTTTTAGTGTCTTTAAAAAAAATTATGAGATCTTTAGGGGATGTTCAGTGTGATGTCAGTATAAATAAAATGTTTAGTCCCCTTAATTATTATATTAAACATTTCATTAATTCATGCAAACAGAAAAAAAAAGAAAATAAGATGGGTGAACTTCTGTAATTGATAATATTATTTATTATTATTATGTTATTATTATTATTATTATTATTATTATTATTATTATTATTATTATTATCAGGGCCAAAACATTACACTTTCACTTAAAATCCATGAATCTTTTAGGATGGAATGTACATGTACTTAGTATTTATCCTCTTTGAAAAGATCAAAAGGGTGAGGATGAGAATATCTGATTTTTCTTAATACAGGATAATGCTTCTCTACACGATTCTACTTCATCTATTCTACAAAAGATGATGATGAAGGCGAAGGCTTACCGCTGACAATGAAGACAAATTCTGAGAGGAACAAATAAATACTTAGCTGCTCCAGTTTTGCATGCTAGGCCTATGCTGTAAGAATAAGGTTGCTATCAGGGGGAAGCAAAACAGCCTAATAGTACTCTATATGATTTTTCAACGCCTCTTAATTACCAGCTTCTCCACGGTTGCGAGGGGGGTGGCAAAATGATATATTTGCCCTCTCAATATTTTCCGGGGGGGGGGGGGGGGGATCTGCCATCGCATAATCGACGGCCCTGGTTGTTATTAGTACGTCAATACAATCTAGGTACACAGAAACATACATGTAACTGAATTTTCTTGAGACTTTACTAATTTGGTTGCTTTTTAATGCCTTTATTTTATGTGTCCAACTGGACAAACTTTTTTTTCCTCTTTAAATACTTTTGAGAATTCCCACTTATTATTCTATTTCATACAAAGAGTCAACGCTAACTATGTTAATAGGAAGCTCTAAATTTCAGGGGGGGGGGGTTATTTCTAATTGTTGCTTGTTTAATTATCAAATACAAAATGGATGCTATTTTCTAAAATCTTTCCTCTTTTCTTTCAACAGATATGGATTTCTACTTTAGCTCTTCAGTGAAATAGCCCCCTGCTTTGATCAACATGTATCTCTTCCGGGTCCGCTCGCTATTCATAGAAATCCGCTATATTCATTTAACACGCGTTATGAATAGCAGTCCTTATGAACAATTATGAATAGTGAGGTAATTTGTCTATGGTTTGCTCGCTATTTAGAAGGACCGCTTTTCATACAAACCGCTATTCATTTAGTCATGCATTATGGATAGCGGTCCTTATGAATAAGTGGTTTTTATGAATAGCGGGCCTTATGAATAGCGAGGTTACCCCATTTCTTCATATTAAATTCATATCTGGATTCAAGTATAATATGCATGTTGAGGTGTCGTGCTCTAGTGGATACGTCACCGGACTGTGGATCACATGGTTCGCGGTTCGAATCCCGCCGCAGCGCTAAAGTCCTAAAGACAATCATCTACATTTGTCACTCTCCACCCAGGTGAAGTAAATGGGTACCGGAAGAAAAAAATTCCTTGAATGCCTTAGCGCCTTTCATGGGGGCTCGGCTAAAGCCGGGGTAATTTAAGGGCAGTAGAGTATATTTGTATAGTATTTGCGCTATATAAATGGACATACATGTATATTATTATAATTAGAATGACTGAACAGGAGTTTAAAGTTCTTCAATTATATCTTAACAATCTTACCCACCCCCTCCCCATGTCAAATGTTGTAGTCACAGGCAGCCATTTTTTTATAGTAGCTCGTTATTGTGAGGAGGTCTTCCTCTTCTATGTGGCCTAGTGAGATTACAGAGCCCCTAATGATATTAAGATAAGCACTGCCAGGGCCACTCCTTTATTAAATCTGCTTGCAGTGTATAACAAACTAATGATAATCTTATTATCTGATTCTATGAATTCGTGCTAATTAAATTATTATTTTATTATTGATGATCTACTGAGAAAATCCATACTATTCAACACTTCGTTTGACTTGAAATTAGATCTCTATGTGTGTTTCTCATCCCCCTTTTTATAGTTAGATATATAATAGCAGTAACATGCAATATACTTGTACCAACTTAAGGAGTAAAATTGTTGTCATTGATGTGTGTTGAACACTGAACTTGGGTACAACCCTATAGCTAGAAGGTCCGAAAGTTAGCGGGTCCGATAGACCGACACCCAATAGACAGAAGGTTCGATAGACCGAATATACGAGAGGGTCCAATAGACAGACGGTTCTATAGACCGAATCGGTGGAGGGTCCGATAGTCCATTAAGGTTGTATAGATCGAATGTCCAACGGGGTCCAATAGTCGGAAGGTCCGATAGACAGAAGGTTCTATAGACCGAATCGGCAAAAGGGTTCCGATAGTCCGAAGGCTCAGTAGGGGTCCGCTAGTTAGAAGGTCCGATAGACCGACAATTACGTAAAGAAGGTAAAATAAGTGGATACAACATTCTTCTATGAGTATTGTAATAAACATATAAATACATTTTCAACATGTTAAAAGTATTTTTATCAGAGCATCATCATCTTCACCGTGGGGCGGGGTGGTCCACCCATGCAGCTCAGCCCCCCCCCCCCCCCCTGGTTAATTTTGCCACTAAACCGATGTATTGGCAATGGGGAATGTTGACCATTTTTTGAAACATGTATATCTAATTATATGGTGCACACTAAAGCCCCAAGGCCCATCATATCATATTTTTTCTAGTGGAGCAAGCCGAGGAAAGGGCGTCCCCTTCCAACACAAGTGTTATTTTTTAAACAAAGAAATCTTATTGGGTGCATACTTTATAGTTGAATTTTCATTAAAAGCAACAAGAGATAAGATTCTGACAACAAAAGATTCTGACCGATAAAAAATGAAATTGTTTCAATTAGGCCCTGCCACCTTCTTGGGAGGGGGGCGTTTCCATTTTTTTTTTTGAGGGTTGTCAGATGATATTTTCCTACCAGCTATGATGTCAGCTTTTATACTTTTTTGAATGTTCACCGACTACACCCATACTACTTACCTTGTGGCAAATTTAGTCTGTGGACTCTGTCGGGTAAATTATACCATTTTTTTGGGGGGGGGGGGCGGGTGAGGGAATTCGAGAATAGTCGGATACCTCACTGCCCGAATATAATGATATTGGGGCTTCTTGTTGCTGCAGGACGTAAGAGGTGCTTGCTCCAAGAAACAATCTAGGCCTAGTTTCTTGATTGTATGACCGAGCAAAGCGAGTGAACGAGAGAGAGAGAGAGAGAAAGAAGAATTTTGTATCCTGAGAATAGAATAGGTTCTAGCGTATTGTTATTCCGTTTTCATAATATGTGTAACATGTTATCGGCATCTTCCGTTCTCATATTGGGAAGAGACTATTGGTCACATGCCATTATTTCTGAAAATTCATCTCTTTAGCCCCTTTAGGTCAACTTGCCGCTCGATTCCTTTTAGTTATGTTGCTAACATTCTTTGAGTAGAAAAATAGCATAACATTAGCTAGAGATTCAAGATGCAAACCAAATAACTTCCATAAGAATATGACTTATTAAAATAATTGCCATTAGTTTATATACATAAATATGGCGATTATATTAATAACTAATATCAATAATGAAAATATAATGGGCATTGGTAAATAACCCTAATAATGCCAGTGAGCAAAGTTTTTCGAATTTTTGTTTTCTTCTCTTACCTTTCTGATTTCTTCTTTTCTTTTTTTTTTTTCTTTTCCTTTCTTTTCTTTTCATCTTTCCTTTTCAACCTCTTCCTTTTTTGCTTTTTCTTTGGTTGGAACCCCCCCACTTATTTTGACCACTCATTTTTTGCCCACTTATCATTTTATGCACCATTTTACCCTTTTTACCTATTTATTGTCGGTCTATCGGACCTTCTAACTATCGTACCCCTGTACTGAACCTTCGGACTATCGGACCCTTTTGCCGATTCGGTCTATAGAACCTTCTGCCTATCGGACCTTCTGACTATCGGACCCGTTGGTCATTCGATCTATAGAACCTTCGGACTATTGGACCCTCCTGCCGATTCGGTCTATATAACCTTCTGTCTACTGGACCCTCTCGTACATTCGGTCTATAGAACCTTCTATTTATTGGGTATCGGTCTATTGGACCCGCTAACTATCGGACCTTCTAGCTATAGGGATGACCCCATTGAAGTTATATGGTCATTTATTTCTTTTAATTATTATTAATCTTTTGTGGGGTGTAGTGGCTAAATAATCTTTAAATTGTAATTCAAATAATTTACTTCTTGGAAAGGGATTGAAATTAATAACGTATGATTAATTTAGATTGAAATTCATTTTTTTTTAATGCATGTACATATTTGTACTGCATGTACTCTCAAGAAGAGCATATTATTTTACCTTGACAAGTCGGCTGTGATGGAACTCTATTTTATTGTAGTATATGAAAAAAGTGTAGGATTGCAGATGAATTATATAAATTATGTTGGATTTTTTAAAGGAGAAGGAGTAAACGTATATTTAAGAAGTAATAATGTTTAGTAATGTCTAAACTTCTCTAAAAACTGTCCTCATTTCTGTATGCAAGAAAATATTCATTAAAAAGTGAGAAAATATAAACGTATTTCTGAATCGACGTGTGTAAACTATTGTACCTTAAATCTTGATTTCAAGAAAAGATATACATGTAATTGAAAATTATTCTGTGAACATGATAAAAGTCCTTTCACGTTATATCGATGAAATGAACCATACAGGGGATGGGGTGAAATGAACCAGGACGTGTGATCGAGGTGTATGTATGAGAGAGAGAGGGAAGACAAAAAAGATGAGAAAATGCAAAAGTGAGAAGATTTGGTGAAAAGGAAAGAGAGAAGGGGTGGGGTTTACAAAGTATGATGTTACATGATAAAGGAGACAGCAAGCTAGGATTATAACTTACTCAGATCATATCAAATTTACAATGATTTACAAGATAATAAATTTGCCCTACACAACCCTTCCCCCTCATAAATTTTAAAGAACACAGAAGCTTTTGTCACTTTCGGCTCCAGCTGGTACAAATGCACTCTTCATTGCCACTCAAAATCAATTGATATGATGTACTTAAAAATATTCAATTTTCGGGGTTTTTTGCAAACATTGTAAAATAACTGAATCTGATATCAATGTGTTCTTCGATGACTAAGCAATGGTGTTCGATAAGAATGATCATAACTCCCCTTCCGTGAAGTTTTTTTCTTTAGTAAATTCATACATGTATAGATATCACAGTCTATTTGAGAATTCAATAGCCTATGATAAACCTAGAAAAGTACGTTCCCTTATTTTTTTTTTTTATATTTGTGATCCCATGTGGCCTCCGAACAATTTAAGTGTTGTTGCCAAATAGGCACCTTTGGGCAATTTGCATAACTTGCATCTTAAACTCCAAAGTGTTGCCCATCTTGTGTAATGAAAGATGTGATACACTCTCTCAGTCCACTTCTCTTTCATGACTTCCATTGTTTTCTTCGGGGTTTTTTTTTTTTTGGTTTTGTCTTATTCTTTTATTTTTCTTTTTGTTCCACCATTAGTCTCCTTTCATTATTCCTCTTTTAACTCTCTTTTCAGCTCATAATTTCTGGTAGCCTGACTTCTCGTAACATTCTGCAGCGTGTCCCTTCCTCATCCTTTGTCTCTAGATAGTTCTCGCCATCTCTTCTTCTTGTTTTTGCTATTGTAGACGCCAGTTTTGTCTTTTTTCTTCATACATAATGATAAATAATATACTCGACTCCGAATCTGACTTTGATCATTTTAGCCATTGGATTTTTTTCTGCCTCTATCAAGTAACAAACGGGGCAAAAACCTGCGCGAATGATACAATGCGGGCTCTAAACACAGATCCCATACTACAAAATGTTACCTGGTATATAGAGCCACATCAAACTAAAAAAAGCATGAGAAAGCATTTGACAATTGGTTCTTTGCCAGAAATCAACCATTCCACTAACAATAAGATGTCTATAATAGATATTTCAAAAAAAAAACACAGAGCGTAAATGATATAAATTCTATCTATCTCTACTTCTCCCCCTTCTAGCTATTTCTGTTTCTTTATTTTTTATCCCTTTCCCCCTCATCGCTTGTTCACAGCATTTCTGTTTTTGTCCTGTTTCTGTCCAGTATTGTTCTTATCCGTGTTTTTTTCCTTTTCACCCCATCCCCTCCTTTTTTATTTGATATACCTGTAACTATTTATATTTTAAAAGCCATGCTTTCTTAATATAACCCTGCATTATGCTTCCCTTTATACTTTGTTCAGATCACGCCGATTGCTTTATTACTGTAAATCACACCCAAGTCTTTTTAAATTATGTTCTGTTATATCTATGCTTATGTGTATAATTGTTAAATTCTTGTTTTAATTTTTATGTGCATTTCGATATGTACTTTTCTAAAACAATGATGTAAAGACATGAATATTATGTGGAAGATAAAGAACTTTGAACTTTGAAATACGTTTTCTTGGCTATGGTATCATGTCACTACATGGCAGAAATCAAAGTTAAAGTATTCGATTGAAACTGCATTGCTGCCATGTAGATAATATTCTTTGGAAAGGAAAATATATTCACAGACACAGACTCGGTTGATTTTATTTGCAGGCCAGCAACAAGCAACAGCCTCCTCCTCACCAGCTACCATGTCAGCAGCAGCCAGCACTAGCGGGTAAGCTGTGATATACATGTTTCCTTAGTAACAGTTTCACATATTCTTGTAATATGAAAAATACATATAACAATATTCAGATTTTCTTATGTCGTATTATGTGTAGGTCGCGTACCTACAAACGTAGAAGCAAGTGGATCCTCCCATTTACTTTTTGGGGATGAAAGGAATATCAACACATAACTACAATTTAAGTTATCTAACTTTAATTCTAATTTAAGACCTTGAAGACACAATCAATCAAACGATAAGGACTTTGGAACAAACTAATTAACGTCCTTCCTTCTTATAGAAGAGTCGAGTGTGGCTAATGGATCTCTGTTCGTGATTTTAAATAAAATTTTGACCCCAAAAAAGAAGCAGATTTCATACTCGGGACCACGTATTTTAGAATATATGCTACACGACAATACATATCATACCACGATACTTGAACTCAGGGGAATCTTTTTATTAATACGGGTATAATGTTCCAAAACAGTATGAATTTTTTTATTTTCCTTCCTTTGGATTTTCTGATCTTGACTTCCATTCGTTTAGCAGTTCTAAATATTATTTCCTGCTCCGCCCTTTGAAGAACATCTACCGATTTCGTTCTTGTTGATGCTGTTTTTTCTGTTGTTCTTGGTCTTGTTATTACTAACAACTGCAATATAACTATCAGACCGATTATACCATATTGACAAAACAACATAGTAAAGATTGATGAATCTTCAGGTGATTTTTTTTTATTTTTAAGATTTACTCTTAATTTATAAATTATGTGGTCCTATCCAATCTCAAAAATTCCCTTTATTGCTTTCTATCTCAGTTCTTATCGCAATCCTTCTTACATGCTTTCATTTTTGTTCCTTTTAAAAATTTAGGACGGGAAGAACCGCTACGACCAAGGAACTTACAAATCTGTCGTCACTCCTTCATGCAGACTATTATACGTCTTTGGCCGTTAACTTAGGTCAAACACCAGCCCTTTTCGACAACATACGACGAGAAAACCCAACCCTTACAGATGCTAATTTTAGAATGTTACTAAAGTGGCAGCAGGGAGTAAATGGTGGATTAGTCGTGGACCTTGACAAGGCTTTGGTCGACTCAGGATGCGGGTCACTTGCCACGCAATACAAAGAGAATTAGAACAGTTTTGATTAAGTTTCATTGTTGTATTTTTTAAAAATCAATTCAGATTCAACTGATTTTATTATTGATTTCTGTTTTTGTTTAAAGTTCATGTACAGTTTTGGTGTAACGTCTTCAAAAATAGTTTCATATTGTTCTGCTTGTATCAAAAGACACATGTACTCTTTCAGATGAGTCTTTTCATCAATTAAGATTAAAAATTTATTTTTTTTTCACATCGACAATAAGGCTTTTTAATTAATAGTGGATATAGGTGGGGTTTTTTCAAATTATAGTTCTAGTGGTGGCCATGGATTCAGGTGCATCCCAAAGGGTGGTGATCATAGGTGATAAAGTGTATTTCACCTGAAATTCAATGTGCATGTAACCATTTATCTATGTGCTGAGTATACAATTAATTTTCCTCAGCAGGGTTAGTAGATATTTGCAGTGATAATGGTGGTGGTGTAGCAGTAAAAACTGAATTGTCTACGTGATTGTATTCTGTTGAATAAAATAAAATTATGTATTTTTTCTTCATATGTTTGTATTTGCATGTAAAGGAGACTGAATTGGAGTATCAATATAAGTTTCATGTTTCTTCCTAGTTTTTACATTAATGACAGAATTTTTAGATTGCATAAATGATGAGCTTCTCCTCTTCAAAATCTTTAAAATCGTCAACATATTATTACTTGTTTTCTTTTTTTTTCTGTTGTAAGTCATGTATCTGAATAGAATACATATGGACATAAATAGTTGATAAGTTAGCATTTTTCAATTTTACAAATTGTTGATTTTCCGTTTATATACATCCAGGCATAAAACGATATGCGGTACCCAACTAAAATAAACCCAATCTGTGAAGATATTTTTGCTTTTCTTGGTCATGCATCTGGTGTTTTTTAGGGCTCTACTTTTATAGATTAGGGAGCCGACTCAAACTATGAGGACAATTGTTCTGTATGTTCTTCTAGGGAGAAGGTTGTATTAAGCTTGAAGCGTAAGATCACTTCTCATGATTGACATGATCAACAGGATTGTTCCCCCGATATTAATTTGATTTTAAAGGAAGCAGAAAAAACAGATCAATTAAAGTTTTAACAAATTCCAATATAATAGAAAATTATGGATTTTTGAAGTTGTAATAAATCTAATAAATCACAAATTCCCAGCTACGCGAGGTATTTTGCGAGGTCCCTCGCCCATTTGCCCTGTATGTACTAAGACAAATCATTCTCTCAAGAAAATATCTAATTATACATGCACCCTAGATAATTCATTGCACATATGTTTTACACAAATCCTGTATGAAACAAATCTATGAATTTATGAAATTTTCTGTATAAGGCAAAAGGAAGAGGACCTCACTAGATACGTAATAGTGCGGTTTCCATTCAGTGTTTGATTGAATACAACTTTCAAAATCATAACTTTTTTTATTTCTTATTGAATTTTTCTCAGACTTTCATTAATTATTCGTTTTCTCCTATTTTCCGCTTTTATCGAAATCAACGAAGTACCAGGGTGAACTTTTTGTCAACGGCAAATCGTTTTATCGAGAAATCTGTTTTTTGTAATAAATACCCTTTAAAAGCTAAATGTTTTTGTGATACATGTCCACAAAAAAATATGTAAAGACAGTTACGAAATGTGTAGACATCATTATAAATCATTCGTGTGGCCTTAATATCAAATGAAATGCATAAGGATAATCATTTCTCAAGCGATAAATGTTCCATACAATTCTTAAAATAATCTCAGTGTACACTTTAATAATTTATTTCAATTGTATTTCTGCATTCTTTGAGTGGCTGGGTTTGTTTTATTGTCATCGCCAGTCTTGGGAGAGAAAGTAACGTAAGAGAGAAGAAATGGAACGAATGATAAAGAGCGTGAAATGTACATGAAGTGGGCGTGGGAAGAGCGGAAGATAATGTAGCGAGAGAGACAAAACCTATTTAGGACATTTAACCTAAACTTGTTTTAGAAAATACAGAAGACTATAATAAAACACAAAGACATGTGTAGAAATAGAGACTTTAATTACAAAACGGGACAAATGTTACATATTTTACATTGAGCAACGATTAAATGTTTATATTTAAAAAAATGATGTCTGATGATTAGACGAGTCTCGATATTGTAACGTATGCATGTTAAGTAATGCTATGGGTATAACATGTAAAAAGGTTGTACGATTCTTTTTTTTAAATCTGTTTATAGATTAATAAGAAGGTTTCAGGGGGCCTATATAAAGTATTCAATTCAATGTCAATTTCAGGACATCTATTTCCAACTTTTCAATATAGGTGTACAAAGTAATAAAAGAGCAAAAATGTGTACATGCGTTTTTAACAAAAATACGACATAATACACATTCATGTGGTACATACATAGTTGGAGGACACCCCTCTAAAAGCAAAAGCTTGAGGCGAGGGTGCCCTTAGTAACATAATACATAACATGGTATAATACATATATAAAAAGAAAATAACTACATACAAAGAAATAAAAAGATAACATTCCTAGACCGCTGAGCTTAAAGGAGAATTAACCCCTGATTACAAATTTACTTATATTGGAAGGTGTAATATATTCCTACTTATTGGCCTAAATCATTTTCTAATAAGATATCAGAAAAGGGTATAAATAAAGATATTCCAACACCCGGTATCGTCTCCTACTCATTTACATGGGGGCTGCCATTTTCTTGTTGATTTGGAGTTGTACATGAACCATTGAGAAATGTTCCAGTCAGGAAGATATTTTGAATCCAAATCCTAAATTGATTTTCTTCATTACCTAAAATCCCATATGTGAGGGAAAATATAAAGTGGGTGTTTACATGTATTATAAAAATTAAATCTTTATAATGATACTTTTAAATTGTCTGGTTTTGCTTAACAAAAATCTATTTTCTTGGGTTTGCCAAACAGAGCAGAACATAATATATGCAGCATGCATTCTGACTTTTCAAGTCCATTATCCGAAAGCAGGTGAATGCATAGTTTGCCGCTATAGATGCTCAGGGAAGAAGCATCCATAAAATTTGAATTAATTTGCTCCGTCCCATACATCCAGTATCGAGAAAATAGATTTCTATTAAGCGAATATCGATTTTCAACAGAAAATATATAAGGAAATTATTATTATTATTATTATTATTTATTCCACCATTCATAAAAATAAGCACAGGTACAATACAACATGGCAAGACAAGTACATAATAAGAATACAGAAGATCATGTAAAGGCACATGTAAAAGGATTGGGAACAACAAGTGGGTCAGGGTGCACAAAAGTGAAATACAGCACTGTTGCCCGGAGGCATGCGCCCCCACACTTGCTGATCCCAGTACATAATAAAATTTCTATTCATAGAATATTGCACATAATGAAACATATTTTCTCAGTAAGAACCAAATGAATGAAGATTAAATATCAAAAAATTGATTCCAAAAATGCTATGAAGAACAGACTATAATCATTAGTTTAAAAATAAATTGACATATCTATTCTATATTTTTAATCTCAAATGGGTTTTAAATTTGAAAAAGGCAATTGAGCATTTGGATTAAGAAAATCTTCTTGTACACATAAACAAAATGGCAGCCCCCATGTGCTGCTAGCAGACGATACATATTGCTAGCAGATGGTAAATTTTGCTCAGAAAATCTTGATTCGTATCGATCTCGTATATTTTGACGCAAAGCCATATAGTCTAACAAGTAGGAATAAATAACACCTTTGAACACTATCGTCTTTATTTTTGAGCGTAATTCTCCTTTAATTGGAGGGGGGAAAGAAAAAAGGAAAGAGAGAGAAAAAAAAAGAGGGAGGAAGAGGGGAAAGGGGGAAGGATGGAGGTGCAACATAAAGTGAGTACGGAGAAGAGATGTATTCACGAAGAAGCAGATAGAAGAGAGGGAGAGAATAGACCCAATGGAGGGTTGGGAAGAATCTTAAAGATATTAAGATGTTAAGTGCGAAGGTTGATCAAAAATTTATGACCAGTTGGCAGAACTCGGCATAAACTTTAAGAAATGATAGCTGATTAGAAGCATACAGGCAAAGGAAAAAAATAAATAGGAAATCGAAAATAAAATAAAAAAACACTTTGACAGATATTTTGTTTGTAATTACAGGTTTGGCCAACCGAATCAAGAGAAATGTGAAATACATTAATTTTGATACAACGTTTCTTGCGTGCAGACCAATTGTAAAACAAAATTATTTAGTAAGAAATTTAGTTAATTCGTTTTTCTTTTCGTTAGAAAAGGCTATCCGTTTAAATAAATTTGGATGGTCAAACAATATACCATTTCAAATCAATGTAACACATATGAACATGACATCAAATTTATCTTCAAATCATAACAAATCGGGCTGAAAAAAATTCGTCGCTTTGGTCCTTGATCAAACTTCCATGACATTGTATAACAGGTATTCAAACGGGCCAGGTCCCCGTTTCATAAAACTTGTTATCACCTGCCCCATTTCTACGACAAATTTGCTCTCACCCAATCAGATTCAAGGATTTCAGTAGCTTATAACAATTATTGTAACTTGTCATTGATAAAAAGTTTTATGAAACGAGGCCCAGGTATATCATAAGTTATGAATCATAACCCGGCTACAGTATTTAGGCATATAAATGACGTTACCTTCCCTCCAAAATTCAGCTTGTCATCATTGTCCACATCTATTTCATTGAATACTTTATCAAGTATGCAGTCCTCGTACCTTTCCATGTGTTCCTTCCATATAGGTCTACGGCAGCTTTCACTTCAGCAAAGCTGGTTTAGGAGTACCACAGTTTTCGTAAAAGGAATTTAACAAAATATCGCAAACTTCAAGATATTATATAAGTTTTGCCTGTCAAAATGCATCACAACAGCAGCCAAATTGATGCACAGTCGCTCCATTTCATGTAAATTTGAATCCTCGTCAAGTTCAATGTTCAACTGCCTAAACAAAGAACTGTTAAATAATGTATTTCAATTCACGCATGTCTTTCTCCATAACCCCTAGTTACCAACTATTTAGTGCACTTGCTGTACATTATGTCAACTCTATGGATGGAATCCATATTGCATACATTGGTTGTTGCTAGGTCCGGCAAGCGTTTGAGTCGTCAAGAGAAACTTTTCTTCCAGAAGTATGCATAAAATTAGTAAAGAGGTCTATTATCATTCAATTTGATGTTTAAAGCAGCGATCGCATACTTTCATCATGCATTTTGATAGAATTATTCAATGAGGATTCAGCCCCACGTGCTCATTGAAGCGTGAAATTTTGAATGAAATGCCATAGGATTATTGATACATGTACACCGGTTTTAAACATGGGGGAAAAATTGTTATTCAGATGATTTTAGAGCACAAAATCACAGGAATAGCTACTGTATGATTTTAATATGGTAATTCTTATGTTTTTATTATGTGCTCATTTAACCTTGAATTAATGGATATAGTTTGGAAAAGTCGAAAACACCTTTCAAAACATGAATTCAATCGCAAAAAAAAAGAAATTTACTACGGGAAAGATGTCAACACTGCAGTTTTGCCAATTTTCATCCCGTGCTCATTTAACCGTGAAATTTTGCGCACAGGTAGGTCATTTGGAATGTTACGGAGCACATACAAATTATGTTGCATGCCTTCTGATGCCCTAAATTTCAAATATTTTTTGATATCATTGAATCAGAGTTATGACATTGGACTTGTGAACTTTAAAAAGTGGTTATTTCTATTAGGGCGTGGTCACTGAAGCATGACAAAATGAAAGGTAACTTAGAAGTATAGCTACATGACTGTCTCTATATTCAGATTTCTTCAAAGGTTCCTGATTCATAAATTACAGAGATTTGTTTTAGAGGGAACTTTTTTATAAAGTCGTGTTTAGTTTGATTATGAATCGATAATGCAAAATAAAAAAAATATTTATATATAATGATCCTTCTTCTTCTCAGAACTTATAGTTGCATTTATGTTGCATTTATGAAACTACCGACAAATACCGAAAAAGGGGTAAAAGAATGAATCGAGTTGGTTTGTAAAGGTTTACTGACAGTAATAGGGAATTGACGAACCTAATGTAGAATGGCTACCCTATACACTCTTTGTACATCGGGCAATCTTCCTTAACCTAATGCTTAAATCCAAATTTTAAGACAGTGAAATTTAGCAAACCTTTAATGAAAACATTATTAATGAGAATCACTGTATATTACCTAGGGTTCCTGCAAAGTGATTTCCAGGAAATAGGGTGTAGTAGGAAATACCGTGCAATCATCATGTTGATGGGATCTGGATCTCAGTCGAAGACAGGAGCTCTATGTTATGATGTGACTGCCACAGCAAGTACAATGAGAAACTGGTGAAATATGATTACTTATACACGAACCGAGAGTCCTCCTGTACACTTAGTCTAGTAGTGTAACCCCGGCGGCCGGCCCGTTCAGCTAAGTGAATCGCATAGACTGGGAGTGTCAAGCTCGAAATCCAGCAAAAAGAAATGAAGAAGGTACGTTCACAGGTAGAGTAATAGCATCGATGCTATCTAGGTTTCGAGATTATTTTGGTCATGACCAGATAGTTTTAAGACCAAACGCTGTCTGAACGCAAATAGTCAGGAGATAGAAGCGAATTGGAGCTAGGTTTCGAAACTATTCTGGCAGCGAGTTTGGCAGGAGTAAATCTCAGGATCCAGCGACAAAGTATCGATGCTTTGCGGTAGACCACCCACCGCGCTTGTGACTATTTGTAATGTGCTATCTTCTCGCAACTTCGCATGATATGACCCCTGCATGCACAAACTTCAATAGCAATTATACTCGGGTCACCGTGTGTGGCGCAGTAATTATTGTTTTGGCAGCGAGTGAGCGATGGATAGTCACGAGTGGGTGATAGAAGCAAGTCGATCATGGCCTGTCTGAACGTACTGGAAATAGTTTCGAGACTTGCATAGCATCGATGCTAACATAGCATCGATGATATGTACTATGTATAAACATAACTAATATAAAGTCAAACATTCAAATTGTTAAAGTTATAAAAGAAAACAATCAAAGTGATTGACATTTAAATGGTGTTATTAACACTTGCTGTGCCATTGTTCCATTTGGCACAGATTCTACACACAAATCCTAGAGAAGAGTATTCATGTGGCAAACAGAGAGTTAAATCTAGATGCGGATGCAGCACCAGGATTGGTAAAATTGAACAAAATTACCATCTGTTATTAGTTATATTGTTTAACTTGATAAAAATTAAATATGTTGTTCTATACCAATGTTGATGACACGAATGTACATATTACTTTATGCATGTACATCATTATGCCCCATATTCCATTGTTTATATTGTTCATAGTTTGCAATAAATGGCAATATTGGTTTAAGAGGCATTATTTTCAGCGATGTAATCTGGTAATACGACTTGTTATAAATATTCACGTTTATAGGCCTCTTTCAATGTTAGATTCCGAAATTGGGCACGCTAGTAGTTAAAGCATTATTAGTTTACTTACTTTCCAAAATGTTATTCATTTACTGTTGATTTTGTTTCGATATTAGCCAGGGGCTAGGCCAATTTTATTGAATCACCACTCCATGCTATCAGTTATTATTACACGGATTGCTAGTACTTTATATTAAAGGGAAATTCCACCCTGGTATTAAGTTGATTTGAATAAAAGAGGAAAGAAAGAAACAGATTTGTGAAAGTTTCAGCAAAATCCGAGAAGAGACTGATAAGAGAGTTATGAATTTTTGAAATTGTAATCAATCAAACACAAATTGGCAACTCCGTGACGTATCGTGCAAGTTCCTCTCCGATTTGCCCTGTACCCCAAATATCCTTAATTTAAATTTGCTCTAAACGCAATATTCAATGATACATGCACCTTACTCATTGCTCATAATGTCTTTACACAAAACATGTATGAAACAAATTTATTCCTTAGTCAAAACATAAGAAAATGCAAATTCCTGAGATATTTCTGTGCTAAGCAATGATCCAACTGAATTAATTATTAATATATATTTATTGTTTTGAAGATTTATTTTACCTGACAGTTACAAAAGCTGGGACCGACGTCTTTAAAGAGTGGGTCATATTTTCTGATAACGATGAAGATTACGAGATATTTACTTAAAGGTACACCATGTACACCCTGCTATATGATGTGTCGTGTGAGTATGCTCAAGTGTAGGGCAGCTCTTGGATGTACCTTTAATGAAAAATATCGTTATTGTTATCGTTTACCAGACAAATGTGACCCACGCTAAAATCCTCTCCAAGGGACTTGGCAATGAAGATTAATGCCTTACCAAAGGGCACTAGCACACCGCTTGGTTT
Organism: Heliocidaris erythrogramma; assembly: GCA_025617745.1. Classification (NCBI taxonomy): domain Eukaryota; kingdom Metazoa; phylum Echinodermata; class Echinoidea; order Camarodonta; family Echinometridae; genus Heliocidaris; species Heliocidaris erythrogramma. The sequence continues at coordinate 38,147,610 of CM046854.1, read as the reverse complement.
CGAACTGGGGTACTCTCATTTACTAGACCACAGTCCTAAAAATGAGCCATCGCACCTCTTCAAATTCTGTTACGCACTCCATACCAGTTTACTGATTTGGGTGGCCAGACAGTACCACGTGGTTGCAGTGGCGTATCTAGGGGGCAGGGGGTCACGTGCCCCGAGCGGCACTTGGAGGTGGCGAAAAAAAGCAAACAAGAGAGAGAGAGAAAAGAAATGGAAAATGAAGAAAAATCGCAATCCTTAAGGATTATGCGCCCCCCCCCCCATTGGTATAGGGTCAATGCATTAGAAATACAGTTTTCGAGGGTTTAAAATGCGAAAATTTTCTAAAACTTGGTCGCTTTGCTCCATCGCATAATTATTGTCCTTCAGGATCTCGTAATTTCGTGCCCCCTGTATATAGTTTTTAAAAAGCTTTTTTTTTAGGGTTCAAATTTCCAAAAATATAGATGTAATTGTCGTTGCTTTGCACGCTATCATGTAAGTTCATCTGCCTCTTGCTAAGTATTGCGCCCCCAATCATGCCAATATAGGATAAAATGCATAAAACAGCATTTGCAGAGGTTCAACATTTAAAAGAAATCTCAACTTCCATTCTGGATTCCTGGACTATTTCTCACGGGTTTTCGTTAATTATTTTGCTCCCAATTTTAGAACGGAGTGAATTAGAAAGCCGTTTATCAATGTACAAAATTCGAACTTTACCGCATAGTTGCAGTGGTCAGTTGCAAATTTCCTGCGTAAAATGCTCAAGAATTTGTGCTTTTAGTGCAAAAAATGCAAAATAAATGCCACTCGGTCGCTTTACAGTAACGTAGAAAGGTTTGGGCACTGGGGGATGGGGCAACTCCTTTATTTGCCCCGGGCGCCATAATCCGTAGATACGCCACTACGTGGGTGAGTTGACTAGTTTATGTCTCATACCTACCAAAACATCGTTGGATCCATACCTATACTGCATAAAATCTAATGCGTAGTTCGATTGAAAGCTCACAAGAATAAGGCCTACTTACTATCACAGACAACTACGGTAAGTGACGCTTTTAAAGTAGATATTCAAAGAAAATCACAAATATGGCAATTAATGTATCACTAGAAACTGGGAAGCTTACAGATGGCAATCTTATAAGTTTTATGTCAACTGCGTGTCTGGTGATTATAAAAACAACACAAATAAAAGCTCTTCTCAGCATCTGGAATATCCGAGGATTCGCCAGAAATATAGCGATGTTTTGATGTCGTCACACTCGGGATCGATCCTGCTTAAGCAGACGACGTCCTATAATGAATGAACGTAATTGCAATGCAATTATTTATCAAATTATAAAGAGTTTGGTGTATTTAAACATGACCTTATTTCACACCATTATAAAGGGAAAGTGAAACTGATTCTGATAGCTAAAACCGTTTGATTGTAAATACATAGGAGAAGGGTCAATGATCAATGAAATAAACCCCACTTTCAAATTGAAAAGCCCTCCGAATAATAGCAGGATGGTATTCGTTCCCTCTTGAAACGCCGAACATGCCCGGTGCAAACAGCTGAAAATACAATGGCGTCTTATTTTGTTTACAAGTGACTGATTCCTTTATTTTTTTAACGCTGCATTTTTCATCAAAATAATACCATACACGAAGTTAAGAGTGAGGCAACAGACTAACATTAAGACTGACGCTAGTGAAGGAAGAGAAATAAGTGAAGAGGAGATGACAAAATAGGCTCTGAAAAATGTGTAAGATGTTATGGGACATCGTCTGCTTAGCCAGGACTGGTCCAGGGTGTGTCGTCACATATCTCAGCAGCGTTCGAGGAGCTCTTCAGCTGCTATATCGGGGGCTGTATTTTACCGTTTTATAATTGATAATAATCATTACTTCAAATGTTTCCAAGCGTTGAATTTGGATAACCTTGTTTAATTTATGCCATCTATGCAATAATAAGTATTAAGCCAATATTTAAAATCATCAACGTTCTACTTTAAATCCAATTGTGCATATCTTTTTATTCAACGACGACTTGTGAAAATCGGCACTGTAGGCCCATGTCTTATTTGATCTCGTGTAATTACACACAGTGGTGTCGGGCAACACAGGAGGTTCGTTGTTTGTTTGTAAGTCGTGTACGATAGTGCGTTTAGAATGTCCTTTTTGGGGGTTGCCTCCCGCCCACACGAAGAATCAGTCAGCCATGTTTTAATGACAACAGCTTAGTTATTTACGTTAATATTTAAAATCAAAATCAAATTATATGTGTGAGATTCATTTTCGAACCACCTCAAAGGGATATTCACAAATTGTAAAATATACATTTTCTTTTCTTAATGACGATACAGGGCAGATTAATTTGACAAAGATACTCATTCAGCATCAATCAGTAAAGATGGCAGGTGAGTTAATTATACATGATTTTGTCCTTAAAAACAAGTACTTTCTGGATGTTTAGTTTTATCTACCGTTACCGCTAGTAGACTAAATACTATAACCCCAAATAATATGCAACAAAGACAACAACATCGGAGGGACTCATGAAAGAAACACAAATTCCTGCACATATCAAATGGCACGACCGACATGGGTTCGAAGCCGGGATCTCAGTATTTTGAAAGATAGAAGGCTGACATTTACCCTTGTTAATTTCGTGATCCGAGCCTTCATCTCAGTCAATAATTTTATTCGCTAATTTGGAGTTGATTATAGCCTATGAATGACTGTTTGGTAAACAGTACGATACATATCATGTAGTTATCATCCCAGGCATACTCATAAAGCTATACCCCTTATCCTCTCAACCAGGCATTTTATACTTTAACTAATAGAATTAAGAACCAAATTGCAAGTTCTTCATTTATGATTCCCATTTCTAGATCTTCCGCTGTCTAAGAAAGATTTTGATGATCTGCTGAAGGAGGTTGCCAGAAGAGTCCACAAGGACTCAGAAATTGACACGTTAGGTAAAAATCTTGACTTTGATCATGAAGATATTGATAGGTACATAGCAACTGATCACAAAACACAGCGATTAACGACCGACGGAACACTTGATATGCTCCGAGATTGGCGAAAAGGACAAACAAAATCTACCGAGCGAGCTGCTCTGAAGACTGCTTTAGAGAAATCTAGTCAAATTCGGCTTGCAGAGGATCTATTTTCTCCCAGTCAGTAATCTGGCACGAAATCTAATATCATGATAGCTATTGTGGCCCCTTAGGAGAGTTCAACCTGTGAGGTAAAATGTTTAATGAAAGAGTTCAAAGCGATAATGATTTTCATTATCAGTAAAATTATATGATGGATAATGAGTGTTAACTCCGTCAATTTTGTTCACTTTAATAGAATGCCAAACAGCAATGGTTTTTAAACTTTACCATGTCATAAAAAATGTAATTTAGACAACGACATTATCTTTTCCAAAAGACAGTGGTGTCAACTTATCTGCACATAGACCACAGTAAGCAGAGCGTTGGGGGAAACCGACAGGGAGAGAGTGAACCACCCATCCTGCCCACGAGCATGCTTTTAATGCGCTCATTTGATTTGATTTGAACTTATTCAGACATTATAAAAACATGTCTCGGGAAAACAAAAATGGTTTGACCAACCCGTACAAGTCTGTTTCCGGGATATAAACAACAAGTAGGTTCAATATCATAAACATATTGCACAAAGTATTATTTAAAAGATGTAAACGATAGACAATAATGATGATTGCAAGTAAAATCACTGTAGTATTGCAGAGTACAAAATTAATTAGTTGAGGTATAGCATCTGTGAAATTAACTATGTGGGTTGAGATGGTCATTTAACGCTTTTTAAAACATGCTAAGAGTTTTCATATTGACTACATTCTTCGGAAGTTTGTTCCAATCATTCATGGTTTTAGGATAATATCTTGCGTAGGGTACATGCATCTTGAAGTTATGATCGTTTCTTCCAATTCTGTTCGCAGGTGTGCACCTGTCTTTATGTCCTATAACTATTAAACCATAAACAAGCTTATAATAAAACACCAGTCGGAGGTACTTTCGTCTATTCTCTAATGTATTCATACTTAACCTTTGTAATAAAGTATCATAACTAGTGCTCCAGTCTTTGCACATCATTCTTAAATAGCGCTTTTGAATTCGTTCAACCTGTTGTTTTTGTGAATTTCTATATGGATCCCATGCTATACAGCAATAATCCAAACGTGAGCGTACTTAAACATTCATAAAGATTTGTTAAAACAGATTTTGGACAGTCAATAAAGTTCCTCCGTATAATACCAACAAGTCTATTGCACTTCACATGTAATTCAGAACAATGATCATTCCAATTTAAAGTATTGTTGATCATAAGACTTAAATATTTCTCTGACATTGTATTTTGTAGCTCCTGACCACCAATAGTATTTGTGCTACATGATTATATATATGGCTGACTATTATACATTTCATCTACTCTTGTATATTTAAGTTATTTTGAATTGTAATTTCACATTTCAATAATTTTCTTTGTGTTTGTTTATTTGTATCTTTGATGATTTGTTCGAATTATCCTGTCTCATCTTGATATGTCATACATCCCTCACTATTATCTTACAAGAGAGTTGCTGCGTGTATGCGTGATGTGAAAAATTGCGTGATATTGTGGCTAATTCTACATGTTCTGTATGGCATTCACATCGTGATACTTATTGTAGCCAGTCGATAACATCACGTAGTGCAGAAAAATTTGATGATATTATAGAATATTATCTAATAGTATGTGAAATAATAATGGTTGCGAAGAACAAATTTCAGTTCCCCTTATCTCTGCATGTGCGTGTGTGTTGGCCTGTTTAGCAGTATGTCCGAGGACATTTTCGGACAGAGAACAAAAAAAAATCATGAGAAAAATGGTCCTCGGAAGCCGGCCAATAGTCCTCGAACGTCGAACAATGAATTTGTGCTTTATTCCGTGGACTGTCCGAGGACGAGGAACAATAGAGGAACAATACTTGTCCTCGGAAGTAAAGCCATGTAAACCTGTGTGTGTGTGTGTGTGTGTGTGTGTAACTATATATGCATTCCCCTTCTAATCAGCACGGATAAAACATAACGACAATAATTTTAGCCTGTCGTCAAGGCAAGTGTTAGCACCACACCTGTGCAATAGATATCACCCAGGGTCTCTACAAAGAACGTGTGTGTGCAAAACAAAAGGCGCCAAAACTACAACTGCTTGGGAATTCCCACCCGACACATGCCCGATAGCATCAGTTGTACTATTTGTGGTCTAGTGAGCATGAAAAAAATAATGACTTTTCAGTATATTACATTTTTTTCCATACAAGCCCAAAAAGGAAGAACTAGCAAAACAGGAATGTCGAAGTTGAAATGCATCCGTCAAAATTGCAAATATATCAATAGATTCTGTCATGCTTTGATTGTACAATGATATTTCTCTTCAAGTAGTTCATAATAATACATTACCGTATCTAATGCAAGGTTTCATTTTAATGTTCAGTTTTTATAACTCTTTTGAAATAATTAATTCAAGTTTCCAAACTGTATTGAAGACAAATGATGATGTTTGTTTAGTTTCGTTTTTTTTTTTTTTAATAAGGCTGTGATTAATAAAAATATCATAAGATCTTGGTAATTGTGCTTTTCACGAAGATATAAAGAATTTTCCAAAACAACAGCATCTGAAAAAAAGGTTATCACTGTTTATTTTATATAGGAACATATAATGTGGTGTGCTTTTCTTGGTTTTTGTTTTTAGTATGATACTTCTTTGTCTGAGCGAGATATAACTTGTGAATAGAAAAGTTAATTGCATCATTAAAAAGGTAAAAATGATCAAAGTAAATCTCTGAAAGCATAAATGACCAGATGTTGGACATTTGTAACAGTTCATGTTAAAATATAAATTGTTTTGAGAGAATATGAATGACTCAATATCTTTGTCTGTCTCGGAACTTTATATAAACATAATTCAACCAACAGATGTCAAAGTAAAAAGAAAAATCAATACCTTTATTATGTGAAGGTAAACTGCTATAATAAATGGTGTGTGCATCCATGAATTTGTGCAGTCATGTTTCTATATCATTTTGTTAATGGTATGATCCTCTCAACTCTATTTTTTCTCTCTCTGTGGCTTTCTCTCTCTTTCTCTCTCTCTGTATCCCTCCCTCTTTCTCGGTCGAATTCTCTCTCATGTCGTCCATTGTTCTCTTCGTTTTCTTTCGTTCCACCATTGTTCCACCATTATTCTCTTGTACTCATATCTCTTTTCTAGTCTGTCACCTTTCAACTGCATTCTTTTTCCTCTTTTATCCCTCTTTTCAGCTCATAATTCCTGATATCCTGAATACCCCTCTTTACTTTCTGCAGCGTTTCCCTCCCTAATCCTCTTCCTCTAGATACATCTGTCCTTCTTTCCTTCTCGTTTTTGCTATAGAGGGGCGCTAAGTTTCTCTATTTTTTCACACACAATGATAGATATACATGGGTCCGGATCTGAATGTGATCTTGAAAGCAACTGGATGTTTTTCTGCCTGTTTCAAGTAACAAAAGGGAGAAACCTGGGCATTTGATACAATAATATGCACGGGCTCTGAACACAGATGCCATAGTACAAAAGCCGCATCAAACTAACAAATGAAAATGAGAAAGCTTACACTGCACTTGAAAATTGGTTCTTTGCCAAAAATTTGGGAAAATCAGGCATTCCATTCACAATGAAATGTTTAAAACATATGTATATCACGGGCGCCCAAAAAGAATGCTACCTATATTTGGGAAATAGAGGTTGCATTTATACCCCGCCCCCATGTTATTAAAGCAGCTGAAAATGATGTTTGGCACTCTGAGTGCAATTCAAATTTAAATCAGATTGATATATGTAGCAAATCTTGCAAAGAGCACAAATACATTTTGTAGTCTGTGGTATGCAATTTTCTGGTTTTTGGGGTGGCGTTCATCGTTCTTTTGCTACCCTGAAACGGTATATAGGGGGAAATTCATCTTTTGTTCATGAAAAGATGAAACTGATATGGGTGTTGATCTTAACTGAGAAACTTCGTTCCAGACCCCTCTTCCAATCTATGTCCCTATTCACCAAAGATCATATTCATTAAACCCTACTAGGCCTATTAGTTGTCAACTAATTACATAGGCTACATTACACATGGTACATGGCTAGTTGCCAACTAGGCCTAGTAAGGTTTTATGAATATGGGCCCAGATTCACTCCGTTTCACTATAGGCACATTAACCGTTAACATTGGCCAAGTTGAGAGAAATTCCTTTTTTAGCCTTCACAGTTGCAGTATACCGACTATAATTTGGGGTCTGTCTTCATGGTCTTACAAACATTCAGGCGAGCTTTAACATAACATCTGATTCAGTCCAGACAATGAACATGTTTTGTGTAACTGAAAGGCGCCAATTTTATCGTCTGTGGGAATCCCAGTCGAAATGTTTATGTATTTCCCGAAGCAGCTGTACATGTTTTTTTCTGGTCTAATGAGCACAATAGAATAACCATTTTTCATTCAATTACACTTCGTCATACATGATCAATGAGCAAGAAATCGGGAAAAGAGGGGAAATTCAACATCAAAAGTGATATGGCAAAGTTGCAAAATATCAGGACTTTTTTATGCTTTCAATGTGTATAAGTAAATTATTGTTTATCTTTGTGTGATATTACATTACACAAATTGTTCTGTTGTTATGTTTACTATAAATTAATGAATGTTACATTTCATATTGCGCTGAAATAAAACGAATGGCAGTTCCAGACCTTTAAACCTAAGTTCAGTTCAGTTCAGTTCATTTATTAATTTCATTTCTAAAATGTAAAAACATTTGTACGTGACAAACATATATTTGATATTTACATTCATTAAAAAAAAAATTAAATGTGAGTATCAGTTAGCCTGAAGTGAAATATGAGAAATATGAAAAATATGAAACAGGAGAACTGCAAATAAAGCCTTCGTTGGCCTTGTGAGACAAGTCCACTTTGTGTAACTGTGGTCGGAGGCTATATATATATATATATATACATGTATATATTATAGTAATTATCCTTATTCTGTACGAATACTTATACAATATAAATTTGAAGAAGAAGAAAATGTACAAAACCAAACCTAACACATATATATATATATATATTATTGTAAGGAAATAACATATACAACAGCTTTGGCAATTCTCGTGGAAATAAATACAAAGTGAAAGAAATGCGAGAATAACGTTGCGTAGCTCAATCGAAGTTCCCCAGAGCTGTCCTCCCTTTTTGAAATTTTTGCGAAGGCTGAAAAAATGTCTCCGCCGGGAATCGAACCCGGGTCGTTGGCTTAGAACGCCAATGCCTTAACCACAAGACCACGGAGACGGGTTAGTGGTTTCGGCGACACCAGATTCAATTGACCGACAGATTGACAAATCCTCAACCTTATTAACTTTACCAGGCATGTCTGGTGTTGTTAACAAATATGTGTTTTGTCATCCATGACAACAAGAATGCCGGGAGAGAAATACAAAAAGGATGGTATTCCCTCTTCGACGATGCAACTTTTGTAATCTTTTATCGAGTTTCAAAGTCCACTAAAATATTAAACCCACTCTTATCACTTAACCCATTATTAACACAATACTGTGAACTGAATGTGAACCAACTGTGAACTTATTGAACGATTATACCCAATAAGAGAAATAGTAAAAAACAGTTGGAGAAATACACTGTGTAAAAAAGAACATTTTAAAGATTTATTGAATTATTACCAAACGAATATTGCATTTGAAATATGCAATATATTCGTGATATACGCCTCCCGTTTGTTAGAAATATATATACATGAACATTTTAATGTATACATATCACCTCTTAATTTTTACAATTGTTTCCTGTTATATAAAGGTTAATGGAATAATCTGATCAGCTTATAAAAATGCTGTTTAAAGGATTTGAAATTTTACTCTACTCATTGATTAATGAGAAATACATAAGCACTAATCTAAAGAGTAGACATTAGTTTTGTCAACTAAAATCTCATAAATCTAGTACCAAACCAATTCTGCATGATTCTTTTGCTACTTTATTACACATTTATTTTATACGAAAGTCCTCCACAACCAGCTTCATTTAAAGCATCATCAAGGTCCTTCACTTTTCCATCATTTTCTTTTACTTTCCATTTCATTAACATCTCAAAATTGGCATCTTCTAATGACACATTCTGTTTCCTGATGTTGTCATATTCAGTGTACACTAGTCCTAAATATGTGGCGACTGGTCCGCAGAAGTCTGCATGCAAGCAAGCTGCCACAACTGTTTACCTGTGGCGTTTCGGTTCAGTCTGTGGGTCAAAACACAAAATCTAGGGTAAACCTGATGCAGAGTTTATATATTTTTACATTAAATATTCATATATAATGTGACGTATTGCGCCATTAGTCACAAGTCAATGACATCTTCCATTATGAAATACTGAATAATAGACTTGCAGCCAGTTTACCATGTAATTGAAATTAACTCATCATCCAATGCGCAATTTTTTTTTCCTTTTAACATCTACTGCATTTCATTTCATAACCTAGAGTTTTATGTGTTTTTTAACTTAGATCTAAAGAAATGTATTCATATAATGATGTTCGTACAGTATATTTGTCTATTTATTTTATTCTTAACATCGCCAGCACAATCTTCTGTTTCTTACAAAATGATTATTGTGCACAATACTATGTTAAACACATTGTACCGTTCATTATTAGAAGTAATATTTAGTGAATCGGTCAATATTATTGATATATAATTGATATTGATATTAAGTGTATTAGAATCCATTAGAAAATATAAATTTTCAATCCAAATTGACATTGTCTTTATAGTCAATATTTTACCATAAAGAATACATTTCAAGTCAACACTTATTTCTCCTCCACACTGAATGTTGATCATTTTCTCAAGATTTTCAGAATTTTTTTTTAATCAACGCTAATTGTCTACTTTGGAGACATATATGTACATAGTTGTGTGTGTGTGTGTGTGTGTATATATATTAATTTATAGTTTGCGATATATCTCCTTTCCGTTTGACAAACTAGAGTCACATTTGATTCCATAATTATTCTATATTCTAGGCTCTAGATCTAATTAATTGGATATTTGTTTGCGTGCTAGTGCAAAAGAAATAGGAAGGTATACCTTTATCTTAGTTTAGTGCTTTTCATTGCTTGTGATTTTTAGAAGGGTTTGCTGATAATATTTAAGTATTTGTGATGATATTGGAATGATTTCAAAGTCTCACTATACAAGATCTTTCCTAATACAAAGTCAACCACTCAGCATACTCATAGACAGTTTTCCTTACATTTATTTCAGAAAGATAATCTCCATTCAAGCTCCCCATTTATACTACCCAGACAGACCAAAATAATAATCCGTAACACATGAAGTAACTTATTAGTGAACAATAAACCTCACAAAAGTATCACCAAATAAGTGATTTCTCGGAAATGAAAGCATTTGAAGTGATTTTTTGGTGGTTGTGTTCTAACAATAAGACATATGTTGCTGACTCGTGTATTTAAGCACGTAACTCTAACTGAAAATATGATTATTCCTATATCTGAAAATACGATTATTCCTTTAACTGAAAATATGATTCTTCCCTTAACTGAAATATGATTCTTCCTTTAACTGAAAATTCGATTATTCGAATCAGCGAATAATTACATTTGCAAGAGAATACAGGGTAATACACGGTTAGGGCGATGTGCACTACAGGCTTGCTACATTAGCTTGCTATATTCTGTTTCCACAGCGTTTACAGACGACCAAATATCAAAGCGCGCAATTTGGGGCAAACGCGGGATACCGCACTGCAAAGAACACGCCCCTCACCGAATGCCTGGGATTGGGGGACAACTGCGCATTAAGCGTCATATAACGGCGTCATTGGAGACAGCCAATCAACGTGTGCGCCGGCTCGGGTTAGCACCACCCCTACGCGTAGAGTAGCCAATCAAAGGCTTTAAACAACAGAAGGAACGCGCACATGGTTTTCCGAATCTGAATCATGCTTTCAGTCTCAACTCAACCTCTCGGGACAATGGATGTTATTTTGCCCTCCCTCCCTCCCTGTCTAAAATAAAGTAACTGGTAGGGCAGGTAACAGTACATCACCCAAACAAGGTTAAGGTGGAGGAAAGAGTATTGCATTTAAATCTCAGGGAAATAGTCAGCCATATGGCATATACTGCTGTATGTGTTATAAGGTCAGAGGGAAGGAATTAAAAAAAAAATAATTAAATAAAAAAAATGGAAATAACGGTGTAAAGAAAAAAAAAATCATAACATGGTACACTTGCAAATTGCAAGGAACGAAACAGGAATGAAAATTAAAGGGTGACATGATTCTCATTAAACGAAACACGAATTGATGAGCGCCTGGAAGGGCCCTCGCAAGAAAGAGTGGCCTCATGTTTTTAGTTGAATATACATTGTATCTCAATACCAGATTGAAGTTAGTTATCCATGGAATTTTCATTCAGTCGTTGGCTGGTTAGTTGGGCTTGGAAACCTAGAAATTGGTTAATTATAATAATAATAAAAATAATAACGTTTTATTTACCCAGGGTAGCCACTTCAATTATCAAACTGCTCTTTCAGCGGGCCCTGCATAACATAATTATTATTACTTCCCTCCATTCTAATAATACCGAACGCCTGGCTGGACAATGTATGTGTATTTCTTGGTGAGGATATTGTATTTTCACATTCATTTATTGGTTGATGGGTTGGTCTTGGAAACCTAAATAATAATTTTGTTAAAAAAATAATAAATAAAAAATGATTGGATAATGGGACATCCAACCCTCACTGTTTGATGTTTTTAACTGATATTTTGTATTTCAGTTGAATAAGATGCTTATACTGATGTATAATATGTAACTTTGATGGTATTTGATCCACAAAGAGAGAAAACATAATTTTGTTAAGCCCCGCCCACAATTGGAGGGTGAGGCTACAAGTTCAGCGTGTCAGACGGGACATGAATTTACCAAGCCATTCCGTCTGATACTTATTACAAAACTCTCCCCATAGGAAAGTCTTGAAACAAAATGTGTGTATTCATATTATTACTCGTCTGTGCCTTCTTGAAACCTTCTATTATACGTTTGAAATTTCATCTGCCTTTTTTTTTTGGGGGGGGGGATGCCAAAAATGTGAGCGTGACAGTCGGGGCACATTGAGATTTTATACGAAATAGAATATTTAAAGATGACAATATTTCCTGCATTTAATAGCCTATTCTTCGGTTCTAAAGGGGCTAACTTGTTATCTTTGATATACTGAAATGTAATGGTCAGAGGATTTTAATTTTCATCCATCAGAAAATTTTCGTGTAATCTACTCATATAGTTTTTTTGCTGTAAATGGAAAACGCGACGAAGGGACATGAGTTTACAATTGATCATTATCTTCACAATATTGTATTAGCAGGGGAAATGAACTTCCCCCCTACCAAAGACCAAGACTGCAAAATTGTATTCCAAATCATGGATCCAGTTTATTGTAAAAGTAAAAAAAATACTTTTAAAGACGTGACAGTTGGGACAAAAATCTATCTGACCTTTGACCTCCTTTAAATCTAAAAAAATTATCATATTTTTGAACTTTTTGTAAACAGATGCGAAATTCACTTTAGCCCTAACCAGATTTGATTAACTTTATCATCATAACAGCAGAAATTTCAGAAAAAGACTCATGTGATTACCATATTTTACTGTAAAAATGTATGCCTTCATTTATGGGTCAGAAAATGGTAATTTTTGGTCAAAATATCATGATAATCAAAAGTTTGAATATTGTTCCATAGATTTTGAATCAAGTTTAGAATGAAGAAATACAATGTCCTCACCAGGATACATGTACATGTATATGCATACGGCAATCCCATGAAAATGTAAACTTAGGGTGAAAATGCAAAGTGTAATTTGAACATTTACTTTTTTCACTTGAATAAACTTAATTCAAAATCTATGGAACAATATTCAAACTTTGGGATAACCTCGCTAGTCATAAGGACCGCTAGTCATAAGGACCAGTGGCTCATAAGGACCGCTAATCATAACGTGTAATTTCCTATACTTGTAGGGTCGCTATTCATAAAGCGAAAAGGGGGTCACTATTCATAAACTCATAAGGAGCATTATTCATAAGGATTGCTATTCATAATAGAAGAAGAGGGTTGATATTCATAATCGAAGAAATGGGTCATTACTCATAAGGGCCGGTATTCATAATAAGTCATAAGGGTCGCTATACATAATACAGATATAGGGTCGCTATTCATAATAGGAAAAGAGGGTCGTTATTCATAAAGGTCAATATTCATAAGGGTCGCTATTCATAATCGGAGAAGAGCGTCGCTATTCATAATCGGAGAAGAGGGTCGCTATTTATAATCAGAGAAGAGGGTCGCTATTCATAATCAAAGAAGAGGGTCGCTATTCATAATCGGAGTAGAGGGTCGCTATTCATAATCGAAGAAGAGGGTTGCTATTCATAATCAAAGAGGAGGGTCGCTATTCATAATCAAAGAAGAGGGTCGCTATTCATAATCAAAGAAGAGGGTCGCTATTCATAATCAGAGAAGAGGGTTGCCATTCATAATCAAAGAAGAGGGTCGTTATTCATAATCAAAGAAGAGGGTCGCTATTCATAATCAAAGAAGAGGGTCGTTATTCATAATCGGAGAAGAGGGTCGCTATTCATAATCAGACATGATTTCAGCAATTCTCTTCTTTTTGGTCTCCCTGGTAAAGATCTTACTAAACTCCAACGTATCCTAAACATAGCCGCACGCCTCATCTCACGCGTCCCTCCATCTTACCACATTACACCTATTCTTCAAAATCTTCACTGGTTTTTATTATTATTATTATTATGATTAATCAAAGAAGAGGGTCGCTATTCATAATCAAAGAAGAGGGTCGCTATTCATATTCAAAGAAGAGGGTCGCTATTCATAATCGAACAAAAGGTTCGCTATTCATAATCGAAGAAGAGGTTAGAATTATTTGTAAAATATCGTAATATATATATATTGCAATAATATTTTCATTGTTCAATGAACACTCAAATATAAAAGAATTAATTTAGCAAACCAAACTGATAATATGGGATGGGAGACACCCCACGGCTGTGTCGAAGCAATACGGGGAGGGGCGATGAAACAAATACACCCCTGGCCTAGCCAGGCGGGCAAAAGAGCCCCTTAAAAAAGGCGAGAGCGAAAAAGCGGAGGAAGCGGAGGAGGAAGAGAAAGATAAAAGCCTAAAAAGGCGCCACGAAATTTGATAAAAGTTTTCGCGCTTCCCGCGGGAAGGGGGAAGTAACTCCCAATCCATGCATCCACCCCTGATACATACGGTGCAGCATTGCGTCCAATAATTGAAAGCAGTCCGGGTGTCGAACTAACTTTCCTAAAAGAAGGTGCTACATGTACGAGCCGCTATCTTATTCTTAAATTTGCTATAAAACGTCACAGGTTTCGCGTTTCGCGTGGGAAGGGGACAAATTGTAAAGCAGTCTGGGCGTCGAACTATGCCTATAACTTTCCGCCTAAAAAGAATTGTTTGCTACGAGCCTTTATCTTTCTTTATCTTTCTCTCAAATTCGCTAAAAACTGTCAGAGCTTTGCGCGGGAAGGGGGACCCCCCCCCCCCCCCTCCATGCCCCACCCCTGTTACATACAGTGCAGTATTGCGACGAGCCATTATCTTTATCTCACATTTGCTAAAAAACGTCAGAGCTTTCGCACTTCGCACGGGATGGGGAAAACCATAGAATTACATACCCCTAACAACTATAGGGAAAACTCCCCCTCCCTGCACTCACCCCCCCCCCCCTGAGGAGCACGCAAAGAGTGCTCATCACCAAATGTGCTCACAAACGCCCCATATTGAAAAATTCTGGCTACGCTTGTGTCCCCCCCCCCCCCCCCCCAATCAGTCCGACCACGTTGCGCCATTCGACCCATCTTGCCTCGGTACAAGCACATAGTACTGACAATTTTCGTCAAAGTAATTCATAAATGGCATAGCCTGTGTGCGGGTGGCGGGGGGGGGGGGGTGTGCTGCATAGTAGGTGTTGCCACTATCATGTCCATAATCCTCAGAGAAAGGCGAGATAGCTCAGTGGCCTCGTAACTGAAGGATGCGGGTTTGAAACCAGGATGCACTCGTGTCCTTTGGTAAGGCATTAACCCCAAGTCCCTCGGAGAGGATTTCAGATTCAGATTTCAGATTTTTCAGATTTTAGAATTTATTTCATTACATTTTCATTTTTCAAAGTACATGTATATAACAATATGTATTATGCAATCAACAATATACAATATAATTGACAACACAACTTAGTGCAGAAAATAATGATCATTACAAGCAAAATAAAGTGCATTAAGTAAGAAAAAAAATTAAAATAGTGAATACTACATTAGATTAATTTTATGAAAATGAGTATGAAAACAGAGACCAGCATAGAAGCATAGCTTGTAGAAGCGCTGGTCCCTGGCAAAAGATAAATCATGAATATAGTACATAAAAAACTAGACTGGGCAACCATGCATAAAATACAAATAAAATAAAAGGGGAAAAGAAGAAGACAGATATATGGCCATGGAAAGCAAACAAATCATAGGCATAACACACTTTCCATCGAAGAGAAAGCATTGAAAAATAATGTGAACACAAAAAGCTGGGAATAGTAACAATGGAAAGGAGTAAACTTTACAAAAGACAGAACAAGAAAGAAGGACAAAGTGACAGGGGGTGAAGAAGAGGGGGGGGGGGCAGGATCTGGAAGGTTTAATTTAGTCTATAGATTTTACTATACAGGTAAACAAGAATCATCATTGAGGGATCAACGTTCATAGAAAGCAATAAGTGACTTTCTCAATTTACGTTTGAGTGTACTCAAACTTATACTGTCTCGTATATTTAAAGGGAGGGAATTCCAAAATTTAGGAGCTGTAAATGAAAAAGTATTCTGGGTTAATGCTGTACGAGTTCTTTGCAAGTGATATAGATTGATTTGTCTGGTTGGGTAATGAACCAGGTCTAGAAGCAGGTTTCGGAATTCTGTTACGACATACTTGCTGAGTAAATCATAAGTGAAAACGTTTATGTAAATAGTCTGTATATGTACAAGAAATGTATTTAACATCAGTACTTTCTACTTTTTGTACTTCATAGTAAACTATTATTATTTTTAATTTGGGTATTAATTGAACTTTACCAAAATACTTGTTGTTTTTGTGTTGTTGTTGTGGGTCAGGCTCGACTAGCACATGTGCTATTATCTGGCCCCTTTTACCAACCAATGCTTTTCTTCATTTATATGTAAATATCATTGTGAGATTGTTACTTTGCTTCGACGGGAGCTATCCGGGCTTCGACGGGAGCCCGGATAGCTCAGTTGGTAGAGCACTGGTCATGTAATCCAGGGTCCCGGGTTCGAATCCCGGTCGGGGCATTATAATTTTCTCACATTTTCTTTATGACATATTCAATTTACTTAAATCCTATCAGTTATGATATTTAATTACAAATTTAAATTGTCCTCTATAGAAATTCGTTGGCATAGATTTGCCCGACTTTAGAGGGAAGACCTGTCTCATTGGTAGGCCATTATAGCGTACGATGGACCTTGGTATGGATGTACCCCCTACGCTCGATGGAAAGAGAGGGGATATATGTGAGATTGTTACTTTGCTTCGACGGGAGCCCGGATAGCTCAGTTGGTAGAGCACTGGTCATGTAATCCAGGGTCCCGGGTTCGAATCCCGGTCGGGGCATTGTAATTTTCTCACTTTTTCTTTATGAAATATCATTGTATTTAAAAAAAAAATGTATTGTAATTAAATGTTGTTGGTGGTAAATAAATCAAAATGTGATGGATCTCATTATTTGCCGTGAATATATTATTGAAGACAGTGGGCAATTCATGATTATGATACTCAGTGGCGGATCTACGGGAGTTAGTTAGTTACAGGGCATTTGCCCCCCCCCTCTCCCCCCCCCCCCAGTTCCCCCCCCCCCCCCCCACCAATAATTAACGGAGTGAAAAGAAATAAAAGGGTGGAAAAATTTTGTCCGCCCTTCCCCCCCCCCCCCAACATTTTCTTTTGCTCCCCATTTGCCCCCCCCCTACTTTAAAAATCCTGGTGCCGCCAGTGCTTGTGGACGATGCTCTGCATCGTCGTTGGGTCAACCCCCCCCCCCGCCCCTGGAAAAAATCTAGATCCGCCCCTGATACTGAAACATAAGTACAGCAAGATTGAGGCGGTAAATATCATAAATTTTTAGTACATTATTTGAGTGAAAAAGACAATCAGTATGGTGGCGATAATTAACATTACTTATAATTCCCATAGCCCTTTTCTGTAATAAAAAAACTCTGTCTAACAGGTATGCCGCACTGTTTCCCCAGGCTAATATTCCATAATTTAGATATGGTAAAACTAGTGCGGAGTATAGTGATAGAATGTATGTTTGGCGGAAAAGACCATTTGAGTTTATTAATCATACCTATGAGTCTGGATATCAATTTACATACAGTATCAATCTGATGCTTCCATGACAGCTTATTGTTTATTATAGCGCCTAGAAATTTTGTTTCAATTACCTTCTGTATTTGTATATTATCTATGAAAATCGGATGAGGTAGTTCGTTAAAAGTATTACTAAATAACATGTAATTTGTTTTTTCTAGATTCAGTGATAACTTGTTAGCCTTAATCAATTTTGCAACTGAATCCAGTTCAGAATTAATCACATTACATAATATAGTTTCTAGGCTTTTATGCGAAAAAATAGATTAGTGTCACCTGCATACATAATAAAAGTCAATAAATTTGATGATCTATGAAAGTCATTTATATACTAGATAAAAATTAAAGGACTTAAAGCCGTTGGTCCTATGGTTGTTTACATACAACCAATATGCTTTACAGTATGAAGAAATGGGAATAAATTTGATAGAATTGAATTAAGTTAAAAACAAACATAGAAAATCCATGATGCACAGGCCCTTGTTATGGGGGGAGGCTGGCGAGCAGGGTCCACTTGAACAAAACAAAAAGAAAGCAAAACAAGAAGGGGCCCATTTATTGTCTTATTTCTCTTCCTTTTCCTCTGCCCCATCTTTGTCTTTTTTCTCCTCTTTTATTATTTTACTTAGTACTAGTTGCGCCCCTGTTTTTGTTTTGTTTTTCAACATTTTGCCCCATTGTAATTATGTTAAAGCACATAAAATCGCATTTTCAAATGCTCTGCATAGATTTGAAAGAAATATCACCTTTCGGTGGCCTTCCTAAATTCCTTGATTATTTCTCACTTGTTCCGTCAGTGTTGTGCCCCCATTTGAGAAAGAAGTGAGAAAAGGGACTTTTATCAATGTTCAATATTTGGATCTTGGCCTAGATCGCACTGGTCTTTTGCGAATTTTCCTTGGTACATCGAATAAGAAATGACGTTTTTGCAGCTTAAAAATAAAACAACCAAAAAATCGCTTTTCTTCCTCGCTTGTAAAATACCGTAGATAACTACGAAGTGCTGTAGCCCCTTGAGGATTTTGGGAAGGGCAATGTTGGCTCGACTATCACCTCATTACGGGCAGCGAGGTGCTCCAATATCCTCATATTTAGTTTAAAGGACAATTAACCCCACGTGATATTCTAGATGCACCTATTGTCTGCTACGTCTTTCCATGGAGGCTGCCATTTTGTGCATGACACGGATCATTAGGTACCATATGCATTGATAATAGCCTACCTTTACAACAGATACGTCGCTTTGTTCTGATTGTATTACGATTGTTATTGGCCATGGGCCTAGATAATTGACGACCCATGAGTTCTAATAGCCATCCTGTAAAGCAGATTCCTCGCTTTGTTTTGGTATTGTTACGATTGTCTCCGTCCTTGACGTCAATTCTCCGTCCTTGACGTATATTTTTTATGAAGTATATTTTTTATGAACAAATTAAGACCTTTTAAAAAATATATAAAACTAAACTTACATTTCAGAATATGTGACTTTATCTAATATATATTTGTCCTCTAAAAATCAATTACAAGTTAACGATGAAGGAAATTTTACTTGGGATGAAAAATATGTTCGTGTACACATAAAGTAATGGCAGCCCCCTTACTATTGCTAGCAGACGATAACTTGGCTGGAAAATAGTGATTTATATCTATATCCTGTGTTTTTACATGAAATTGCATGTATCAAATAAGAGGCATATACTACACCATTCAAAATAAGCTAATTCATACGCTGAGGTTAATTTCCCTTTAATACTGGAATACATGTAATTTTTGGCATTTTCACTACAAAAGACAGTGTCGAATTTTTCCTCTCTGACAGCTTCGCTCGCTCATACATAGAAAAGGGAAACTTAAAATTCGGGAAAAAAACTACAGCCCCTCCCAAAATTATGCATTTACGCCCAGGGGAGGGGGGGGGGGGGGGGGTGGGGCTTGAGCAGGGGTCGAAAATGCGTTTTGCCCCCACCTTTTTGTTGGGGGCGATCGCCCCACCCCCAACTTCCGGCGCCTATGAACGCATCCTAGATCTCAGTTAGGTTTAAATGACGTCACAGTTTATGGCAGGTATTTTTTTCGAAAAACCGCACCCTTCTGGAGAAAACTAGAAGAGAAATATAAAACAAATATAAATACAAAATGCAAAAGGAAGAAATAAGAGAAAAATACTGAAAACATAAAAGAAGGAAAGAGAAGAAGATGCTAGAATAGGAAAGACAGAATAGAGAAGATGATAAAAGGAAGAAATAAAGAATAAGAGATAGAGGAAAGATCAGAAGAGAAGATGAAAGGAGAATAATGAAGAAATGCACGGGGTAGGGTAGAACAAAAGATGAAAGAGATGAAAGAAGGAAAAAATAAAGGAAAACATAAGGAGAGAAAAAAGACAAAATGGTGGAAGGATAAAACAAGTAATAACATTTATGAAGGAAAGTCAGCAAGAGAAGATAAAGAAAGGGAACAAAGACCAATATATGGAAAGACAGAAAGAGAAGATCCAAGAATGATCAGAATACAGAAACAGAAGAACAAAGAAAGATAAAAAAAAAAGAGCATAAGAGAAGACAACAAGAAAGATCAAATCAAACAATAACATAAGAAAGGACAGAAAGAGAAGATGAAAGAAAGCCCAAAACAAAGAATAACATAAGCAAAGAAGGAAAGAAAAGAGAAAGAAGAAAATAAAGAGAGACGAAGGGGAGGATAGAAGTGAAGATGAAGCGAAAAATAAGGGAAAGATATTTTTTTTTTATTAATTCATCTTTATTATAAAAAAAAAACAAAAAACATCGCACAAAACATTTAACATTCAAATAAAGAAGTACATAAATATCCCAGGACCGAGGTTTACATATAAAAGTATGAGTTCCCCAGGCAGGGTAAAAAAGATAAAGATAGAATGATACTAAAACAAAGAATAACATAAGAACAGTTAGGGAAAACAAATGCAGAAAGATAAAGCAATATTAAGTTTAGGACAGAAGAAAAGATAAAAGGCTGAAAATATGAACGAACATAAGGAAGAGATGTCCTGGGGAAGTTGACCTAAGGGGGTAGTTGTCCAGATACGATATATACAATATGTATGCCCTGCATTTCTTTTTCAAGGGGTGAGTTCATAAACGATGATTCTAGTAGTAGAATTTATATTTTAAATGCTATGGAAGCATGGATATCAAAATCCCAGGAGGGGGCGGATGTGTGATTTACTCCCCAAATAATTCAGGAGGTGGGGGGGGGGGGGTGGCCTGTAGGATTGGCCTGTATCACCACCCCCTTCCCCCCCCCCCCCCCGCAATAATTCACCCTGATAGCAGAAAGTGTTAAAAAATGACGTGATATTTACGTCGTGGTTTTCGTCTTTTTTACGTCTTGTAATTACGTCAATAAGACGACAACTTGCACCAACGCAAGACGTCAAGAGAACGTCTTATTTTGACGTCATCTCTACGTCTTCATTCCTCTTCCCTGATAGCAGAAAGTGTTAAAAATGACGTGATATTTACGTCGCGGTTTCCGTCTTTTTTACGTCCTGTAATTACGTCAATAAGACGACAACTTACACCAACGCAAGACGTCAAGAGGACGTCTTATTTTGACGTCATCTTTACGTCTTGTACACCGTAAAAACTATAGTGACTGCACCTGAAATCCTGTTTATAGCACTTGTAGTGCGCTAATTTACCAGCAAAAAAAAATGTGACCGTGGCGAGCCTCGAACCAGGTTCCGCTGATTAAGAGGCGCTGACGTTACCGATGGACTAACAAATGCTTCTTGCAATTCAGTTTAGTCATGGGAGTCAAGTAGATAACATGAACTATGTGGTGTCGTAAATTCACTATGTAACAATATGATCTGCTCTAAATCGTACAATGTGAGTTAGTCTAGCGGTAATGCCAGCAATTCTCGATCAGCGGACCCTGGTTCGAAGCTCGCCCAAATCATTTTTTTAAATGAATGTTTAGCAGTTTAAGGAGCCGGTCCAGCTCCCGTGAAAGTGCTGAAATAGCACGCTGTGTGCATTCAATAGCACTCTGAGTGCAATCCCTATGCATGCCTTCAAAAAGTGCTCAGCACTTCAGTTTTTGCAGTGTACAGATGACGTCAAAATAAGACGTCCTCTTGACGTCTTGCGTTGGTGCAAGTTGTCGTCTTATTGACGTAATTACAGGACGTAAAAAAGACGAAAACCACGACGTAAATATCACGTAATTTTTACCACTTTCTGCTATCAGGGCACCTTCAATAAATGACATGATCAAATAATATGATCAGGAGGAGGAGGATGACCATGATAATTATTATTCATAGGATTAACATGGTCATAATTTTTGTCATGATTTTTGTTAAGATTATGATAAGGAAGACCGAAATAAAGATTTCAAAGAATATAATGGAATTAAGCAAGTTAGTAATTACCATGAAACCACATGCACTCAAATGCTCTGAAATGTGATTTTAACTCGGGGAAATTTGTAAGGAAATTTGAAAGTCTCAACCGTGGGAGGGCATACTTCATTCCCATCCATGCCCATAAAGAGGGTCACACTGTAAGAACGGTAGATGCCAATGTTACTAAAATCACGTATTATGAAAATATTACTATCCCACCACAAAATTAAAAAAAACAAATTTCTCGCGGCAATTTCTAAGCCCGTATCAGGACGACTACCCCTACAACTAATCTCCAGGACAACTACCCCCTACGACAATCCCACCCCCCCCCCCCCCCCCGCCCAACTTTCCCCTCAGCTCCCCCAAATGGACGATTGTTGGAACTTGCGATAAAGGCTAAGGATTAGGTCTCCACAGGAGTTGGGAAACGGGAGGATCTGGATGATTCAATGATTCATTTATTGTCATGCAACAAGGATAAAAATTGTGTTACCATCTGATTTCCAAATTTCAATTCATAAAAATACATATTTATTTATTTTATTTATTCATGTTTTATTTAAAATAGAGGGTAGGTACATTCAGTTAAAAAAACTGCTTTACAAGCACGCCCTCTAGGACATTAATATACACATTATTATACAACAAAACAAAACAAAGCAAAAATAAACATTAACATAATTGTGTGACATCATATAAAATACAAAATAACAAAGTAAACATAATTAAAATGCGAAGAATGATTACGACAGAGGAAATTATATTATAATAAATGTTTGGCCAATTGGCATCCGCGCTTAAAACAATTGATAGATTTTGTGGTTTGAATTGAAAAAGGAAGTTTGTTGAATAGGGTGCTTGCTTTGTATGAGAATGATCTTTTTTTGAACTCAGTTTTAGGGAATGGGATGTCGAGAAGAGAATTTTGTGAATAGCGAGTACAATAGTTAAAGGTACGATGAGTAATAAGTGATCATCTTTGTAAGTCAGCACTCATGGCCATTAGAAAGATCAGTAAAATTCGTCGTTATCTTGATGATGACACTGTATCTCGATTAGTTCATGCCCTTGTCACCTCCAGACTTGATTTTTGCAACTCTCTTCTTTTTGGTCTCCCTGGTAAAGATCTTACTAAACTCCAACGTATACTAAACATAGCTGTCCGCCTCATCTCACGCGTCCCTCCATCTCACCACATTACACCTATTCTTCAAAATCTTCACTGGTTACCTATTAACATGCGCATCACCTACAAGATTAACCTCCTCACCTTTAAGTCAATGGCTGGACTCTCTCCTACATATCTATCTGATCTCCTTCAACCTTATATCCCATCACGGACCCTACGCTCTTCATCTCAATCCCTCCTTCAACTTCCACGCCGCATTTCATCTACATCCTATGGACGAAGATCACTTTTACATGCCGCCCCTGCATTATGGAACGACTTACCACTTTATATTCGTACAGCAAACAATGTGAACACTTTCAAATCCTTGTTAAAAACCTACTTGTTTAATGTTGCCTACGCTTCAATATAATACATGTATTTTCTCTTCACTTCTAAAAAGCGCTTAGAGGCTTTAGCATTTTGCGCTATATAAGTATCTATTATTATTATTATTTTAGATAATTTGGGGCCATTATATTAATAATTTTGAAAACCAACAGACAGTAGTGATATTTCATTCTTTGTTCGACCGATTGCCAATTTAAGGTTGTAAGAAGGGTACATTGTGGTGTGTCATAATCCTTGTTTAAAACTAATCTTGCGTATCTATTTTGTAACTTTTGTAGTTTGGATAAATTTGTCTTTGAGCAGTTTCCCCAGGCAGTGCAACAATAGTCGATATGTGGTACAATTAATGCGAAATATAAAATTACAAGAGTTTTATGACGTATTAAATGTTTAATGCGGCGAATACATCCAATGGTACGAAATATTTTAGTACTTATATTTTTTATATGTTCAGACCATGTCAGTTGTGAGTCAAGTATAACCCCAAGATATTTAATTGTTTCTACACACTGCAAATTATTACCATGTAATTTGATAGAGAGATGGTTGTTTTACAGCTTTCTTTTTGATCCAAATGACATAACCATGGTTTTCTGTGGGTGTATATACATCTTATTAATATCGAACCATTTACATATTAAGTTGAAATCATTTTGTAAATTCTGTTGAATTTCATAGAAGTTATGAGAGTTGTTAAAAATAACAGTATCGTCCGCATAAAGTGATATTTTTGCATTTATATGGATGTTTAAGTTATTGATATCATTTATATATAAACAGAAAAATCAAGGGGCCCAAAATTGACCCTTGGGGCACCCCAGATTTAACGGTTAAAAATTCACTGCAATGATTATCTATATTAACGCATTGTTGTCGCCCTGACAAGTAAGACTTAAAGGGAGTGGCAAGTCGTAATCCATGGGCCTGACCAGTTGGCCTGACTCGGGGAAATTCGGATACAATCAGGTCCAATCGTGCGCTACCGAAGGAATATAATTGCCGGATTCCTCGCGCGGTCGTTAACTCGAATCCCTCCATACGCAACCGACCAATGAGATTCAAATACTGGAACAAAGAACGCGCGATCTTGTTTACTCAAATTTGGGTCAATGTGCGAACTTTTATTAGCTGCGCACGATAAATTGAAGTCGCTTTGAACTTTGATCCAGAGAAAGGAGCAGCCAACTGTAAAAGCGCCCATACATTGCGACTTGTCGCTCCCTTTAAACCATTCACGTACTTTATTATTTAAACCATAGAAAATGAGTTTGTCAAGTATTATATTATGTGGAATAACGTCAAATGCTTTCCTAAGATCATAAAATATTGCTCCTGTTATCTGACCACAATTCATATTCTCAAGAAGATAATCAGTGATTTCTGTAAGACATGTGGTTGTGGAATGGAGTGGTCTAAATCCAGACTGACGTTCCGATAACAAACTGTTTTGGTTGAGGTACGAATATAATTGTTTGTGCACGGCTTTCTCAAGGATTTTTGACAAAGAGGGCAATATTGAAATGGGCCTGAAATTATCAATATTAAATGTACCTCCTTTATGAATTGGGGTGATTTTTGCTACCTTGAAATCAGATGGGAATTGTGAGGTTTTTAACGACTGATTAAATACTATAGTGAGTGGTTTTGCAATGATATCCGCGGATAATTTCAGTAACTTAGGATGTAGACCGTCCATTCACTCTAAAAACTCAAATGTTAAATCTACATTTAAAAGGTTGGAGGAGTGACAACATTTTCAAAATGGTAAATGAACACTTTTAACATGTTGCATCCAACCTTTAAACTATTAGATCCAGCATGTTAAAAGTGTTAATTTACCATTTTAAAAATGTTGTCACTCCTCCAACCTTTTAAATGTAGATTTAACATTTGAGTTTTTAGAGTGTTCCAACAGCCTTTTTACAATCAATATTGCGTAGTTCATTTCTGACAAACTCTTGTTTGATTTCTTGAAATTCGAAAGAACAATCGGTTCGACTTAACGTTTGCAAAGAATTACAATTATTGTCTACACTGTTAGAATTTCCACTTGTATGTAAATGTAAATTTGAACCTACATTATTAAAGGCTTCATTCAATAAACCTGCCACCTTTACTTTGTCGGATATTATTTCATTATCAATTAAGATTGAGTTAATATCGAACCATTTACATATTAAGTTGAAATCATTTTGTAAATTCTGTTGAACTTCATAGAAGTTATGAGAGTTGTTAAAAATAACAGTATCGTCCGCATAAAGTGATATTTTTGCATTTATATGGATGTTTAAGTTATTGATATCATTTATATATAAACAGAAAAATCAAGGGGCCCAAAATTGACCCTTGGGGCACCCCAGATTTAACGGTTAAAAATTCACTGCAATGATTATCTATATTAACGCATTGTTGTCGCCCTGACAAGTAAGACTTAAAGGGAGTGGCAAGTCGTAATCCATGGGCCTGACCAGTTGGCCTGACTCGGGGAAATTCGGATACAATCAGGTCCAATCGTGCGCTACCGAAGGAATATAATTGCCGGATTCCTCGCGCGGTCGTTAACTCGAATCCCTCCATACGCAACCGACCAATGAGATTCAAATACTGGAACAAAGAACGCGCGATCTTGTTTACTCAAATTTGGGTCAATGTGCGAACTTTTATTAGCTGCGCACGATAAATTGAAGTCGCTTTGAACTTTGATCCAGAGAAAGGAGCAGCCAACTGTAAAAGCGCCCATACATTGCGACTTGTCGCTCCCTTTAAACCATTCACGTACTTTATTATTTAAACCATAGAAAATGAGTTTGTCAAGTATTATATTATGTGGAATAACGTCAAATGCTTTCCTAAGATCATAAAATATTGCTCCTGTTATCTGACCACAATTCATATTCTCAAGAAGATAATCAGTGATTTCTGTAAGACATGTGGTTGTGGAATGGAGTGGTCTAAATCCAGACTGACGTTCCGATAACAAACTGTTTTGGTTGAGGTACGAATATAATTGTTTGTGCACGGCTTTCTCAAGGATTTTTGACAAAGAGGGCAATATTGAAATGGGCCTGAAATTATCAATATTAAATGTACCTCCTTTATGAATTGGGGTGATTTTTGCTACCTTGAAATCAGATGGGAATTGTGAGGTTTTTAACGACTGATTAAATACTATAGTGAGTGGTTTTGCAATGATATCCGCGGATAATTTCAGTAACTTAGGATGTAGACCGTCCATTCACTCTAAAAACTCAAATGTTAAATCTACATTTAAAAGGTTGGAGGAGTGACAACATTTTCAAAATGGTAAATGAACACTTTTAACATGTTGCATCCAACCTTTAAACTATTAGATCCAGCATGTTAAAAGTGTTAATTTACCATTTTAAAAATGTTGTCACTCCTCCAACCTTTTAAATGTAGATTTAACATTTGAGTTTTTAGAGTGTTCCAACAGCCTTTTTACAATCAATATTGCGTAGTTCATTTCTGACAAACTCTTGTTTGATTTCTTGAAATTCGAAAGAACAATCGGTTCGACTTAACGTTTGCAAAGAATTAAAATTATTGTCTACACTGTTAGAATTTCCACTTGTATGTAAATGTAAATTTGAACCTACATTATTAAAGGCTTCATTCAATAAACCTGCCACCTTTACTTTGTCGGATATTATTTCATTATCAATTAAGATTGAGTTGCCAGTTTCCTTTTTACTTGAAGGTAAATTTTTTTTTAGAACCTTCCAGTTTTTGTTCAAATCATTTCTGCATTCTGAAAACTCATTCTGGTAATATTCTTTTTTAAGAAATTCGTTCAAATTATTCGCTTTGTTTCGATAATATTTAAAATTTTCCCAACAACAATCACACTTTATCTTTTTGAACTTCTTCTTGAAGAAATCACGGTCACGTGCCAGAGTGATGTATTCATCTGTTATCCAAGGTACCCCATTTCTTTTTCTTCTGACAGAAATAAAAGGTGCATGTTTATCACTTAAAGTATCAAATATAGATTTAAATTGAGACCACAATTGATCAACGTCAACGTTGTCGTTATTGAAATCATTCCAACTTTGATTTTTCAAATCATCTCGAAATTTGTTTTCGTTAAAGTTGCGAAAAGACCTCAATTTACTAATTTTTGAATGGAACATTGGGTTTTTGCCTTTTACTACTAAAAAAATCAAACAATGATCGCTAAAACCAATCGAAATTACACCCGACTTTACATTAGCAATCGAATTAGATACAAGTATTAAATCGATGAGTGTACTACTATAAGGTGTAACTCGTGTAGGCTCATTGATTAATTGATTAAGCTGATAAGTGCGACAAATGTCCTTAATTTCTTTAGACAACGCATTATCATTTCTCATATTACAATTGAAATCACCCATTAAAATGATGTTATTAGACAATGATATTACTCTGATAGTACTTGGACATGAAGGCCTCCTATACAAAATACCAACAAAAATCGAACTACTATTTGTTCTTTTAATTTCAAGCCACATAAATTCAAGCTCTTTCATTTCTAGATCTGTTCTTCTCACGTAGTTGAATTTCTCATTAGTATAACATCCTGCACCACCACCAGTGGCATCTCTATCTTTTCTTTCAATACTGTAACCATCGACAGAGATGACCTGGTTTGAAAAATCATCATTTAACCACGTTTCCGATAATCCTAAAACGTCGAAAGGGTTTTTCAAAAGGAATTGTTTAACATCAGTTACTTTATTTCTCAAACTTAAATGAGTATCAAAAGATACATATCAGAAAATTGCACGTGATGGATAAGAATGAATACAGAAAAACCTATTAATGCACGTGTATCAAGAATATATTAAAACATTGAGAATAAAAAGGCATGACAATATAATACCTCATTATTCCATGATAAATCTACATAAACAGTATACAAAAGGAAATAAGAGTACAAGCAAGAGGTCCATGCCCATGCAGAAACAAAGAAACAAGAAGCTGGAAAAGGAAGGAAAGAGAGAGAGAGAGAGAAAAAAGGACAAAAAGGGTACATAAATCAACAACCAGTACTTCCCCTAACTCTAAAATAGGTGTGGCAATGACACTCCAATATTCAAAACAAAGTACATGTCTACGTGTATGTGGGTGTGTGGATGTATGGATTAGACATCGTTTTTTAATTATTAAGGCATTGGCAAAGCGCCTTTCAAAGTGTGGGAAGCATTGATAAATATAGTTCACTTTTTTAGAAAATAGGGATATATTTGACAAAAACCGTAAATGCATTCTATAGAGCTTTCTTAAATACAGTACCGTTGGGCCTTGGGTTGTCCTTCATCCATATCCCTTTCTTATTTGATTTAAATGACGACCCTCTTCTTCGATTATGAAGAGCGACCCTCTTCTCTGATTATGAATAGCGACCCTCTTCTTCGATTATGAATAGCGACCCTCTTCTCTGATTTTGAATAGCGACCCTCTTCTTCGATTATGAATAGCGACCCTTTTCTTTGATTATGAATAGCGACCCCTTTCTTCGATTATGAATAGCGACCCTCTTCTTCGATTATGAATAGCGACCCTCTTCTTTGATTATGAATAGCGACCCTCTTCTTCGATTATGAATACCGACCCTTATGAACATGGACCTTTATGAATAGCGACCTTTCTGAATATCGACCTTTATGAATAGCGACCCTGCTTTCGTATTTGGAATAGGGACCCTTATGATTAACGACCCTGATTTGGTATTATGAATAGCGACCCTCTTTCCGTATTATGAATAGCGATCCTTATGTCTTATTATGAAAGGCGGTCCTTACGAATAATTACCCTTATGAATAGCAACCCTTATGTCTTATTATGAATAGCGATCCTTATGTCTTATTATGAATGGCGGTCCTTATGAATAATTACCCTTATGAATAGCAACCCTTATGTCTTATTATGAATAGCGGTCCTTATGAATAATTTTGTTTATGAATAGCGGTCCTTATGACTAGCGAGCAGACCCCTCTGTGGTTGGTTGGCTGGGCTTGGAAACCTAAAAAATGGCATACAATATATGCATATATTTTGGTGAGGATATTGTTTTTTTTTTCACTCATTCATCGGTTGGTTGGTTGGTTGGGCTTGCATATATCTTGATGAGGACTTGTATTTCTTCATTCATTCAGTGGTTGGTTGGTTGGGCTTGGAAATTTAAAAAGGTGGTTATACAATTGTATGCATATATGTTGGTGAGGATATTGTCACTGGTTAGTTGGTTGGGCTAGGAAACCTAGAAAGGTTAAACAGTGGTTGGTTGGTTGGGCTTGGAAACCTAAAAAGGTGGTTATACAATTGTATGCATATATGTTGGTGAGAATATTGTCACTGGTTAGTTGGTTGGGCTTGGAAACCTAAAAAGGTGGTTATACAATGTAGGCATATATTATGTTGGTGAGGATTTTCACTAATTAATTGGTTGGTTGGTTGGGCTGGAAACCCAGAAAGGTTAAACAATTTACGTAGATTTGTTGATGAGGATATTGTATTGATCATTCTTCCATCGGTTGGTTGGTTGGGCTTGGAAAACCTAAAAATTGCCTGGGCAATGTGTGCATTCATGATTACCGGTATATTTTTCATTCATTCATTGGTTGGTTGGTTGGTCTCAGATACGGTCGGACCATGTATGCATTGATGTTGTGGAGGATATTGCATGTTTTAATTATTCATTGGTTGGTTGGTTGGGCTTGAAAACAAAAAATAACAAAGAGAAGAAAAAAAAGATGGCTGTGCAACGTACATGTGTGTGTTTTCTTATAAAGTCAGTCAGGAGAGTTGGCTGGTTAGGCTGAAAATTAAGAAAGGTTTAGGGCTCTTGACGGTACAAGGTTTGGATGAGTTTTTAATTGTTTTCCCATCAGTTAAGGTCAATCGTAGGGGGAGGGGGTTCTATATATAGGTAAAGAAAAACGGGAGATGGGAATCAGTGTCCCTGGAAACGCCTGTCCCGGGAGGCCGGGACGCCGGATGGATGTTTTCCTCCCGGCAGGTCACGTGACCAGGTTCCCCTCTAGAATTCATGTTCAGGTCTTGAAGCCTCTCTCTATCCTACATGTGTATATTCTGACACATTTAAGAAGTTTATATTGAATAGATGATAACTGTTTGAGGGGAATCCGCGCCCCACGAAACTCCTGTCCTGGGATCCCGACTGGATATCTTCCTCCCGGCAAGTCATGTGACCCGGATTCCCCCTTTCGTCATTCGATGTCAATTGAATACTTATTACACTATTACAAATCTTGTGCTAATGAAAATATGATGGAAAATGGTTTTAAAACCTGGGAATTGTCCCCAGTGGAATAAAGTTGAGAAAATGGCAATTTCATGTGTAAAATGTATTTATTCTGGCAATATGATTATTCCTCTAACTGAAAATACGATTATTCCTTTAACTGAAAATATGATTATTCCTTTAACTGAAAATATGATTCTTCCTTTAACTGAAAATATGATTCTTCCTTTAACTGAAAATATGATTATTCCTTTAACTGAAAATATGATTATTCCTTTAACTGAAAATATGATTATTTCCTTAATGAACAGTCGGCCCTGGCGTTTGCAAGAAATTCTGGGCAAGGTAAGTTAACGATTTTTCTTTTTAATTTCTTGTTCGTTTCTGCCCGTTTTTAAGTTAAAGCCAATTATCTACTGGGGTTGGTACATAGGGTTATATGAAGGGTCAATGGGTAAAGCAAAATTTCAAGGAAATTAAGCAAGGATATTGCATAATCTTGCAAAGCCTTGCCATAACGTAAGCTCTATAAATGCCATTATTTCTTGTACAGAGCAAGTATTTAACTGAAGAAAGAGAAATAGACACATGGCAATTATGAAATTGCTTATTATAGAACAATCACTAATTCATGATGTTTTCCAAGAATATTTCTCCCAGACAACTGTTATGCAACACGAATATCGCCTCTTGGGGAGGGGGGGGGGGGCATTATTCTTATTATTATTACCATTATTGTTATCATTATTATTATTATTATTATTGCACGAAAAAGAGACATGATAACGAAGCTTTTCGACCTGCACTCATCAGGTTATCACGCAGGTATATAACAAATTATTTGAAATCAACTATATTATACTCGGTGAACCCGGACGCAACCTAGACGCCGTAATTTCAGAACAATCGCAAAGCTTGGACGAACTCCTTTTGTCTGCACAGAAGAGGTTCTCGCGATTGAATGTAAGCAACTTCCAGAAAGCGTAAGTGCGCTGAGCTTCTGGCCCGGGACATAATTGAGAATTTATCGTCGGCATAGCTTTGTGCGCAAGCTGGATTGTTCAGCAAGTGGAGACCAATCGCTGAATCGCATTTGGCTATCTTTGGTCTGTTAGCGTGCATTTCAGATTTGCAGGCACGGACGGGCTGCGTGCGCTGATTGGTTGTACGGTTCCGAATAATCGAGGGAATGTGTTGTTTAATGCGATCAGCCAACCGCTGAGAAGTACGGCCCACGTACCTGGCATCGCACCGGCACTGAAATTGGTAAATAACATTACTCAAGTGGGGGGTGGGTAGTACATCCTTGCTAGTTGACGGTAGCATCCTGTGTGTAGAAAACACAATGCGTGTCGAAACCGCGTAATAGCAACGTGACACTGCGTGTTTGATCTGACTGGCGTATTTGTCAGATACCTTACCCCTCCAGGGTAGTTTGAGATACACGGGGCATTTGGCAGGTCCAAATCTGGTGTCAGGATTGGATTGTGCCTCCAGCGTCCGTGTTATGGTGCGAGATATAACATGCTCAGGGTAACCATTGTCAAGGAGAATAGTTTTAATTTTTGCGATTTCGGGAGCTAATTTGCACGCAGAGCAAATCCTAAGGGCGCGGCACACTAAGTTTCTAATGAGCCCAATCTTGTATGAAGTTGCACTGTACGAGTCCCATCTCGTGTATTGCCCGGTGAATGTGGGCTTGCGTGATAACCTGATGAGTGCAGGTCGAAAAGCTTCGTTATCATGTCTCTTTTTTGTGCCATATTGAAATTTTGCAGTACCAAGAAATTATTATTATCATTATTATTATTATTATTATTATTATTATTATTATTATTATTATTATTATTATTGTTATTATTATTGTTATTATTATCAGCAAGTAGACGCAGACACTGGAAACTCTTGTACACCAGGTGAAACTATATGTGACCGGTCACGTCAAAATGAGACAGAAGTCGTATTTTTTCAAATTTGATTTCATTATCAATTATTATTCTCCAGTTCATTAGCTTTAATTTGATATTAAGGAGATTATAGATTTCGAACCTCGAGAATAGTAGGGCTCTGGAAAAGTATTTGTTCGAGAAAGACGCTTTCGAAGTTGACTTTCGTTTTGTCTCCATGCAGCATTTTTTCATCTTTGATGAAAACTAGAATATGGACCTACAATTTCCTGGTTGAATGAAAGTAGAACTTTTATTGACTGAGCAAGTATATATTATCATTATTATTATTATTTTATTATTATTATTATTATTATTATTATTATCGGCAAGTAGAAGTAGACACTGGAAACACTTTTAAACCAGGTGAAATTATGTGTGACCGGTCACGTCAAAATGAGACTGAAGTCGTATTTATTTCAAATTTGATTTCATTATCAATTGTTATTCTCCAGTTCATTAGCTTTAATTTGATATAAAGGTCAACTCTGGAGAATGGGTATTAGTGGAGATTATAGATTTTGAAACTCGAGAATAGTATGGCTCTGGAAAAGCATTTGTTCGAGAAAGACGGTTTCGAAGTTGACTTTTGTTTTGTCTTCATGCACCATTTTTTCATCTTTGATGCCAACTAGAAAATGGACCTACAATTTCCTGGTTGAATGAAAGTAAAACTTTTATGGATAATTGGCTTGCATTGCTTAATAATTATTCCACATTTCCAGGAGAGATCTAGTTTCATTCAACCAGGAAATTGTAGGTCCATTTTCTGATTGTAAGAAATACACAATAATATTTTATTGGGTTTCTTTTCTCAGTTATATATCTTGTAAAGTTCTTGTAAATACTAACTTAGTAATTATTTTCATTCAATTATATTCGCAGATGACATTAATTTATTTATTTGAGGTAAACCGGGGAGAAAAGAAGAGCAAATCGGAGATCAAGGTCCGCAGAAATATCTAAAAATGGAAACTACAGCAGCAGCTGGTACTGTGGGTAAGAGTGCATGAATAATGAAATAAGTTGTATAATAAGAAATAACACGTTAACTCACACGAGGTAAAGGTATCTATTGTCTCTGTGTGTCAAATCTATGGATGCATCTCACATAATCTTGTATGACGAAGCCCCTAGAAATGTATCAGGCGGCCATTTTGGCGACATTTTCTGATTCTGAAGGCATTCAATTAATGGTCATATTTTCTAATAACACATGTTCTGTAATAAATGATCTATGAAGTTCTTTGTATATAATAATGCCTTTGGAAATCGTTCTTTGTGATTTTATGAAGTTGGTTTTTAAAAAATGGAAAAGGTAATATAGTAATAGGCGTGAACCCTGACGCCATAGAAAGAAAAAGAAAAAAGTACACGTCCTGCTAATTTGGGAGTAAAGTTTTAGTGGTGATCGATAAATTATAACTGATTTGCATAATTTTGCAAAGATCTTGAAGAGGAGCACTGATATTGTCATCTTATGGACCCCTCCCACACGAAGACGAATACTTGCTATTCATTCGCAAATGAAGAAGGGAAAATTGTAAATTTCAAAGGAAGAATCTCGTCTGTAAGTCGATGAAAATTTTAATATTGAAAATGATGTTTCATGATCTTCTTTGTAGTGTACATTTTTGACAACCATGTGATCTTTCAATTGATGAATTGATATGACAAAACACGCCTATTACATGGATAATACAAAGAAGGCGTCATATTACATGAGGCTGTGCTACATGTATAGGTTCCGACTTTGACTGCATTTTGTCTTTGGCACTGAGATAGAAAAAATGGGGGATACTTACTCTTTGTTTATTTGTAGGTTGTATCAAATGAAATATGTTAAATTCACCTAAGACAAGGCTTATACTCCCCTTTTCCTTTGCGAAATTCAGTCGAATAGCGCTTAGTTTTTATTAAATTACATGAATTCCTAGTTTGAACAAGTCTCTCTCTCTCTAGGTGGCACAAGTGATAATGGATTAGGACTGGGTGGAATTTTAGGCATAGTGGGCGGAATAACAGCCATTGTCGTAGCAACGGTAGCCGTACTAACTTTTCTATGTAAGTGGTTGACACGATATATATGATTGTACTTTTCAGTTTGCTTGCAGTCTGATTCAGATAATTTTAACATATTTACACCCCAGTACGGCAAAGGCAAATAAGGAACTTGGGAGCTAATTCTTATTCATTTTCCCCTTCGGAAAGTAGTAACGTTAATTTAAAAAAATATTGTATTCAAACGATTTAGTATTCAAATATGACTAGAAATAGCTTGAAGATTTTGACTAAATCGTAATGCTTATAGATAAATAGATGGTTTATTGATGAAACCCATGAACAAAAATGATAAAATAGTTTGAAACAAAAAGTTCATACTATAGGTTTTTGCGGTCATGTTCGTAAGTTGGCCAGTCAAATTCCTACTGTGTGCATTCAATTTCGAGGATCTGGTTCATACACAGCCGTTTTGTCGTTCAAATTCTTTTTCGAAGTTTTAAATTCTTTTTCAGGGCACTCAGTTCTAAATTGTTATCATTCAAATTGGCCCAAAAATGCACCAATTCGCAAAACGGTCATTCAATTTAGCACGAGACGAAAATGTATTGCGCAATAACCTTATTCCAGCGTTCGAATTCATTTTGCGTCATTCCATTTAACACGTTAAGCGTTCAAATTAGCAACTGAATTTCATCTAATGGTCATAATGTTATGATAATTTAGTAATTTTAACATTTGCTTGGACAATTTCAGCACGCATGTACCAATTTTTTTCTAAATTCTCTTATCTTTGCATACTGTATGATTTTGAGTTTATTTTTGTAAGTTTCTTTTCAAATTGGATACAGGAGCTTCGCTATGAAGTTTTAACATACAACACAATATTTGGGATCTATTTGTGTTCAGATGCTTATGTCTCAGAGAGCAAATTTTTGCCTTTGAAAATTCATACACGTGCATTTTGTTTAATTTCTTTGTTTTTATAAATTGCTTATTTTCACATCCTGTCAATTTATTACATGAATACTCAAAGAATATAATCATGTAGATATATATTTTGTTTTTCATAATGTGCTTTACATTTGCTTTACATGTTAGGCAATGTATTTATTTGATTTCACATTTGTCTTCATTGGGTAAGGGGAATTATGTTTGACATTTGCATTTGAATCCGGATCATAAGGGTTCAGCCATCTATTTCCTGGCGGTCAAGACATCTGGGGATCTAAATCTGGGTGTGTCTGTACCAGCGCATACACTTGTCTTGGGTGATGGCGTCGATGTTCCGCCTTGCCACTTGCTGCACAAGACGTGTTCGCCATTCCTGCATCGTCACGCCCGCTTCTTCTGCAGCTGCCCTGTCCCCTACCCGCTGCTGCCACTCAACACGAGCCAAGTCTCGTTTGACGGCCGCCTTAAAGGCGGAGTGTGCCATCTCGGTGCAGTTGAGAAACGGCGAGTAGGAGGGCAGGAGTTTCAAGCTGATCCGGGGGTCAACGTCAGCTGGGAGCTGGGCACGAACGTATGGCCGGGCATTGTCGTAAATCAAGAAGATGGCCTCGTCTGCCGGGAACATGTTGGCGCACTCTCGTGCTGTTGCAGCTAAGAAATCCTCGAACGATTCCCTCGTCGTCGTCTCGCTGGACACGGTGTGGTGGACGAGGCCCACCTCTCCAGTTACTGCAAATGTGATGTTGCAGTTTTTTTCCACGCTGACGGTTGACGACGCGACGAACAGGGGTGCCCCTGTGGCAGCTCTCCCCAAAGACCTCCTGTTCCAAATGTTATAGCCGCACTCATCGATGTATACACAATGACTGACGACCCCTTGGGCCATGAACCACTGTGCGTACTCTTGGCGCTTTTCCATAGTTATGGGGGCATTTCTGGCATCAGGAACGTCTTCGGCCAGTTTGATGGTTATAATAATCATAATAATAATAATAATAATAATAATACATGGTATTTCTAAAGCGCCCTTATCCATTTTAGTTAAATGCTCAAGGCGCTTCAGAGCAATGAATTGAAAAGAAGTTGACGAGACAAAAAGTGAGATGTCTGTGTTCAATAAGCACCATTGAATAAATATGTCTTTAGGTTGCCCTTGAAGGAGCTCAAAGAATTTGAATTTTTGATAGTATTAGGTAGAGCGTTCCACAGGACGGGCCCCGCATGAGCAAAGGCCCGATCCCCCACTTTTTCCTAGACAATGGAACCTGCAGTAAATTTGTATCAGATGAACGTAGGGTACGTGAAGGAACTTATTTATGTAACAAATCCAAATTATATTTTGGGGCCGTACCGTTAACAATATGAAAAACAAAGAGAAGCAATTTAAAGACAATGCGCTCCCTCACGGGCAACCAATGGAGACACTGTAAAATTGAAGTTATATGATCGCGTTTGGTAGTATGGGTAACGATACGTGCTGCTGCGTTTTGAAGTTTTTGCAGTTTGTGAAGTTGAAAATCTGGTAAACTATACAAAAGACTATTGCCAAAATCAAATCTTGATGAAATCAAAGAATGAACCAATTTCGATGTAGCGGACTGAGTCAAATATTTTCGAATGAAACCAATATTGCGCAACTGGTAGCGAACTGAACTGCAAATATTTGTAATCTGTTTCGACATTTGTGAATCAAAAATTACACCAAGATTTCTGCAGGATTCAGAAACAGAAATCGTTTTATCACAAACAGAAATTGAAGTTATATTAACTTTGTCTAACTGGGCTTTAGATCCAAAAAGCATGAATTCACATTTGTCATGATTTAACTGTAAGGAATTTGAATGCATCCAAATGTCGATGTCATGTATACAGGATTCTAAGTTGTTGATTGCATCTGTAGCTTGCTTAGGAGGAAAAGAAACATAAATCTGTATGTCATCAGCGTAAATATGGTATTTTACTGAATATTCTTGAAAGAGAAATTGCAACCGTGTTAAATAGAGCAAACAAAAAGGTTGGTCCTACCACAGAGCCCTGTGGTACACCACACGTTAATGGCATGGGTATAGATCTTGACCCATTGACAAGCATCCCATCAAGTGCCCTGGAGATAGATGTCACGGAAACGGCGGGCTTCTGGGGCAGGGAGGCTTCTAAGTCGCGCTTCATTTGCAAAAGAGTTGCTAAGGGATTGGCACCAATTATTTGCTGAAGACGGGCTCGCATGTCCTCGTCAACCTTCACGTTGTTTGCTCTCCCTCTTTGCAATTTGTGACGTCTACCTGCCCTTAGGTAGGTAGCTACTATGGATCTTGCAGTGCTCCTGTTGATACCCAGGGTGTCCGCAAGTTGCAGGTAATCTGCCTGATGTCCCTCAAATGCGTCGATAAGTCTCTCCCTATCTTCATTTGAAATTCGCCTATATCTGACGCGCGGCTCCATGATTATGCGACAAAGGTAGATAGAGATGTGAAACACAAGACAGTGCACTGAACGATTACCTATGTTGCAATGGAAGACTTCTATATACTTGAACTCTATAGACTTGAAGAAGAAGACTTGCTTCATACTACCTTGAACAGCACTTAATATGCATCATAAAAGACGTTATTTTAAACACTTAATTTCTAAAACATAAGTTAGAATGTACATGCGAATTTGAATGAACGCATTACGAATTCGAATGCCCACGTGCGAATTTGAATGATCGAAAAGGCGCTTCCCGGCGAGATTGCGAATTTGAATGCCCTCGACGGGCATTTTAAATTGAAAGATGTTAATGCTAAATTACTTGACCGAAGTGCGAATTTGAACACCATTCTACACCATTGATTTGACATCATATTAATGGGATAGTTCGAACCAATACCGCCAAGGCACATGGTCTAGAGGTTATGACACTGGTCTAGTAATCCAGAGGTCGCGGGTTCGAATCCCGCTCGGTCTGCCTGTAATTTTTTTTTTTTTCACAGCAGTCGAGCAACCTATCACACAGCAGTTGCGTGTGTTACCACCTTCTCGTGGCCGTTGGAGACAATTGAATAATTAACTTCATTATTTAAGAAATAGGAAGGTGGTATACCTTTATCTTAGTTTAGTGCTTTTCATTGCTTGTGATTTTTAGAAAGGGGTTGCTGATAATATTTAAGTATTTGTGATGATATTGGAATGATTTCAAAGTTTCACTATACAAGATCTTTCCTAATACAAAGTCAACCACTCATGGACAGTTTTCCTTACATTTATTTCAGAAAGATAATCTCCATTTATACTACCCTGACAGACCAAAATAATAATCCGTAACATATGAAGTAACTTATCAGTGAACAATAAAAAACCTCACAAAAGTATGACCAAATAAGTGATTTCTCGGAAATTAAAGCATTGAAGTGATTTTTTGGTGGTTATGTTCTAACAATAAGACATATGTTGCCGACTCGTGTTTTCTAGCACGTAACTGTAACTGAAAATAGGATTATTGCTTTAACAGAAAATATGATTCTTCCTTTAACTGAAAATATGATTCTTCCTTTAACTGAAAATATGATTCTTCCTTTAACTGAAAATATGATTATTCCTTTAACTGAAAATATGATTATTTCTTTAATGAATAGTCGGCCCTGGTGTTTGCAAGAAAGATTCTGGGCAAGGTAAGTTAACGATTTTTTTTTTTAATTTGTTGTTCGTTTCTGCCCGTTTTTAAGTTAAAGCCAATTATCTACACCCATGTTTACAATTTTTTAACCTAAAGTGGAGCAACCGCGGTGGTGAAGACGCGCAGTAGCCCCGTAGCTTTGGCGACGACATTTCTACAGCACCCTCTACTCTCCGAATACGCGTGATGCCTTCGTTAGAAATGCACTCCAAGTTCTCGAGTTTATTCTACTGTGGGCACCGTATATCAAAAGCCTAATCAGTGTTAATGGGTTTATGTATTTGGGTATCTGTGGTACTGGGGTTGGTACATAGGGTTATATTAAGGGCAATGGGTAAAGCAAAATTTCAAGGAAATTAAGCAAGTATAATTATTGCATAATCTTGCAAAGCCGTCCCAAAACGTATGCTCTTTCAACAAAAGCATATTATAAATGAATTCTATAAATGCCATTATCTCTTGTACTGAGCAAGTATATATTATCATTATTATTATTATTTTATATTATTATTATTATTATTATTATTATTATTATTATTATTATTATTATCGGCAAGTAGAAGTAGACACTGGAAACACTTTTAAACCAGGTGAAACTATGTGTGACCGGTCACGTCAAAATGAGACTGAAGTCGTATTTATTTCAAATTTGATTTCATTATCAATTGTTATTCTTCAGTTCATTAGCTTTAATTTGATATAAAGGTCAACTCTGGAGAATGGGTATTAGTGGAGATTATAGATTTTGAAACTCGAGAATAGTATGGCTCTGGAAAAGCATTTGTTCGAGAAAGACGCTTTCGAAGTTGACTTTTGTTTTGTCTTCATGCACTATTTTTTCATCTTTGATGCCAACTAGAAAATGGACCTACAATTTCCTGGTTGAATGAAAGTAAAACTTTTATGGATAATTGGCTTGCATTGCTTAATAATTATTCCACATTTCCAGGAGAGATCTAGTTTCATTCAACCAGGAAATTGTAGGT
The DNA here is from genome assembly GCA_025617745.1 of Heliocidaris erythrogramma. Lineage (NCBI taxonomy): Eukaryota > Metazoa > Echinodermata > Echinoidea > Camarodonta > Echinometridae > Heliocidaris > Heliocidaris erythrogramma. Next base: position 38,107,290 of record CM046854.1, on the reverse strand, counting down.
CCATTTTCTGATTGTAAGAAATACACAATAATATTATATTGGGTTTCTTTTCTCATTTAAATATCTTGTAAATTTCATGTAAATACTAATTAATAGTAATTATTTTCATTCAATTATGTTTGCAGATGACATTAATTTATTTATTTCAGGCCAGTACATAAATGAAACAGTTTCTATTGTAAATACTGAATTGCAGATTGTTCACAAGTGGTTTATAGCAAACCGTTTGACAATTAATTTGGAATAAAACTTCTTTTATGATTTTTTTAATTAAAAAAACTGTAATACAAATTCAGATTGGCAATCATAACATTAAAAGAGTAGAGCAAACTAAATTCTTAGGGATTGTAATTGATGAAAAACTTACCTGGAAAGAACATGTAAATGATATATCGTCAAATATAGCAAAGGCTGTTGGTGCAATGTATCAAGTAAATAGTCATTAATGTTATACAATACAATGATTTTTACCTCAATTTTCATTTCCTCTTGGTCTCTAATGATGCAATATAAAGATCAGGATACATTTAAATAGCGCCCTGGAGACCTTAAATTTTGTTTGATAATATTCATTTCATTATGCGAGCTATACCCGCAGCGTTTTAAATGACAATTATTGAGTCACTTTTGTATCACCCCCCCACAAAGTGAAACTTGACACAATACTTTCTGATTGTTGCCCTCTTTTGAAAGCCAATTCCTTCCTCGTTGCTTTCTAACATGTCTAATGATACAGTATAAAGGCCAGGAATTATTTAAAGCCACGCTACAGCCCAGCAAACACAAAACGTTTTCAGAACGTTTGCAAAACGTTTTTATTAGGTCCGCTACGTCTCCGTCTTTAATAAACGTTTACAAAACGTTTTTATTAGGTCCGCTACGTCTCCGTCTTTAATACACGTTCACAAAACGTTTCTATTAGGTCTGCTACGTCTTCGTCTTTAATAAACGTTTAAAAAACGTTTACAGAACGTCGAAGTTTTGACTTAATATAACAATTGCAAATTCACAGCTAGTTTTTTGATGACGTCCAAAAACGTTCACAAAACGTTTTTTATTAGGTTTGCTACGTCTTCGTCTTTAATAAACGTTTACAAAACGTTTTGTCATAGACCTGGAGTGGAGACTAATCGGTTATAATAAGTGTTTTAGAAGATTCGATTTAAATGATGTACCATTTTATAATAATTGCGATCATCGTTTTCTCCTTTCTTGATATGATGTCAGTGTGAACGAAATAAAAGGACAATGATTTCGTAACTTCTATGAGCCATGACAATTGGGGGCTTGTTCGAAAAGGACAGAAACCAAGCCATTAATGTCATTATTATTATGCTGATGACGACGATGCGATGGGCACGAGGCGATTTTGATTCCACTCCAGTCCCATATACTCGCTTTGGTGGTATGTCTCCCCGAGACGCTGCCGCAGTTTGGTGGGTACTTTCAGTTTCAAGTTTTTGCATGGCAATTGGTGAGGCGTTAGTAGCCCCTGTTTCTAGCCTAGTTGGACTAGGTCTTAGAGTTTGATTGCATGTGTTGGCTGCATATGGCAATTGGTGAGGCGTTTGTTGCCTCTGTTTCTAGGCTAGTTGGACTAGGTCTTGGAGTTTGATTGCATGTGTTGGCTGCAATTTGTGCAGATAAACTTGATCTGTAGTGTAGATATTCTGCTCGGTTTTATTCTCGAGTTGGACCTCACCGGAGGATCGGTTCAGATTATTTATATTGACTTTGTCAATTTGTGCATGGATGTGCATTGTACACGGTTTCGTTGACAGCATTTTGAGTTACACACTGAATCATGGCTGAATTTAATGTTGAGGTGTTCCTCAAGGATTTGTCAATCGGCAGATTGAAAAGCCTGGTCAAGGCTAATTTGAAGAGTTTGACTGATAAGCTAGGGGTTGATTTAACGGATTGTTCACGAAAACAAGAAATATTGTCATGGCTCATAGAAGTTACGAAATCATTGTCCTTTTATTTTGTTCACACTGACATCATATCAAGAAAGGAGAAAACGATGATCGCAATTATTATAAAATGGTACATCATTTAAATCGAATCTTCTAAAACACTTATTACAACCGATTAGTCTCCACTCCAGGTCTATGACAGTTTTTATTAGGTCCGCTACGTCTTCGTCTATAATAAACGTTTACAAAACGTTTTTACTAGGTCCGCTCCGTCTTTAATAAACGTTCACAAAACGTTTTTATTAGGTCTGCTACGTCTTCGTCTTTAATAAACGTTTAAAAAACGCTTTTTATTAGGTCCGCTACGTCTTCGTCTTTAATAAACGTTTACAAAACGTTTTTACTAGGTCCGCTCCGTCTTTAATAAACGTTCACAAAACGTTTTTATTAGGGCTGCTACGTCTTCGTCTTTAATAAACGTTTAAAAAACGTTTACAGAACGTCGAAGTTTTGACTTAATGCAACAATTGCCGCAAATTCACAGCTAGTTTTTTGATGACGGCCAAAAATGTTCACAAAACGTTTTTATTAGGTTTGCTACGTCTTCGTCTTTAATAAACGTTTACAAAACGTTTTTATTAGGTCCGCTACGTCTTGGTCTTCAATAAACGTTTAAAAAACGTTTTTACTAGGTCCGCTATGTCTACGTCTCCGTCTTTAATAAACGTTTTCTGAACGTGCTTAAAAGGTTTTCTGAACGTTCTTTAAAGGTTTTCTAAACGTTCATAAAAGGTTTTCTTAACGTTCTTAAAAGGTTTTCTAAACGTTCTTTAAAGGTTTTCAAAACGTTCATAAAAGGTTTTCTGAACGTGCTTAAAAGGTTTTCTAAACGTTCATAAAAGGTTTTCTCAACGTGCTTAAAAGGTTTTCTAAACGTTCATAAAAGGTTTTCTCAACGTTCTTAAAAGGTTTTCTGAACGTTCTTTAAAGGTTTTCTAAACGTTCATAAAAGGTTTTCTGAACGTGCTTAAAAGGTTTTCTGAACGTGCTTAAAAGGTTTTCTAAACGTTCATAAAAGGTTTTCTTAACGTGCTTAAAAGGTTTTGTAAACGTTCATAAAGGTTTTCTCAACGTTCTTAAAAGGTTTTCTGAACGTTCTTTAAAGGTTTTCTAAACGTTCATAAAAGGTTTTCTGAACGTGCTTAAAAGGTTTTCTGAACGTGCTTAAAAGGTTTTCTAAACGTTCATAAAAGGTTTTCTTAACGTGCTTAAAAGGTTTTGTAAACGTTCATAAAAGGTTTTCTCAACGTTCTTAAAAGGTTTTCTGAACGTGCTTAAAATGTTTTCTAAACGTTCATAAAAGGTTTTCTCAACGTTCTTAAAAGGTTTTCTCAACGTTCTTTAAAGGTTTTCTAAACGTTCATAAAAGGTTTTCTGAACGTGCTTAAAAGGTTTTCTGAACGTGCTTAAAAGGTTTTCTAAACGTTCATAAAAGGTTTTCTTAACGTGCTTAAAAGGTTTTGTAAACGTTCATAAAAGGTTTTCTCAACGTTCATAAAAGGTTTTCTGAACGTGCTTAAAAGGTTTTCTGAACGTGCTTAAAAGGTTTTCTAAACGTTCATAAAAGGTTTTCTTAACGTGCTTAAAAGGTTTTGTAAACGTTCATAAAAGGTTTTCTCAACGTTCTTAAAAGGTTTTCTGAACGTGCTTAAAATGTTTTCTAAACGTTCATAAAATGTTTTCTCAACGTGCTTAAAAGGTTTTCTGAACGTGCTTAAAAGGTTTTCTAAACGTTCATAAAAGGTTTTCTTAACGTGCTTAAAAGGTTTTGTAAACGTTCATAAAAGGTTTTCTCAACGTTCTTAAAAGGTTTTCTGAACGTGCTTAAAATGTTTTCTAAACGTTCATAAAATGTTTTCTCAACGTTCTTAAAAGGTTTTCTGAACGTTCTTTAAAGGAGAATTAACCGAAAAAAATACGGACGAAAGTGTTCAAAGGTGTTATTTATTCCTACTTGTTAGACTATATGGCTTCGCGTCAAAATTTAGGAGATCGATACGAATCAAGATTTTCTGAGCAAAATTTATCATCTGCTGGCAACATGTATCGTCTGCTAGCAGTACATGGGGGCCGCCATTTTTTTTATGTGTACATGAAGATTTTCTTAATCCAAATGCCCAATTGCCTCTTTCAAAATTAAAAACCCGTTTGAGATTATAAATATAGAATAGATATGTCAATTTATTTTTAAACTGAAGATTTCCTTACATATTTCTGTTGAAAATCGATATTCGCTTAAGAGAAATCTATTTTCTCGATACTGTGACGCATGGGACGGAGCAAATTAATTCAAATGTATGGATGCTTCTTCCCCGAGCATCTATAGCGCAAACTATGCATTCACCTGCTTTCGGATAATGGACTTGAAAAGTCAGAATGCATGCTGCATATATTATGTTCTGCTCTGTTTGGCAAACCCAAGAAAATAGATTTTTGTTAAGCAAAACCAGACAATTTAAAAATATCATTATAAAGACTTAATTTTTATAATACACCCACTTTATATTTTTTGTCACATATGGGATTTTAGGTAATGAAGAAAAGCAATTTAGGTTTTGGATTCAAAATATCTTCTTGACTGGAACATTTCTCAATGGTTCATGTACAGCTCCAAATCAGCAAGAAAATGGCAGCCCCCATGGAAATGAGTAGGAGACGATACCGGGTGTTGGAATATCTTTATTTATACCCTTTTCTGATTATCTTATTAGAAAATGGTTTAGGGCAACAAGTAAGAATATATTATACCTTCCAATATAAGTAAATTTGTAATTAGGGGTTGATTCTCCTTTAAAAGTTTTCTAAACGTTCATAAAAGGTTTTCTCAACGTGCTTAAAAGGTTTTCTGAACGTGCTTAAAAGGTTTTCTAAACGTTCATAAAAGGTTTTCTCAACGTTCTTAAAAGGTTTTCTGAACGTTCTTTAAAGGTTTTCTAAACGTTCCTAAAAGGTTTTCTCAACGTTCTTAAAAGGTTTTCTGAACGTGCTTAAAAGGTTTTCTAAACGTTCATAAAAGGTTTTCTCAACGTTCTTAAAAGGTGTTCTGAACGTTCTTTAAAGTTTTTCTAAACGTTCATAAAAGGTTTTCTCAACGTTCTTAAAAGGTTTTCTGAACGTTCTTTAAAGGTTTTCTAAACGTTCATAAAAGGTTTTCTCAACGTTCTTAAAAGGTTTTCTGAACGTTCTTTAAAGGTTTTTCTAAACGTTCATAAAATGTTTTCTGAACGTGCTTAAAAGGTTTTCTGAACGTGCTTAAAAGGTTTCCTAAACGTTCATAAAAGGTTTTCTCAACGTTCTTAAAAGGTTTTCTGAACGTTCATAAAAGGTTTTCTCAACGTTCTTAAAAGGTTTTCTAAACGTTCTTTAAAGGTTTTCAAAACGTTCATAAAAGGTTTTCTCAACGTGCTTAAAAGGTTTTCTAAACGTTCATAAAAGGTTTTCTCAACGTGCTTAAAAGGTTTTCTAAACGTTCATAAAAGGTTTTCTCAACGTGTTTAAAAGGTTTTCTGAACGTGCTTAAAAGGTTTTCTAAACGTTCATAAAAGGTTTTCTCAACGTTCTTAAAAGGTTTTCTGAACGTTCTTTAAAGGTTTTCTAAACGTTCATAAAAGGTTTTCTCAACGTGCTTAAAAGGTTTTCTGAACGTGCTTAAAAGGTTTTCTAAACGTTCATAAAAGGTTTTCTCAACGTCAGAGAAGTCAGAGAATATATTCTTAGTCTATGAGTGGCTGTAATTACAGCCAAGTCAGAGAATATATTCATAGTCTACAAGTGGCTGTAATTACAGCCAAAGTCAGAGTATATTCTTAGTCTACAAGTGGCTGTAATTACAGCCAAGTCAGAGAATATATTCTTAGTCTATGAGTGGCTGTAATTACAGCCAAGTCAGAGAATATATTCATAGTCTACAAGTGGCTGTAATTACAGCCAAGTCAGAGTATATATTCTTAGTCTACAGTTGGCTGTAATTACAGCCAAGTCAGAGTATATATTCTTAGTCTATGAGTGGCTGTAATTACAGCCAAAGTCAGAGTATATATATTCTTTAATAGTCTACAAGTGGCTGTAATTACAGCCAAAGTCAGAGGATATATTCTTTAATAGTCTACAAGTGGCTGTAATTACAGCCAAAGTCAGAGGAAATATTTGTTACCTAGCATGAAGAAATCTCAGTCCTCTGATGTTTATCCATGTTCCAACCTGCTGTAAATACAGCGATACCAGATTTGTGGGTGAGTACGCTCTGCATCTACTGTATGATTACTGGTAAAAGTATTAATTCCAGTGGAATTTGGAATCATTTCTTGAAAACTTGACAATACTTTAAATTGTCAAATCCAACCAACAAGTGTTTTTGTCTAACTGGGCTTTAGATCCAAAAAGCATGAATTCACATTTGTCATGATTTAACTGTAAGGAATTTGAATGCATCCAAATGTCGATGTCATGTATACAGGATTCTAAGTTGTTGATTGCATCTGTAGCTTGGTTAGGAGGAAAAGAAACATAAATCTGTATGTCATCAGCGTAAATATGGTATTTTACTGAATATTCTTGAAAGAGAAATTGCAACCGTGTAGGGTTGGCCCTACCACAGAGCCCTGTGGTACACCACAAGTTAATGGCATGGGTATAGATCTTGACCCATTGACAAGCATCCCATCAAGTGCCCTGGAGATAGATGTCACGGAAACGGCGGGCTACTGGGTCAGGGAGGCTTCTAAATCGCGCTTCATTTGCAAAAGAGTTGCTAAGGGATTGGCACCAATTATTTGCTGAAGACGGGCTCGCATGTCCTCGTCAACCTTCACGTTGTTTGCTCTCCCTCTTTGCAATTTGTGACGTCTACCTGCCCTTAGGTAGGAAGCTACTATGGATCTTGCAGTGCTCCTGTTGATACCCAGGGTGTCCGCGAGTTGCAGGTAATCTGCCTGATGTCCCTCAAATGCGTCGATAAGTCTCTCCCTATCTTCATTTGAAATTCGCCTATATCTGACGCGCGGCTCCATGATTATGCGACAAAGGTAGATAGAGATGTGAAACACAAGACAGTGCACTGAACGATTACCTATGTTGCAATGGAAGACTTCTATATACTTGAACTCTATAGACTTGAAGAAGAAGACTTGCTTCATACTACCTTGAACAGCACTTAATATGCATCATAAAAGACGTTATTTTAAACATTTAATTTCTAAAACATAAGTTAGAATGCACATGCGAATTTGAATGAACGCATTACGAATTCGAATGCCCACGTGCGAATTTGAATGATCGAAAAAGGCGCTTCCGGCGAGGTTGCGAATAAGCCACTTCGGAGATGCAATCTGAGCATGAGCAGATAAAGGTCATCTGTACAAAATTCTAAAACCCACTGACACTAATATTCGATATGTGCTCATGAATGTCATGTAATCATTATTCAATTATGCACTAATGGTGCATTCCATGATATCCAGGTGGAAGTATTCTTTTTAAAGGGGGAAACAAAAGCTATTCATGAGGCACCTCTATCACTCCCAGAGTTATTTTTCTGAAGTGCACATAAAGGGACCCTCCATGTCTAAAATATCTGTGGATATTTGGGGTCATTTGTACCATGCGCTAACCCCGAACTGGCTTATTTGAATGCCCTCGACGGGCATTTTAAATTGAAAGATGTTAATGCTAAATTACTTGACGGAAGTGCGAATTTGAACACCATTCTACACCATTGATTTGACATCATATTAATGGGATAGTTCGAACCTATACCGCCAAGGCACATGGTCTAGTGGTTATGACACTGGTCTAGTAATCCAGAGGTCGCGGGTTCGAATCCCGCTCGGTCTGCCTGTAATTTTTTTTTTCACAGCAGTCGAGCAACCTATCACACAGCAGTTGCGTGTGTTACCACCTTCTCGTGGCCGTTGGAGACAATTGAATAATTAACTTCATTATTTAAGAAATAGGAAGGTGGTATACCTTTATCTTAGTTTAGTGCTTTTCATTGCTTGTGATTTTTAGAAAGGGGTTGCTGATAATATTTAAGTATTTGTGATGATATTGGAATGATTTCAAAGTTTCACTATACAAGATCTTTCCTAATACAAAGTCAACCACTCATGGACAGTTTTCCTTACATTTATTTCAGAAAGATAATCTCCATTTATACTACCCTGACAGACCAAAATAATAATCCGTAACATATGAAGTAACTTATCAGTGAACAATAAAAAACCTCACAAAAGTATGACCAAATAAGTGATTTCTCGGAAATTTTTGCCGACTCGTGTTTTCTAGCACGTAACTGTAACTGAAAATATGATTATTGCTTTAACAGAAAATATGATTCTTCCTTTAACTGAAAATATGATTCGTCCTTTAACTGAAAATATGATTCTTCCTTTAACTGAAAATATGATTATTCCTTTAACTGAAAATATGATTATTTGTTTAATGAACAGTCGGCCCTGGTGTTTGCAAGAAAGATTCTGGGCAAGGTAAGTTAACAATTTTTTTTAAATTTTTTTCTTTTATGATTTTTTTAATTAAAAAAACAGTAATACAAATTCAGATTGGCAATCATAACATTAAAAGAGTAGAGCAAACTAATTTCTTAGGGATTGTAATTGATGAAAAACTTACCTGGAAAGAACATGTAAATGATATATCGTCAAATATAGCAAAGGCTGTTGGTGCAATGTATCAAGTTTATAGTCATTAATGTTATACAATACAATGATTTTTACCTCAATTTTCATTTCCTCTTGGTCTCTAATGATGCAATATAAAGATCAGGATACATTTAAATAGCGCCCTGGAGACCTTAAATTTTGTTTGATAATATTCATTTCATTATGCGAGCTATACCCGCAGCGTTTTAAATGACAATTATTGAGTCACTTTTGTATCACCCCCCCCCCCCCACAAAGTGAAACTTGACACAATACTTTCCTGATTGTTGCCCTCTTTTGAAAGCCAATTTCCTTCCTCGTTGCTTTCTACCATGTCTAATGATACAGTATAAAGACCAGGAATTATTTAAACCCACGCTACAGCCCAGCAAACACAAAACGTTTTCAGAACGTTTGCAAAACGTTTTTATTAGGTCCGCTACGTCTCCGTCTTTAATAAACGTTTACAAAACGTTTTTATTAGGTCCGCTACGTCTCCGTCTTTAATAAACGTTTAAAAACGTTTTTATTAGGTCTGCTACGTCTTCGTCTTTAATAAACGTTTAAAAAACGTTTACAGAACGTCGAAGTTTTGACTTAATATAACAATTGCAAATTCACAGCTAGTTTTTTGATGACGTCCAAAAACGTTCACAAAACGTTTTTATTAGGTTTGCTACGTCTTCATCTTTAATAAACGTTTACAAAACGTTTTGTCATAGACCTGGAGTGGAGACTAATCGGTTATAATAAGTGTTTTAGAAGATTCGATTTAAATGATGTACCATTTTATAATAATTGCGATCATCGTTTTCTCCTTTCTTGATATGATGTCAGTGTGAACGAAATAAAAGGACAATGATTTCGTAACTTCTATGAGCCATGACAATTAGGGGCTTGTTCGAAAAGGACAGAAACCAAGCCATTAATGTCATTATTATTATGCTGATGACGACGATGCGATGGGCACGAGGCGATTTTGATTCCACTCCAGTCCCATATACTCGCTTTGGTGGTATGTCTCCCCGAGACGCTGCCGCAGTTTGGTGGGTACTTTCAGTTTCAAGTTTTTGCATGGCAATTGGTGAGGCGTTAGTAGCCCCTGTTTCTAGCCTAGTTGGACTAGGTCTTAGAGTTTGATTGCATGTGTTGGCTGCATATGGCAATTGATGAGGCGTTTGTTGCCTCTGTTTCTAGGCTAGTTGGACTAGGTCTTGGAGTTTGATTGCATGTGTTGGCTGCAATTTGTGCAGATAAACTTGATCTGTAGTGTAGATATTCTGCTCGGTTTAATTCTCGAGTTGGACCTCACCGGAGGATCGGTTCAGATTAGTTATATTGACTTTGTCAATTTGTGCATGGATGTGCATTGTACACGGTTTCGTTGACAGCATTTTGAGTTACACACTGAATCATGGCTGAATTTAATGTTGAGGTGTTCCTCAAGGATTTGTCAATCGGCAGATTGAAAAGCCTGGTCAAGGCTAATTTGAAGAGTTTGACTGATAAGCTAGGGGTTGATTTAACGGATTGTTCACGAAAACAAGAAATATTGTCATGGCTCATAGAAGTTACGAAATCATTGTCCTTTTATTTCGTTCACACTGACATCATATCAAGAAAGGAGAAAACGATGATCGCAATTATTATAAAATGGTACATCATTTAAATCGAATCTTCTAAAACACTTATTACAACCGATTAGTCTCCACTCCAGGTCTATGACAGTTTTTATTAGGTCTGCTACGTCTTCGTCTTTAATAAACGTTTAAAAAACGTTTTTTATTAGGTCCGCTACGTCTTCGTCTTTAATAAACGTTTACAAAACGTTTTTACTAGGTCCGCTCCGTCTTTAATAAACGTTCACAAAACGTTTTTATTAGGGCTGCTACGTCTTCGTCTTTAATAAACGTTTAAAAAACGTTTACAGAACGTCGAAGTTTTGACTTAATATAACAATTGCCGCAAATTCACAGCTAGTTTTTTGATGACGTCCAAAAACGTTCACAAAACGTTTTTATTAGGTTTGCTACGTCTTGGTCTTTAATAAACGTTTAAAAAACGTTTTTACTAGGTCCGCTATGTCTACGTCTCCGTCTTTAATAAACGTTTTCTGAACGTTCTTAAAAGGTTTTCTGAACGTTCTTTAAAGGTTTTCTAAACGTTCATAAAAGGTTTTCTCAACGTGCTTAAAAGGTTTTCTAAACGTTCATAAAAGGTTTTCTCAACGTGCTTAAAAGGTTTTCTGAACGTGCTTAAAAGGTTTTCTAAACGTTCATAAAAGGTTTTCTCAACGTGCTTAAAAGGTTTTGTAAACGTTCATAAAAGGTTTTCTCAACGTTCTTAAAAGGTTTTCTGAACGTGCTTAAAAGGTTTTCTAAACGTTCATAAAAGGTTTTCTCAACGTTCTTAAAAGGTTTTCTGAACGTTCTTTAAAGGTTTTCTAAACGTTCATAAAAGGTTTTCTCAACGTGCTTAAAAGGTTTTCTGAACGTGCTTAACGTTTAGTTTCTAAACGTTCATAAAAGGTTTTCTCAACGTTCTTAAAAGGTTTTCTGAACGTTCTTTAAAGGTTTTCTAAACGTTCATAAAAGGTTTTCTCAACGTTCTTAAAAGGTTTTCTGAACGTTCTTTAAAGGTTTTCTAAACGTTCATAAAAGGTTTTCTCAACGTTCTTAAAAGGTTTTCTGAACATTCTTTGAAGGTTTACTCAACGTTCTTAAAAGGTTTTCTGAATGTTCTTTAAAGGTTTTCTAAACGTTCATGAAAGGTTTTCTCAACGTGCTTAAAAGGTTTTCTGAACATTCTTTAAAGGTTTTCTAAACGTTCATAAAAGGTTTTCTCAACGTGCTTAAAAGGTTTTCTAAATGTTCATAAAAGGTTTTCTCAACGTGTTTAAAAGGTTTTCTGAACGTGCTTAAAAGGTTTTCTAAACGTTCATAAAAGGTTTTCTCAACGTTCTTAAAAGGTTTTCTGAACGTTCTTTAAAGGTTTTCTAAACGTTCATGAAAGGTTTTCTCAACGTTCTTAAAAGGTTTTCTGAACGTTCTTTAAAGGTTTTCTAAACGTTCATAAAAGGTTCTCTCAACGTGCTTAAAAGGTTTTCTGAACGTGCTTAAAAGGTTTTCTAAACGTTCATAAAAGGTTTTCTCAACGTGCTTAAAAGGTTTTTTAAACGTTCATAAAAGGTTTTCTCAACGTTCTTAAAAGGTTTTCTGAACGTGCTTAAAAGGTTTTCTAAACGTTCATAAAAGGTTTTCTCAACGTTCTTAAAAGGTTTTCTGAACGTTCTTTAAAGGTTTTCTAAACGTTCATAAAAGGTTTTCTCAACGTGCTTAAACGGTTTTCTGAACGTGCTTACAAATGCATAAAAGGCTTTTTTATAACGTTTTAAAAACGTTTTAAAAACGTCCAATAATACGTTTTCTGGACGTCCAAAACCTTCCACAAAAAAAAACGTCCAAAAAACGTTTTTACGAAACGTCCAAAGAACCAACTTGGAACGTTTTTAGAACGTTCAGAAAACGTCCGATTGTTAGTTGGGAGCAAACAAATCTTTTGTTTTACATTTTTCTTTCTTCCTGCAAGTTAGCTCCAAACTTTTTCAAAAGAGCAATACAAATTGCAGTTGCAGCTTTCCTATAAGGTGTGCTTAAGTGCATGGAGTTCATGTCCTGACGATTATTGATCCCGACCCCCCCCCCCCCCCCCCCACGAATCACGCTTTTTAGACTTGACATAATAATTTGCTGTATTTTACTAGTTTATCCAACACGCGGTGTTAACAGTAGTAAAGAGGGCTAACGTCAATAGATCTATCGTTCACTTGTCTTTGGGGTTTTTTTTATATTACATCCGTTTGTTTTAGTGCAGAAGGGAACATCTAAAATCATTAAAGCAAAGTCTTCTTGTTTCATACATGTAGGCATGCGAGAAGGCACGAGCCTGTCTAGCCCACCACTTAACTCGGCGAAAATATCACGTGACCTGGAACATCCAATGAATGAAAGCCTCGCGTAGCTTGGACGTGGCCTTGCGTGTATACAATTGCTCTCGCTCACTGTCCGCAAATTCTAACGATTTGACCAAAAACCACTCCCAGAAAAACTGATTTTCTATCTTCCAGTAATATTTAGGACTAGAAGTTTTTACAGGCATTCATGAGACATTGGACATTCAAATACATCAAGAATAATAATCTCCCGAAATTTGGTATTTTTCACGATTTTCCCCTTTTTCTCGAGTTCTAGCCCCGCGACTTCTGTCTCATTTTGATCTGACGGGTCACATATCATTAGTCTTTTCATTTTTTTTTTTAATTTTAAAAACATGAAGCCAATTGTACTTATTTTCTACAAATGTTAGATTTTCTTATTACTATGCTTATTCGGATTCCGCCATTCCGGTGTCCAACTTGACATCATTTGTAGTTGACAAAATATCATGGAAATACAATACAAAAGGACCCTCCCCCCCCCCCCCCAAAATAAAGGAAAAAAAATCGTCAGTAAATGAATCACAACATCATATAGCCCATACATCAATAGGTACCAAGGCCCGACAATGAGGAAAGTCAGCCTTTCATGCCCCTTTTCATTACGGTACATCTAATAAAAAATATTATATCATCTGCTTGTGTGTTGAGGAATATGCAGGGGAAATTCCCTAGTTTGACAAAATATCATGGAAATGATTTCATTTCAGATTAAGGCAATGAAGGACGCTGCGGCATGCTTGAATATAAAGGTCCTAATTCACAAAGGAGTGTGTGTGTGTAATTGGGTTTTTACAGACGTGTATCAATCAGATATGATTATTTACGTCTGGGACCGACCTTTAACGTCACCATCCGAAAGACGTGACTCAGTCTCGAACCCAGCTGGGTCCGCTGAATCAGTTTATAACTTCCACTGGTAGCTGGATTACAGGCGCACGCCACAACGCCCAGTTGTGGTTTAAACCAAGGAACGTAGAGGGCGTCAACACTTTGCAGTGTTGCTATTAGGAAGGTTCACTTCGCTACATTTCTGTGACCATCGTTTTCTCTCAGAGAGGTTTTTCGGTAGATTGTAGATTTGATTTTTTTTTCAATTTATACTCTCAAATCAGATGTTATGTGCAATAATATTTTTATAAGATCCACGTACGTGTACCGTGTACATTATAGACTGCTACAGTTCTCACTCTCGATCTGACAGCCTCACACTCAGAGCTCGACGATGGATCAATCAAGGTTTGATTTTAGTTATAAATTTAGATTAACTTATTTGAAATGATGATGAAACAAATTTGGCAATCCAGGATAATATGGAGAGCTGTTAGCATGCATGTAACGTTAAATTAAAAATGGATGGATGGGGGATCAGATTCGGATGACCGGACACTTAACAAAAATGAAGCCTTCTTTTTCTGTATTTAGATTCAACTTAAACCATGCACTGAACCTGTGGTAATCATCATCGATATATTTTTCCATAAATAATATCAGATCAAACACTTGTATTTAAAAATTTAAGAAATAGGTCTAATGCTTGTAACTTGTAAGTTTTCAGTTTGAGACAAGGCCAAAGGCAAGCATGAAGTCTTGATTCTACTATTTGTAGATCAGAATCAAAACCCTTTGTTTAGAGGTAAAAATACATCTACACAGAGTAATATATGGATGGCATTTGTTGTTTCAGTAATCACATTCATTAGTCTCATCATGTTGACTTTGATTTCCCTCAGATAAACATGGCAAGGAACTAACTTGTGGTTGATCTACTTGAAGATCTACTGGAGCCTAATGTTGGAGGTGCCGGATGAAGCGGAAAGTCCTACTATAAAAGACTTTGATGAGACGTGAGAAATAAACAGGTAGATCTAGGGGTAACTAGTTAGACCTAGACTTACTATTACAGCTAAAAATTATAGGTCTGGTAGTGGTAGTGGATCAAAGATCAGTATACTCGGGGGGATTTTTTAGTTTGCATTGTCCAACCAAAACAGCAACAACCAAAACTTTAGTTTTTTTCTGAGAGAATGGAAATTTCATTTCTCCTTTCCTTTATCCACCACTGAAATCTGTTTTCTTCATTGAAATATTAAATTAGCTTTTTTAGTGTCTTTAAAAAAATTATGAGATCTTTAGGGGATGTTCAGTGTGATGTCAGTATAAATAAAATGTTTATTCCCCTTAATTATTATATTAAACATTTCATTAATTAATGCAAACAGAAAAAAAAAAGAAGATGGGTGAACTTATGTAATTGATAATATTATTTATTATTATTATGTTATTATTATTATTATTATTATTATTATTATTATTATTATTATTATCAGGGCCAAAACATTACACTTTCACTTAAAATCCATGAATCTTTTAGGATGGAATGTACATGTACTTAGTATTTATCCTCTTTGAAAAGATCAAAAGGGTGAGGATGAGAATATCTGATTTTTCTTAATACAGGATAATGCTTCTCTACACGACTCTACTTCATCTATTCTACAAAAGATGATGATGAAGGCGAAGGCTTACCGCTGACAATGAAGACAAATTCTGAGAGGAACAAATAAATACTTAGCTGCTCCAGTTTTGCATGCTAGGCCTATGCTGTAAGAATAAGGTTGCTATCAGGGGGAAGCAAAACAGCCTAATAGTACTCTATATGATTTTTCAACGCCTCTTAATTACCAGCTTCTCCACGGTTGGGAGGGGGGTGGCAAAATGATATATTTGCCCTCTCAATAATTTCCGGGGGGGGGGGGGGGATCTGCCATCGCATAATCGACGGCCCTGGTTGTTATTAGTACGTCAATACAATCTAGGTACACAGAAACATACATGTAACTGAATTTTCTTGAGATTTTACTAATTTGGTTGCTTTTGAATGCCTTGAAAATTTTATGTGTCCAACTGGACAAACTTTTTTTTCCTCTTTAAATACTTTTGAGAATTCCCACTTATTATTCTATTTCATATAAAGAGTCAACGCTAACTATGTTAATAGGAAGCTCTAAATTTCAGGGGGAGGGGGTTAATTCTAATTGTTGCTTGTTTAATTATCAAATACACAATGGATGCTATTTTCTAAAATCTTTCCTCTTTTCTTTCAACAGATATGGATTTCTACTTCAGCTCTTCAGTGAAATAGCCCCCTGCTTTGATCAACATGTATCTCTTCCGGGTCCGCTCGCTATTCATAGAAATCCGCTATATTCATTTAACACGCGTTATGAATAGCAGTCCTTATGAACAATTATGAATAGTGAGGTAATTTGTCTATGGTTTGCTCGCTATTTAGAAGGACCGCTTTTCATACAAACCGCTATTCATTTAGTCATGCATTATGGATAGCGTTCCTTATGAATAAGTGGTTTTTATGAATAGCGGGCCTTATGAATAGCGAGGTTACCCCATTTCTTCATATTAAATTCATATCTGGATTCAAGTATAATATGCATGTTGAGGTGTCGTGCTCTAGTCGATACGTCACCGGACTGTGGATCACATGGTTCGCGGTTCGAATCCCGCCGCAGCGCTAAAGTCCTTTGGCAAGACAATCATCTACATTTGTCACTCTCCACCCAGGTGAAGTAAATGGGTACCGGAAGAAAAAAATTCCTTGAATGCCTTAGCGCCTTTCATGGCGGCTCGGCTAAAGCCGGGGTAATTTAAGGGCAGTAGAGTATATTTGTATAGTATTTGCGCTATATAAATGGACATACATGTATATTGTTACAATTAGAATGACTGAACAGGAGTTTAAAGTTCTTCAATTATATCTTAACAATCTTACCCACCCCCTCCCCATGTCAAATGTTGTAGTCACATGCAGCCATTTTTTTATAGTAGCTCGTTATTGTGAGGAGGTCTTCCTCTTCTATGTGGCCTAGTGAGATTACAGAGCCCCTAATGATATTAAGATAAGCACTGCCAGGGCCACTCCTTTATTAAATCTGCTTGCAGTGTATAACAAACTAATGATAATCTTATTATCTGATTCTATGAATTCGTGCTAATTAAATTATTATTTTATTATTGATGATCTACTGAGAAAATCCATACTATTCAACACTTCGTTTGACTTGAAATTAGATCTCTATGTGTGTTTCTCATCCCCCTTTTTATAGTTAGATATATAATAGCAGTAACATGCAATATACATGTACCAACTTAAGGAGTAAAATTGTTGTCATTGATGTGTGTTGAACACTGAACTTGGTTACAACCCTATAGCTAGAAGGTCCGATAGTTAGCGGGTCCGATAGACCGACACCCAATAGACCGAAGGTTCGATAGACCGAATATACGAGAGGGTCCAATAGACAGACGGTTCTATAGACCGAATCGGTGGAGGGTCCGATAGTCCATAAGGTTCTATAGATCGAATGTCCAACGGGGTCTAATAGTCAGAAGGTCCGATAGACAGAAGGTTCTATAGACCGAATCGGCAAAAGGGTTCCGATAGTCCGAAGGCTCAGTAGGGGTCCGATAGTTAGAAGGTCCGATAGACCGACAATTACGTAAAGAAGGTAAAATAAGTGCATACAACATTCTTCTATGAGTATTGTAATAAACATATAAATACATGTTCAACATGTTAAAAGTATTTTTATCAGAGCATCATCTTCACCGTGGGGCGGGGTGGTCCACCCATGCAGCTCAGCCCCCCCCCCCCCCCCCCCTGGTTAATTTTGCCACTAAACCGATGTATTGGCAATGGGGAATGTTGACCATTTTTTGAAACATGTAAATCTAATTATATGGTGCACACTAAAGCCCCAAGGCCCATCATATCCGAACATTTTTTTCTAGTGGAGCAAGCCGAGGAAAGGGCGTCCCCTTCTAACACAAGTGTTATTTTTAAACAAAGAAATCTTATTGGGTGCATACTTTATAGTTGAATTTTCATTAAAAGCAACAAGAGATAAGATTCTGACAACTAAAGATTCTGACCGATAAAAAATGAAATTGTTTCAATTAGGCCCTACCACCTTCTTAATAATAATAATAATAATAACGCGATGCTTATATAGCGCATATCACTGCCATTGCGTCTCTATGCGCTTAATAATAAATATTATTACCCCGGTCATTGGATTCTGGCATGCCCGCACACAATGTATGCACATTCTCCACTCCCTGGGGAGCATTCCAGCAGTGGGCAGTACAGTGACGCTCACATGCTAAGCAAAGGACATTACCTTTCGCCATCCTACCGGGTACCCATTTAACACCTGGGTGGAGAGTGGCAAATGTAGATTAACGTCTTGCCAAAGGACGCTAGTGCTGCGGTGGGATTTGAACCCCGAACCTTGTGGTTCACAGTCCGGGGACTTATCCACTGATCCACAACACCTTCCATTTTTTTTTTTGAGGGTTGTCGGGTGATATTTTCCTACCAGCTATGATGTCAGCTTTTATACTTTTTTGAATGTTCACCGACTACACCCATACTACTTACCTTGTGACAAATTTAGTCTGTGGACTCTGTCGGGTAAATTATACCATTTTGGGGGGGGGGGCGGGTGAGGGAATTCGAGAATAGTCGGATACCTCACTGCCCGAATATAATGATATTCGGGCTTCTTGTTGCTGCAGGACGTAAGAGGTGCTTGCTCCAAGAAACAATCTAGGTCTAGTTTCTTGCTTGTATGACCGAGCAAAGCGAGTGAACGAGAAAGAGAGAGAGAGAGAAAGAAGAATTTTGTATCCTGAGAATAGAATAGGTTCTAGCGTATTGTTATTCCGTTTTCATAATATGTGTAACATGTTATCGGCATCTTCCGTTCTCATATTGGGAAGAGACTATTGGTCACAGGCCATTATTTCTGAAAATTCATCTCTTTAGCCCCTTTAGGTCAACTTGCCGCTCGATTCCTTTTAGTTATGTTGCTAACATTCTTTGAGTAGAAAAATAGCATAACATTAGCTAGAGATTCAAGATGCAAACCAAATAACTTCCATAAGAATATGACTTATTAATATAATTGCCATTAGTTTATAAACATAAATATGGCGATTATATTAATAACTAATATCAATAATGAAAATATAATGGGCATTGGTAAATAACCCTAATAATTCCAGTGAGCGAAGTTTTTCGAATTTTTGTTTTCTTCTCTTTCCTTTCTGATTTCTTCTTTTCTTTTTTTTTCTTTTCCTTTCTTTTCTTTTCATCTTTCCTTTTCAACCTCTTCCTTTTTTGCTTTTTCTTTGGTTGGAACCCCCCCCCCCCCCCACTTATTTTTTGCCTACTTACCATTTTATGCACCATTTTACCCTTTTTACCTATTTATTGTCGGTCTATCGGACCTTCTAACTATCGGACCCCTGTACTGAACCTTCGGACTATCGGACCCTTTTGCCGATTCGGTCTATAGAACCTTCTGTCTATCGGACCTTCTGACTATCGGACCCGTTCGTCATTCGATCTATAGAACCTTCGGACTATTGGACCCTCCTGCCGATTCGGTCTATATAACCTTCTGTCTACTGGACCCTCTCGTACATTCGGTCTATAGAACCTTCTATTTATTGGGTATCGGTCTATTGGACCCGCTAATTATCGGACCTTCTAGCTATAGGGATGACCCCATTGAAGTTATATGGTCATTTATTTCTTTTAATTATTATTAATCTTTTGTGGGGTGTAGTGGCTAAATAATCTTTAAATTGTAATTCAAATAATTTACTTCTTGGAAAGGGATTGAAATTAATAACGTATGATTAATTTAGATTGAAATTCATTTTTTTTTAATGCATGTACATATTTGTACTGCATGTACTCTCAAGAAGAGCATATTATTTTACCTTGACAAGTCGGCTGTGATGGAACTCTATTTTATTGTAGTATATGAAAAAAGTGTAGGATTGCAGATGAATTATATAAATTTTGTTGGATTTTTTAAAGGAGAAGGAGTAAACGTATATTTAAGAAGTAATAATGTTTAGTAATGTCTAACCTTCTCTAAAAATTGTCCTCATTTCTGTATGCAAGAAAATATTCATTAAAAAGTGAGAAAATATAAACGTATTTCTGAATCGACGTGTGTAAACTATTGTACCTTAAATCTTGATTTCAAGAAAAGATATACATGTAATTGAAAATTATTCTGTGAACATGATAAAAGTCCTTTCACGTTATATTAATGAAATGAACCATACAGGGGATGGGGTGAAATAAACCAGGACGTGTGATCGAGGTGTATGTATGAGAGAGAGGGGGAAGACAAAAAAGATGAGAAAAGGCAAAAGTGAGAAGATTTGGTGAAAAGGAAAGAGAGAAGGGGTGGGGTTTACAAAGTATGATGTTACATGATAAAGGAGACAGCAAGCTAGGATTATAACTCACTCAGATCATATAAAATTTACAATGATTTACAAGATAATAAATTTGCCCTACACAACCCTTCCCCCTCATAAATTTTAAAGAACACAGAAGCTTTTGTCACTTTCGGCTCCAGCTCGTACAAATGCACTCTTCATTGCCACTGAAAATCAATTGATATGATGTACTTAAAAATATTAAGTTTTCGGGGTTTTTTGCAAACATTGTAAAACAACTGAATCTGATATCAATGTGTTCTTCGATGACTAAGCAATGGTGTTCGATAAGAATGATCATAACTCCCCTTCCGTGAAGTTTTTTTCTTTAGTAAATTCATACATGTATAGATATCACAGTCTATTTGACAATTCAATAGCCTATGATAAACCTAGAAAAGTACGTTCCCTTATTTTTTTTTTATATTTGTGATCCCATGTGGCCTCCGAACAATTTAAGTGTTGTTGCCGAATAGGCACCTTTGGGCAATTTGCATAACTTGCATCTTAAACTCCAAA
Organism: Heliocidaris erythrogramma; assembly: GCA_025617745.1. Lineage (NCBI taxonomy): Eukaryota > Metazoa > Echinodermata > Echinoidea > Camarodonta > Echinometridae > Heliocidaris > Heliocidaris erythrogramma. Next base: position 38,086,825 of record CM046854.1, on the reverse strand, counting down.
GTGTTGCCCATCTTGTGTAATGAAAGATGTGATACATACAACGACTGGAGGTTCATGAGGAATTTATATTGTATCCCTGGTTTTATGGCAAAGATTAACAAATATGTAACGTTGGGTGTCGCGTGTTAGCGGGCACATTGTGCCTAAGTTGTCTCGTGGTTTCTAATACGCCTCTACACGTGGCCATTTGGATTGATGCAAATTATGCAAAATGCCGAAAGTTGCTTTTTCGGCAACAAAGCAGAATTTGTTCAGAGACCACATGGGATCACAAATAAAAAAATAAATAAATAAAAATAAGAGTAAAGAACTCTTTCAGGTTCATAAAATGTAAAATCGACTATCAATTAAGAAGTTTTTGAAAAAAATACTAAATCATTTATGTTTTCAGTAAGTTTTTAATTACTCTTATATAACGCGTGCATGTTTTTTATTTATATAATATATATATTCTAAAAAATACAGAACAATCTGCAGTGTATATAATCATAAGAAGGTGACAAACTAAAAGCTTTGCTGTGTGTGATAGTACATTGGCAAAGTTTATACCTCATTTTGTTTAATGGTTTGATCCTCTCAACTCTCCCCCTCTCTCTCTCTCTCCTTTTGTTTGGTTATCACTCTCTGCCTCTTTTTCCCTCTTTGTCTCTCCCGCTCTCTGTGGTTCTCGCTCTACTACTCTTTTCTCTCTCTCTCTCTCTCTCTCTGGTTCTCGCTCTCTTCCCCTTTCTCTCTCTTTCCCACTCTCTCAGTCCACTTCTCTTTCATGACTTCCATTGTTTTCTTCGGGTTTTTTTTTTTTTTTTGGTTTTGTCTTATTCTTTTATTTTTCTTTTTGTTCCACCATTAGTCTCCTTTCATTATTCCTCTTTTAACTCTCTTTTCAGCTCATAATTTCTGGTAGCCTGACTTCTCCTCGTAACATTCTGCAGCGTGTCCCTTCCTCATCCTTTGTCTCTAGATAGTTCTCGCCATCTCTTCTTCTTGTTTTTGCTATTGTAGACGCCAGTTTTGTCTTTTTTCTTCATACATAATGATAAATAAAAATACAGAACAATCTGCAGTGTATATAATCATAAGAAGGTGACAAACTAAAGGCTTTGCTGTGTGTGATAGTACATTGGCAATGTTTATACCTCATTTTGTTTAATGGTTTGATCCTCTCAACTCTCCCCCTCTCTCTCTCTCTCTCCTTTTGTTTGGTTATCACTCTCTGCCTCTTTTTCCCTCTTTGTCTCTCCCGCTCTCTGTGGTTCTCGCTCTAGTACTCTTTTCTCTCTCTCTCTCTCTCTCTGGTTCTCGCTCTCTTCCCCTTTCTCTCTCTTTCCCACTCTCTCAGTCCACTTCTCTTTCATGACTTCCATTGTTTTCTTCGGGTTTTTTTTTTTTTTGGTTTTGTCTTATTCTTTTATTTTTCTTTTTGTTCCACCATTAGTCTCCTTTCATTATTCCTCTTTTAACTCTCTTTTCAGCTCATAATTTCTGGTAGCCTGACTTCTCCTCGTAACATTCTGCAGCGTGTCCCTTCCTCATCCTTTGTCTCTAGATAGTTCTCGCCATCTCTTCTTCTTGTTTTTGCTATTGTAGACGCCAGTTTTGTCTTTTTTCTTCATACATAATGATAAATAAAAATACAGAACAATCTGCAGTGTATATAATCATAAGAAGGTGACAAACTAAAGGCTTTGCTGTGTGTGATAGTACATTGGCAATGTTTATACCTCATTTTGTTTAATGGTTTGATCCTCTCAACTCTCCCCCTCTCTCTCTCTCTCTCCTTTTGTTTGGTTATCACTCTCTGCCTCTTTTTCCCTCTTTGTCTCTCCCGCTCTCTGTGGTTCTCGCTCTAGTACTCTTTTCTCTCTCTCTCTCTCTGGTTCTCGCTCTCTTCCCCTTTCTCTCTCTTTCCCACTCTCTCAGTCCACTTCTCTTTCATGACTTCCATTGTTTTCTTCGGGTTTTTTTTTTTTTGGTTTTGTCTTATTCTTTTATTTTTCTTTTTGTTCCACCATTAGTCTCCTTTCATTATTCCTCTTTTAACTCTCTTTTCAGCTCATAATTTCTGGTAGCCTGACTTCTCCTCGTAACATTCTGCAGCGTGTCCCTTCCTCATCCTTTGTCTCTAGATAGTTCTCGCCATCTCTTCTTCTTGTTTTTGCTATTGTAGACGCCAGTTTTGTCTTTTTTCTTCATACATAATCAGTACTGCCAACCAAAAACCGTAATCTTGCATTTTATGCTTGATTAGGGGGTACCAAAATCCGAGGAAATTAGTTATTATATGATACCATTGTGCATCTAACCGTCACTCCAGACAACCGGTACAGTCCATGGACATGAACTAGAAAACAAAACCAGGAATCTGACAGGTTGACAGGTCTGTCATTGTGTGTCACAGGCAAAAATTTAGAACACTCGTAACCCAGAACCATATATAATTAAGGTTAGTGGACAACAAAAGGATTCCCAGGGAAATATGTGTGGTGGATTATAGTATTCTTCTGCTGCTAATTAACCACTGACATCTATTCACTTTGGTACCCCCTTATCATGTGAAATAGAAGCAAAATAGTGGAAGGAAACCGTAATGGTTGGCACCTCTGCATAATGATAAATAATATACTCGACTCCGAATCTGACTTTGATCATTTTAGCCATTGAATTTTTTTCTGCCTCTATCAAGTAACAAACGGGGCAAAAACCTGCGCGAATGATACAATGCGGGCTCTAAACACAGATCCCATACTACAAAATGTTACCTGGTATATAGAGCCACATCAAACTAAAAAAAAGCTTGAGAAAGCATTTGACAGCTGGTTCTTTGCCAGAAATCAACCATTCCACTAACAATGAGATGTCTATAATAGATATTTTAAAAAAAATACAGAGCGTCAATGATATAAATTCTATCTATCTCTACTTCTCCCCCTTCTAGCTATTTCTGTTTCTTTATTTTTTATCCATTTCCCCCTCATCGCTTGTTCACAGCATTTCTGTTTTTGTCCTGTTTCTGTCCAGTATTGTTCTTATCCGTGTTTTTTTCCTTTTCACCCCATCCCCTCCTTTTTTATTTGATATACCTGTAACTATTTATATTTTAAAACAGGGGTCTATGGAATACAAGCCATGCTTTCTTAATAGAACCCTCCATTATGCTTTCCTTTATACTTTGTTCAGATCACGCCGATTGCTTTATTACTGTAAATCACACCCAAGTCTTTTAAAATTATGTTCTGTTATATCTATGCTTATGTATATAATTGTTAAATTCTAGTTCTTATTTTTTATGTGCATTTCGATATTTACTTGTTTAAAACAATGATGTAAAGACATGAATATTATGTGGAAGATAAAGAACTTTGAACTTTGAAATACGTTTTCTTGGCTATGGTATCATGTCACTACATGGCAGAAATCAAAGTTAAAGTATTCGATTGAAACTGCATTGCTGCCATGTAGATAATATTCTTTGGAAAGGAAAATATATTCACAGACACAGACTCGGTTGATTTTATTTGCAGGCCAGCAACAAGCAACAGCCTCCTCCTCAGCAGCTACCATGTCAGCAGCAGCCAGCACTAGCGGGTAAGCTGTGATATACATGTTTCCTTAGTTAAACAGTTTCACATATTCTTGTAATATAAAAATATTCAGATTTTCTTATGTCGTATTATGTGTAGGTTGTGTACCTACAAATGAAAAAGCAAAGGCATACTTTGGCATACTTTGGCATACTTTTTAAACTGAAATATTATGTTCCATTGAAAATTTTGTTTATGCTGTATAACTCGTTAATATTACCATATATCTCATACTGTAATATCATATGGGCAAACTCGAAAAATAATATTGAAATTATTCTACTGCTGCAAAAGAAAGCTGTTCGTTTGTGTACCCATTCTTCGTTCCGCGATCATACTACCCTTTTGTTCTCGACACTTAAAACTCTGGAAGTTGATGATATAAATATTCTACAAACTGGGGTTTTCATGTTCCAGCTAACAAACGGGCAGCTACCCCCATATTTCCCTCCACTGTTTAGTCTAAATAGAGACATCCACTCTTATCCCACAAGACAAACTGAACATTTCCATCTAAGAAACCCTAAAACTGCATTAGCCTTGAAATCTATCAGACATAATGGTCCAGATATTTGGAACTCATTTCCTCCTGAAATCAGAAATCTGAAGTCATTAAATGCATTTAAAACAGCTGTCAGATCCATGTTGTTATGTAAATACTGCAACTGAGACTCCTTCCTTCATCTATTTGTTCATTCAATTATTATGGTCCATGACCTAGCACTCTAATCTTTTGTGTTAATAAACTTGTAAACAAGGTGTATTATCATAGCGTATAGGCTACCAGCCCCTCCCCGTCTTTCTTTTTCTCTCTTCTCCCTTTCTCTTTCTTTGCAAGTCACTCCCCATATTTGGGGGTTTAAATTCTTCCCTTTTAATTTATTTGTATTACATGTATTTTACAACCGAGGGCTGCAAGCATTTCAAGCTCTATTGCTTAAGCAGTAGCCCTTCTATATCTCATTTTGTATTATGTTAGTCTCATGGTTTTTTTTTTTTTTTTGTTTACTCATGTATGATGTTATTATATGTTGTATTGATTCATCTGAATGGAATGTAATGTGATATAGAAACCAATAAATTCAATTCAATTCAATTCAATTCAAAGTGGATCTTCTTTCGCCCTAACCTTTTGGAGATCACAGGAATATCAACACATAACTATAAGTTATCTAACTTCAATTCTAACTTTAAACCATGAAGACATAATGAATAATTAATCTTCTTCTCCGGTGTTCCTCCTTTCTTTCAAAAGAGACCAGTGTGACTAATGGATCGCTGTTCGTGATTTAAAAAGAATATTGATAAATTAAAAAAATAACAAAATCCAGATTTCATACTCTGGACCATGTATTTTTAGAATATGCATTGCTGCACGACAATAGATATGATACCACGATACTTGAACTTTGTCATCAGGAAAATCTTTTTTCAATACTAAATCGTTGGCCTGCATTTATGCTAGTTGATATATATTCATATACTTTTAGGTCAGACAAAAGAGAAGTAACGAAATTGGAGATCACCAAGTTATCTAAACTTTTACCTGATGGAAAATACAGCGAACTGTGCGGAATCCTTGGATTTGATTTCAACTACATTCAAAAAATAAAAAGACAAAATTTCATGGATACCACGGCTGCTTACGAAATACTATTGCACGAGTGGAATACGAAGAAGGGGGTACTCATCGAGGATCTTGATGCAGCTTTAGAAAAAGCAGAGGTTGGAGGACTTATCCCTAAATACAAAAACTAGTTATTACTAGCAATCGAGTTTATTTAGCCCGGGTTGACTTTGTGTATAAAACCACACACACACACCCACACACATAGTATAAATATGTAGTTTTGTTGGTCGTGTTACGTAGGCTCTACACTATATACGTATCATAGCATAGCTATTCAATACATTAAAAAAGATCTTTAGATTTTATACTTATATAGACTCCTTGGATGCTACGTTTAAAAATGAGTGGAAATACCAGGTTGTTTCTAGTCTTTTTGATACTGAGTCTTTTCATCAATTCAGATTAAACATTCGTTTTTACACATTGACAATGAGGCTTTTGAATGAATATTACATATTTCTACGTGTTTTGTTTTTCAAATTATAGTTCTAGTGGTGGCCATGGATCCAGGTGCAAACCTAAGCATGGTGATCATAGGTGATGAAGTGTATTTCACCTGAAATTCTATGCTGTATGTAATCATTTATGTATGTGCTGTGTAGATATTTTCAATGAATCATGGTGGTGAGAAAAAGGGGGAGAAATACAAGACAAAACTCATGAGAAATTGTGTTTTATAAGGTTTGAACATTTTCTATAGCTCCGTCGCTTTGCTCCCTCGCATAATCTAGTTATTTTGCGCCCCTAATGGCGTTTTTAAAGTGTTAACCATTATTTGACTCTAGTTGCTTTGCCCCCCCCCCCCCCGAGTAAGGCAGGAGCTTGTTAAATTCTGCCCCCCCCCCCCTGATGGGATATAAAGTGTAGAACTTTCGAAATAAATCATAAATTTGCCTTGCAATTGTCTTACTTAACTCCTCAAATATATTTCTTCAGGGTTTTGATTCCTTTTGCGGCCCCGAAATAGGAATGCTCAAAATTTAAAAAGAAATATATTGCTAGGTCGCTGTAGGCCTATTTCCTTTGATTTTTTAAGGGTAAAATACATTAGAAATTTGAATTTGAGGGGTGAAAAGGAAAAAAATCTGCCGCTCGGTCGCGTTTCTCCCTCGCTTATACAATAACTCATCAAATTTGGGCCTGCAACCCTGGGTTATATGCATCAAAACTCATTTTCACGTACGTAGTGCCATCATTTCTAAATTAAAACGATCATTAATCTGAGTTTGGGCATGGGGGTGCAGATTTGATAATTTGCCCAGGGCGCCAGAATTCCTAGATACGCCACTGTATACATCCAGGCATAAAACGCCATGCGGTACCCAACTAAAATAGACCCAGTCTGTAAAGACATTTTTTTTCTTTTCTTGCTCATGCATAGTTGTGTTAGGGCTCTTCTTTTAAAGATCATGGAGCCGAATCAAAGTATAAGGGCAATTGTTCTGAATGTTCTTCTGGGGAGAAGGTTATATTAAAGTTGAAGCGTCAGATCACTTCTCATGAGAAGCATGACGGATACTTCTTGTTTAATTGACATGATTAACAGGATAGTCCCCCTGATATGAAGTTGATTTTAAAGGAAGCAGATTAAACAGATCAATTAAAGTTTTAACAAATTCCAATAAAATAGAAAATTATGAATTTTTGAAGTTGTAATAAATCTAACACAAATTACCAGCTCCGTGACGTATTTTTCGAGGTCGTTTCCCATTTGCCCTGTATGTACTAAGACAAATCATTCTCTCAAGAAAATATCTAATTATACATGCACCCTAGATATATTCATCGCACATATCCTTTTACACAAAACCTGTATGAAACAAATCTATGAATTTATGCAATTTTCTGTATAAGGCAAAAGGAAGAGGACCTCGCAAGACGTAATAGTGTTTCCATTCAGTGTTTGATTGAATACAACTTCCAAAATCATAACTTTTGTTATTTCTTATAGAAATTTTTCTCAGACTTTTATTAATTTATCGTTTCCTCCTTTTTTCCGCTTTTATCAAAATCAACGAAGTACCAGGGTGAACTTTTTTTCAACGGCTTTTTTTTTTCGAGAAATATTTTTTTTGTAATTAATACCCTTTAAATGCTGAATGTTTTTGTGATACATGACCACAACAAAAAAAAATACGTAAAGACACTTACGAAATGTGTATACATCATTATAAATCATTCGTGTGGCCTTAATATGAAATGAAATAGATAAGGATAATCATTTCTCAAGCGATAAATGTTGCATACAACTTTTAAAATAATCTCAGTGTACACATTAATGATTGTATTTCTGCATTCTTTGAGTGGCTATGTTTTTTTTTATTGTCATCACCAGTCCTGGGAGAGAAAGTACCATGAGAGAGAAGAAAGGGAACTAATAATAAAGGACGTGAAATGTACATGAAGTGAGCATACTTTCATCATGCATTTTGCTAGAATTAGCATCCAAATTAGGATTGTATCCAATGAGCGTTCAGCCCCACGTGCTCATTGAAGCGTGAAATTTTGAATGAAATGCCATAGGATCATTGATACATCATACATGTACACCGGTTCTAAACATAATGGGGGAAAATGTTATTCAGATGATGTTAGAGCACAAAATCAAAGGAATACTTACTGCATAATTTCAATGTGGTAATTCCTTTGTTTTATTATGTGCTCATTTAACCTTGAATTAATGGATATTGTTTGGAAAGTCGAAACAACCTTTCAAAACATGAATTTAATCGCATAAGATAAAATTTACCACGGGAAAGATGTCAACAATGCAGTTTTGGCAATTTTCATCCCGTGCTCATTTAACCGTGAAATTTTGCGCACAGGTCATTTGGAATGTTACGGAGCACATACAGGTTTAATATGTTGCATGCCTTCTGATGCCCCAAATTTCAAATATTTTTCGATATCATTTAATCAGAGTTATGACATTGGGCTTGTAAACTTTAAACAGTGGCCATTTCGACTTTAGGGCGTGCTCACTGAAGCATGACAAAATGTCTCTATATTCAGATTTCTTCAAAGGTTCCTGATTCAGAAATTACAGAGATTTGTTTTAGAGGGAACTTTTTTTATAAAGTTGTGTTTAGTTTGATTATGAATCGATATTGCAAAATTAAAAAAATATGTATAATGATCCTTCTTCTTCTCAGAACTTATAGTTGCATTTATGTAGATATATACTTAGGAACGAAACTACCGAAAAATACCGAAAAAATGGTGAAAGAATGAATTGAATTGGTTTGTAAAGGTTTACCGACAGTAATAGGGAATTGACCAATATAATGTATAATGGCAACCCTATACACTCTTTGTACATCGGGCAATCTTCCCTTACCTAATGCTCAAATCCAAATTTTAAGACAGTGAAATTTAGCAAACCTTTAATGAGAATCACTGTATATTACCCAGGGTTCAAGCAAAGAGATTTCCAGCAACCAGGGTGAGTAGGAAATACCGTGCAATCATCATGTTGATAGGATCTGGATCTCAGTCGAAGACAGGAGCTCTACACGTATGTAGGCGCTTCAAGGGCGCAGACATTTTGGCATATTTTATATGGCTTGGGCATGAGAGGCCGCTAATTATTTGCCGATTCGACTTGATACGGCCAAATGAGGACGCAAACGTTCTGTTTTGTATTTTTACTTTCCAAAGCTAAAAACAAATCGTTTAAAATCCCCAATTTAATAGTTGAAATTGGTTAGGCATGCTATAGTTCAAGATGCGTGTATTTCTGTCCCCAAACATGTAGTTTAATGAAGTTAAATCAGGCAATCGCTCACTGGAAGCTCATTTGCTGATAGACATTCGTAAGGGACGGCAAACTTACATTTTCCATCGACAGTATCATCATTTATACTCTTTATTTCATAAAAGCAATTTTGTTGTCAAAGAAGGAGAAGATATTTGCTTTCCGAGGCTATTTATCATGCCAGATAATGAGATTTGGCTAAGGGTACAGGACTCGTTTGGTCAAAACGGGCATTTCTATATTCGGCGCATCTCTTTGAAATTAGATTCGTCTAATATGTGAAAATGTATCATTGTATATATTAGGTCATCGATGATCCGTTTGTTTAAATTATTTTTTGTACTCTTGTCAATCTTATGTCTGTAGTATTGATAGTTTGATTATATAAAATTATTGCATTCTTTTATGTTCAATCATTGAATCGGTATTATATGCTAGTTTTGAAATGGAAAACTAAATCAAATTAAATCAAATCAAATATTCCATATGTAGCATACAATTTATGATGACCCAGACCCAGAAATTCGTCCGAAATCGATGTGATACTCATGCTGCAAAAGTTTTAAAATTAATCCAAGTTCCAAGTTGAACGTTTGGCAAAGGGTTCAATGACTGAAACAGTTACATTTCCCTGGTTGAAACGTTATGATGTACGACGCCCCATATGCACATGTGAAGAAAGGACTGCTAAGCCAGGAAGTCTAAAGAAAATAATGCGAAGAGATAATAGTCATCATCCAAGAACCAGTGACACTCCCCTTAACACCCTGGAACCACAAGGACCCCCCCCCCCCCCCCAGTTCAGCTTCCGACATACAAATTCAAATTCAAATTGACTGAAATAGAATCCTGACATAATAGGATTATCATCGTCCCATATTATCAACACATGACCCTCCCCTCTTGGCTCTTGCCAAATAACCCAGGCGCTCCTCTTTGACACCCTAGAAATATGAAGTGGAAATACGATCAGAGGTGAAGATTAGCCACCCCAGTCAGTTTCTTCGGTCGCTCGTAAAATAAAAAAAAATAGTTCGGACAGCGAAAAACTTCATGTTTCAGCAGCGACATTCATGAATACCCTCATTCGGGGCAGCGGGGTGGCTATTTTGATCTTCGGGCAGTTTATTGTGATGGCAAAATCATATTATTTCAGGGACAACAAAGTGATTTTTATTTGATCGTTCGCAAGATTTAGAAAAAGCCGGGTGGTTTCGGACAGCAAACACCCTCAGACTCGGGCAGTGAGATGCCCGAATATCCTCATATTTGGCAGCGAGGTTAACGAATACAATTAAGATGTCGTGTATTTTGATGACGAAATAACATTAGACCATGATACAGTGTCTAGGAATATAATTTAATATTATGTTCGTTCACTTCGCTTGCTCAAAATGTAGAAAACAGGCCTGGTTGATATTCGGGCAAGAGGCATCACCAACACCCCACCCCCCCCCCCCCCCCCGCCCTCACATTCATAAATGCTCCGCGGGCCCTGTCCTATCCAAGATGATTCAAACAGAATATTTTTAAGGAAAAAAAAGTTAAACCAATTCTTTGCCAGTTTGCCTAACCACCATTATTTCTGGGAGGTTTTTTAATCATAAGATTTCGTGCATACTGCCCCAAAATCAGAAAAAACAAGAAAAAGGTTTACAGGAATATCAATGACCAGTCGAATGTTTTCATTCAGAGATCGACGGGATTTTCTATGAAGTCGATTAAATCATCAGAACATCTTTGATTACATTGGTAAATTTGGTGTATAAAACAGCAATTTGTTTAAGGTTCAAAATGGCAAAGTCTCGGGAGCTGCAAGGGGCTCCGCCAAGTGGACCCAACCCAAATAGGGGCTTTGTGGACACATACATCACTCGGGGGAAAAAAAGAAGGAGTGTCAAGCTCGAAATCCAGCAAAAAGGAATTCAATATAAAATAACACATTCAAATTGTTCAAGTTATAAAAGAAAACAATCAAAGTGATTGGCATTTAAATGGTGTTATTAACACTTACTGTGCCATTGTTCCATTTGGCACAGATTCTACACACAAATCCTAGAGAAGAGTATTCATGTGGCAAACAGAGAGTTAAATCTAGATGCGGATGCAGCACCAGGATTGGTAAAATTGAACAAAATTACCATCTGTTATTAGTTATATTGTTTAACTTGATAAAAATTAAATATGTTGTTATATACCAATGTTGATGACACGAATGTACATATTACTTTATGCATGTACATGATTATGCCCCATATTCCATTGTTTATATTGTTCATAGTTTGCAATAAATCCCAATATTGGTTTAAGAGGCATTATTTTCAGCGATGTAATCTGGTAATACGACCTGTTATAAATATTCACGTTTATAGGCCTCTTTCAATTTTAGATTCCGAAATTGGGCACGCTAGTAGTTAAAGCGTTATTAGTTTACTTAGTTTCCAAAATGTTATTCATTTACTGTTGATTTTGTTTCGATATTAGCCAGGGGCTAGGCCAATTTTATTGAATCACCACTCCATGCTATCAGTTATTATTACACGGATTGCTAGTACTTTATATTAAAGGGAAATTCCACCCTGGTATTAAGTTGATTTGAATAAAAGAGGAAAGAAAGAAACAGATTAGTGAAAGTTTCAGCAAAATCCGAGAAGAGACTGATAAGAGAGTTATGAATTTTTGAAATTGTAATCAATCAAACACAAATTGGCAACTCCGTGACGTATCGTGCGAGTTCCTCTCCCATTTGCCCTTTACCCCCAGATATCCTTAATTTAAATTTGCTTTAAAGACAATATTCAATCATACATGCACCTTACTCATTGCTCATATTGTCTTTACACAAAACATGTATGAAACAAATTTATTCCTTATTCAAAACATAAGAATATTAAAATTCCTGTGATATATCTGTGTTAAGCAATTATCCAACTGAATTAATTATTAATATATATTTATTGTTTTGAAGATTTATTATACCTGACAGTTACAAAAGCATGGACCGACGTCTATAAAGAGTGGGTCATATTTTCTGATAACGATGAAGATTACGAGATATTTACTTAAAGGTACACCATGTACACCCTACTTTATGATGTGTCGTGTGAGTATGCTCAAGTGTAGGGCAGCTCTTGGATGTACCTTTAATGAAAAATATCGTTATTGTTATCGTTTACCAGACAAATGTGACCCACGCTAAAATCCTCTCCAAGGGACTTGGCAATGAAGATTACTGCCTTACCAAAGGGCACTAGCACATCTACTTGGTTTCGAACTGGGGTAGGCCTACTCTCATTGACTAGACCACAGTCCTAAAAATGAGCCATCGCACCTCTTCAAATTCTGTTACGCACTCCATACCAGTTTACTGATTTGGGTGGCCAGACAGTACCACGTGGTTGCAGTGGCGTATCTAGGGGGGCAGGGGTTCACGTGCCCCGAGCGGCACTTGGAGGTGCCGGAAAAAAGCAAACGAGAGAGAGAAAAGAAATGGAAAATGAAGAAAAATCGCAATCCTTAAAGTAGCTATCCAAAGAAAATCACAAATATGGCAATTCATGTCTCACTAGAAACTGGGAAGCTTACAGATGGCAATCGTATAAGTTTTATGTCAACTGCGTATATGATGATTATAAAATCGCATAGACTGGGAGTGTCAAGCTCGAAATCCAGCAAAAAGGAATTCAATATAAAATCAAACATTCAAATTGTTAAAGTTATAAAAGAAATCAATCAAAGTGATTGACATTTAAATGGTGTTATTAACACTTACTGTGCCATTGTTCCATTTGGCACAGATTCTACACACAAATCCTAGAGAAGAGTATTCATGTGGCAAACAGAGAGTTAAATCCAGAACCAGGATTGGTAAAATTGAACAAAATTACAATCTGTTATTAGTTATATTGTTTAACTTGATAAAAAATAAATATGTCTCCCTTTTTAAGAAGACAGTTATATTGTTATATACCAATGTTGATGACACGAATGTACATATTACTTTATGCATGTACATAATTATGCCCCCTATTCCATTGTTTATATTGTTGATAGTTTGCAATAAATGGCAATATTGGTTTAAGAGGCATTATTTTCAGCGATGTAATCTGGTAATACGACCTGTTATAAATATTCACGTTTATAGGCCTCTTTCAATTTTAGATTCCGAAATTGGGCACGCTAGTAGTTAAAGCGTTATTAGTTTACTTAGTTTCCAAAATGTTATTCATTTACTGTTGATTTTGTTTCGATATTAGCCAGGGGCTAGGCCAATTTTATTGAATCACCACTCCATGCTATCAGTTATTATTACACGGATTGTTAGTACTTTATATTAAAGGGAAATTCCACCCTGGTATTAAGTTGATTTGAATAAAAGAGGAAAGAAAGAAAAAGATTAGTGAAAGTTTCAGCAAAATCTGAGAAGAGACTGATAAGAGAGTTATGAATTTTTGAAATTGTAATCAATCAAACACAAATTGGCAACTCCGTGACGTATCGTGCGAGTTCCTCTCCCATTTGCCCTGTACCCCCAGATATCCTTAATTTAAATTTGCTTTAAAGACAATATTCAATCATACATGCACCTTACATATATAATCATTGCTCAAAATGTCTTTACACAAAACATGTATGAAACAAATTTATTCCTTAGTCAAAACATAAGAAAATGAAAATTCCTGAGATATTTCTGTGCTAAGCAATGATCCAACTGAAGTAATTATTAATATATATTTATTGTTTTGAAGATTTATTTTACCTGACAGTTACAAAAGCTTGGACCGACGTCTTTAAAGAGTGGGTCATATTTTCTGATAACGATGAAGATTACGAGATATTTACTTAAAGGTACACCATGTACACCCTACTGTATGATGTGTCGTGTGAGTATGCTCAAGTGTAGGGCAGCTCTTGGATGTACCTTTAATGAAAAATATCGTTATTGTTATCGTTTACCAGACAAATGTGACCCACGCTAAAATCCTCTCCAAGGGACTTGGCAATGAAGATTACTGCCTTACCAAAGGGCACTAGCACACTGCTTGGTTTCGAACTGGGGTACTCTCATTTACTAGACCACAGTCCTAAAAATGAGCCATCGCACCTCTTAAAATTCTGTTACGCACTTCATACCAGTTTACTGATTTGGGTGGCCAGACAGTACCACGTGGTTGCAGTGGCGTATTTAGGGGGGGGGGGGGGACAGGGGGTCACGTGCCCCGAGCGGCACTTGGAGGGGGCGCAAAAAAAGCAAAAGAGAGAGGAGAGAGGGAAATGGAAAATGAAGAAAAATCACAATCCTTAAGGATTATGCGCCCCCCCCCCATTGGTATAGGGTAAATGCATTAGATATACAGTTTTCGAGGGTTTAAAATGCGAAAATTTTCTAAAGCTTGGTCGCTTTGCTCCATCGCATAATTATTGTCTCGTAATTTCGTGCCCCCTGTATATAGTTTTTAAAAAGCTTTTTTTTAAGGGTTCAAATTTCCAAAAATATAGATGTAATTGTCGTTGCTTTGCTCGCTATCATGTAAGTTCATCTGCCTCTTGCTAAGTATTGCGCCCCCAATCATGCCAATATAGGATAAAACGCATAAAACAGCATTTGCAGAGGCTCAACATTTAAAAGAAATCTCAACTTCCAGTCTGAATTTCTCACGGGTTTTCGTTAATTATTTTGCTCCCAATTTTAGAACGGAGTGAATTAGAAAGCCGTTTATCAATGTACAAAATTCAAACTTCTACCGCATAGTTGCAGTGGTCAGTTGCAAAATTTCCTGGGTAAAATGCTCAAGAACTTGTGATTTTAGTGCAAAAAATGCAAAAAAATTGCCACTCGGTCGCTTTACAATAACGAAGAAAGGTTTGGGCACTGGGGGATGGGGGGGGGGGGGGGGGGGGGGGTGGGGGCTCCTTTATTTGCCCCGGGCTCCATAATCCGTAGATACGCCACTACGTGGGTGGGTTGACTAGTTTATGTCTCATACCTACCAAAACATCGTTGGATCCATACCTATACTGCATGAAATCTAATGCGTAGTTCGATTGAAAGCTCACAAGAATAAGGCCTACTTACTATCACAGACTATCACAGACAACTACGGTAAGTGATGCTTTTAAATCCAATCGTACATATCTTTTTATTCAATGACGACTTGTGAAAATTGGCACTGTAGGCCCATGTCTTATTTGATCTCGTGTAATTACACACAGTGGAGGTTCGTTGTTTGTTTGTAAGTCGTGTACGATAGTGCGTTTAGAATGTCCTTTTTGGGGGTTGCCTCCCGCCCACACGAAGAATCAGTCAGCCATGTTTTAATGACAACAGCTTAGTTATTTACGTTAATATTTATAATCAAAATCAAATTATATGTGTGAGATTCATTTTCGAACCACCGCAAAGGGATATTCACCAATTGTAAAATAAACATTTTCTTCTCTTATGACGTTACAGGGCAGATTAATTTGACAAAGATACTCCTTCAGCATCGATCAGTTAAGATGGCAGGTGAGTTAATTATACATGATTTTTTCCTTAAAAACAAGTACTTTCTGGATGTTTAGTTTTATCTACCGTTACCGCTAGTAGACTAAATACTATAACCCCAAATAATATGCAACAAAGACAACAACATCGGAGGGACTCATGAAAGAAACACAAATTCCTGCACATATCAAATGGCACGACCGACATGGGTTCGAAGCCGGGATCTCAGTATTTTGAAAGATAGAAGGCTGACATTTACCCTTGTTAATTTCGTGATCCGAGCCTTCATCTCAGTCAATAATTTTATTCGCTAATTTTGAGTTGATTATAGCCTATGAATGACTGTTTGGTAAACAGTACGATACATATCATGTAGTTATCATCCCAGGCATACTCATTAAGCTATACACCTTATCCTCTCAACCAGGCATTTTATACTTTAACTAATAGAATTAAGAACCAAATTGCAAGTTCTTCATTTATGATTCCCATTTCTAGATCTTCCGCTGTCTAAGAAAGATTTTGATGATCTGCTGAAGGAGGTTGCCAGAAGAGTCCACAAGGACTCAGAAATTGACACGTTAGGTAAAAATCTTGACTTTGATCATGAAGATATTGATAGGTACATAGCAACTAATCACAAAACACAGCGATTAACGACCGACGGAACACTTGATATGCTCCGAGATTGGCGAAAAGGACAAACAAAATCTACCGAGCGAGCTGCTCTGAAGACTGCTTTAGAGAAATCTAGTCAAATTCGGCTTGCAGAGGATCTATTTTCTCCCAGTCAGTAATCTGGCACGAAATCTAATATCATGATAGCTATTGTGGCCCCCTTAGGAGAGTTCAACCTGTGAGGTAAAATGTTTAATGAAAGAGTTCAAAGCGATAATGATTTTCATTATCAGTAAAATTATATGATGGATAATGAGTGTTAACTCCGTCAATTTTGTTCACTTTAATAGAATGCCAAACAGCAATGGTTTTTAAACTTTACCATGTCATAAAAAATGTAATTTAGACAACGACATTATCTTTTCCAAAAGACAGTGGTGTCAACTTATCTGCACATAGACTACAGTAAGCAGAGCGTTGGGGGAAACCGACAGGGAGAGAGTGAACCACCCATCCTGCCCACGAGCATGCTTTTAATGCGCTCATTTGATTTGATTTGATTTGAACTTATTCAGACATTATAAAAACATGTCTCGGGAAAACAAAAAAGGTTTGACCAACCCATACAAGTCTGTTTCCGGGATATAAACAACAAGTAGGTTCAATATCATAAACATATTGCACAAAGTATTATTTAAAAGATGTAAACGATAGACAATAATGATGATTGCAAGTAAAATCACTGTAGTATTGCAGAGTACAAAATTAATTAGTTGAGGTATAGCATCTGTTAAATTAACTATGTGGGTTGAGATGGTTATTTAACGCTTTTTAAAACATGCTAAGAGTTTTCATATTGACTACATTCTTCGGAAGTTTGTTCCAATCATTCATGGTTTTAGGATAATATCTTGCGTAGGGTACATGCATCTTGAAGTTATGATCGTTTCTTCCAATTCTGTTCGCAGGTGTGCACCTGTCTTTATGTCCTATAACTATTAAACCATAAACAAGCTTATAATAAAACACCAGTCGGAGGTACTTTCGTCTATTCTCTAATGTATTCATACTTAACTTTTGTAATAAAGTATCATAACTAGTGCTCCAGTCTTTGCACATCATTCTTAAATAGCGCTTTTGAATTCGTTCAACCTGTTGTTTTTGTGAATTTCTATATGGATCCCATGCTATACAGCAATAATCCAAACGTGAGCGTACTTAAACATTCATAAAGATTTGTTAAAACAGATTTTGGACAGTCAATAAAGTTCCTCCGTATAATACCAACAAGTCTATTGCACTTCACATGTAATTCAGAACAATGATCATTCCAATTTAAAGTATTGTTGATCATAAGACCTAAATATTTCTCTGACATTGTATTTTGTAGCTCCTGACCACCAATAGTATTTGTGCTACATGATTATATATATGGCTGACTATTATACATTTCATCTACTCTTGTATATTTAAGTTATTTTGAATTGTAATTTCACATTTCAATAATTTTCTTTGTGTTTGTTTATTTGTATCTTTGATGATTTGTTCGAATTATCCTGTCTCATCTTGATATGTCATACATCCCTCACTATTATCTTACAAGAGAGTTGCTGCGTGTATGCGTGATGTGAAAAATTGCGTGATATTGTGGCTAATACTACATGTTCTGTATGGCATTCACATCGTGATACTTATTGTAGCCAGTCGATAACATCACGTAGTGCAGAAAAATTTGATGATATTATAGAATATTATCTAATAGTATGTGAAATAATAATGGTTGCGAAGAACAAATTTCAGTTCCCCTTATCTCTGCATGTGCGTGTGTGTTGGCCTGTTTAGCAGTATGTCCGAGGACATTTTCGGACAGAGAACAAAAAAAAATCATGAGAAAAATGGTCCTCGGAAGCCGGACAATAGTCCTCGAACGTCGAACAATGAATTTGTGCTTTATTCCGTGGACTGTCCGAGGACGAGGAACAATAGAGGAACAATACTTGTCCTCGGAAGTAAAGCCATGTAAACCTGTGTGTGTGTGTGTGTGTGTGTGTGTAACTATATATGCATTCCCCTTCTAATCAGCACGGATAAAACATAACGACAATCATTTTAGCCTGTCGTCAAGGCAAGTGTTAGCACCACAACCTGTGCAATAGATATCACCCAGGGTCTCTACAAAGAACGTGTGTGTGCAAAACAAAAGGCGCCAAAACTACAACTGCTTGGGAATTCCCACCCGACACATGCCCGATAGCATCAGTTGTACTATTTGTGGTCTAGTGAGCATGAAAAAAAATAATGACTTTTCAGTATATTACATTTTTTTCCATACAAGCCCAAAAAGGAAGAACTAGCAAAACAGGAATGTCGAAGTTGAAATGCATCCGTCAAAATTGCAAATATATCAATAGTTTCTGTCATGCTTTGATTGTACAATGATATTTCTCTTCAAGTAGTTCATAATAATACATTACCGTATCTAATGCAAGGTTTCATTTTAATGTTCAGTTTTTATAACTCTTTTGAAATAATTAATTCAAGTTTCCAAACTGTATTGAAGACAAATGATGATGTTTGTTTAGTTTCGTTTTTTTTTTGTTTTTTTAATAAGGCTGTGATTAATAAAAATATCATAAGATCTTGGTAATTGTGCTTTTCACGAAGATATAAAGAATTTTCCAAAACAACAGCATCTAAAAAAAAGGTTATCACTGTTTATTTTATATAGGAACATATAATGTGGTGTGCTTTTCTTGGTTTTTGTTTTTAGTATGATACTTCTTTGTCTGAGCGAGATATAACTTGTGAATAGAAAAGTTAATTGCATCATTAAAAAGGTAAAAATGATCAAAGTAAATCTCTGAAAGCATAAATGACCAGATGTTGGACATATGTAACAATTCATGTTAAAATATAAATTGTTTTGAGAGAATATGAATGACTCAGTATGTTTGTCTGTCTCGGAACTTTATATAAACATCATTCAACCAACAGATGTCAAAGTAAAAAGAAAAATCAATACCTATATTATCTGAAGGTAAACTGCTATAATAAATGGTTTGTGCATCCATGAATTTGTGCAGTCATGTTTCTATCTCATTTTGTAAATGGTATGATCCTCTCAACTCTCTCTTTTCTCTCTCTCTGTGGCTTTCTCTCTCTTTCTCTCTATATCCCTCCCTCTTTCTCGGTTGAATTCTCTCTCATGTCGTCCATTGTTCTCTTCGTTTTCTTTCGTTCCACCATCGTTCCACCATTATTCTCTTGTACTCATATCTCTTTTCTAGTCTGTCACCTTTCAACTGCATTCTTTTTCCTCTTTTATCCCTCTTTTCAGCTCATAATTCCTGATATCCTGAATACCCCTCTTTACTTTCTGCAGCGTTTCCCTCCCTAATCCTCTTCCTCTAGATACATCTGTCCTTCTCTCCTTCTCGTTTTTGCTATAGTAGATGCTAAGCTTCTCTATTTTTCACACACAATGATAGATATACATGGGTCCGGATCTGAATGTGATCTTGAAAGCAACTGGATGTTTTTTCAGCCTGTTTCAAGTAACAAAAGGGAGAAACCTGGGCATTTGATACAATAATATGCACAGACTCTGAACACAGATGCCATAGTACAAAAGCCGCATCAAACTAACAAATGAAAATGAGAAAGCTTACACTGCACCAAAAAAGAATGCTACCTATATTTGGGAAATAGAGGTTGCATTTATACCCCCATGTTATTAAAGCAGCTGATAATGGTGTTTGGCACTCTGAGTGCAATTCAAATTTTAATCAGATTGATATATGTAGCAAATCTTACAAACAAAGAGCACAAATACATTTTGTAGTCTATGGTATGCAATTTTCTGGTACCTGCAACCTCATGGTAGAATCAAGGTTAAATATTCGATTTTTTTACTTATATATACACACACATACACACACACACACATATATATATATATATATATATATATATATATATATATATGTTATTTGTTGTATATGTTATTTCCTCACAATATATATATGTATATAGATATATATATATACATACCCCTAATGGGTACATTAGGAGGACAGTTTTTGTTCTTTTTCTTTGTTCAACTGTCGACCTAATGTACCAACTGTCTACCTAATGTAGCCTTTAGTAAAATATATATATAAGGAGTTCTTTTGCTACCCTGAAACGGTACATGGGGGGAAAATTCATCTTTTGTTCATGAAAAGATGAAACGGATATGGGTGTTGATCTTAACTGAGAAAAATATTATTCCAGACCCCTCTTCCAATCTTTGTCCCTATTCACAAGAGCCCATATTCATTAAACCCTACTATTGGGTGTCAACTAATTACATAGGCTACAGTACACATGGTACATGGTTTGTTGCCAACTAGGCCTAGTAAGGTTTTATGGATGTGGACACAGATTCTCTCCGTTTCACTGTAGGCACTATGCCTATTAACATTGGCCAAGTTGAGAGTAATTCCCTTTTTTTAACCTTCACAGTTGGAATATACCGACCATAATTTGGGGTCTGTCTTCATGGTCTTACAAACATTCAGGGGAGCTTTAACATAACATCAGTCCAGACAATGAACATGGTTTGTGTAACTGAAAGGCGCCAATTGTATCTTCTGTGGGAATCCCCAGTCGAAATATTTATGTATTTCGAGAAGCAGCTGTACAATTTTTTTCTGGTCTAATGAGCACAATAGAATAAAAATTTTCCATTCAATTACACTTCGTCATACATGATCAATGAGCAAGAAATCGGTAAAAGAGGGGAAATTCAAAATCAAAAGTGATATGGCAAAGTTGCAAAAATATCATTAGGACTTTTTTATATTTTGAATGTGTATAAGTAAATTAATCTTTATCTTTGTGTGATATTAGTTAGCCTGTATTGCAATATGACAAATATGAAACAGGAGAACTGCAAAAAAAATTCCCAAACATTTTATTTGTGATAGTTTCCTGTTGTGTTGTATTATTAGGACCTACATGTTTTTGGTTATGGCGAATTTTAAAGATCCCATCGTTTGAGCGAATAAGGTTTATCCATTTTTTGTAGCGTGTTTGTATATATATATATATATATATATATATATATATACAAACATAAACAACTGTAGGCCCAGAGAGAACTTGCAAATATAATCATTATCTTTGCCATTGATCCTTTGTTGGCCTTGTGAGACAAGTCTACTTTGTGTAACTGTGGTCGGAGGCTATATATATATATATACATATAGCATTATTTGTAAGGAAATAACATAATACAACAGCTTTGGCAAATCTCGCGGAAATAAACAAGTGAAAGAAATTGCGAGAATAACGTTGCGTAGCTCAATCAAAGTTCCCCAGAGCTGTCCTCCCTTTTTGAAATTTTTTGCAAAGGCTGAAAAAATGTCTCCGGCGGGAATCGAACCCGGGTCGTTAGCTTAGAACGCCAACGCCTTAACCACTAGACCACGGAGACGGGTTAGTGGTTTCGGCGACACCAGATTCAATTGAGGTCTGTGAAGTTGTTTTGATATTCGTTATTCGATATTCGATATTCATTTGTTATTCATTTGATATTCATTTGATATTTATTTGATATTCAAAATTGCCTAAAGTCGGATATTTTTTTGACGTATGCCTGGCGCCCACGGTCCCCGATCTAATGCCATATGATGACCTTGACCTTGACCCCTCAAGCTCATGGTAAAAAATGGCGCCAAAACTGAATACTAGCTTTTTGACGAACCGAAAGTGGCCCAAAATCCAAAATTTTTCCACCCCTGCCTGGCGCCCACTGTCCCCGATCTAATGCCATGATGACCTTGACCTTGACCCCTCAAGGTCACGGTCAAAAATGGCGCCAAAAATGAATACTAGCTTTTTGACGAACCGAAAGTGGCCCCAAATCCATATTTTTTTTTTGTTTTCCATCTTCTGTTTTCCCCTCTATCAAGCAACACTTTTCCTTTTCTTTTTGTTTCTCTTTTTTTTTTTTTTTTGGGGGGGGGGGGTGTTCTTATCATTATGACCTGCACTCTAATGACACAGATAAAGATTACAACCCACATCCCCATGTACTATAATTTTGGTTTCATCTTGTTTTCCATCTTCTGTTTTTCCCTCTATCAAGCAACACTTTTCCCTTGTTGCAGGGAGGTGTATTTTTCTTATCATTATGATCTGCACTGGAATGCATACGTAAAGGTATACCCAGGAAATTACTGTGGTACAGAGCTTTAACATCAAAATTACCAGAAGGATTGTGATCTTTATTTGAAATATCTTGTTTTGTAATACCCCTACGCCCCATCGCTCTCTTTCTATGCAACTGCTTCCCTCGTCCGGTGCCGTATTTTCCTTTCCAATTTTTTCTCACTGCAGTTTTCGCAACGCAGTATATCGACTATCAAACATTTTTTTCACCCATGAGGTTGCATGTACCAGAATTATAGTACTGCGTTGCGAATACTGAATTATGCACTCTTCTCAGTTTACATGGTATAGTAGTGATTTATTTCAGTATATTACGAAATCTTCACCGTATAAAATGACGAAAAAGGGCATAAATGGAATTTTCCCTCTTATTAAACGCACACAGTGTGTTCGAGAGTCATAATCTATGTTATTATACTCAACAGGCTCAATTCAAAAGGGATGGGATGTTCATCGCACGATGTACATGTACATGATGTTAGAAGCGGGTTTTCCCCGTGTTTGTAAAAGCATTCACTTTGTGGTACCATTAATAGCTTTCGTACAGGCATGGATGAACATGGTTTAACAATGATTACTATTATGATAGCGGAATATATCTATTCTATTCGGTTTTTGTATAGCGCATATTTTATAGCCTGCTATATGGGCTCCCAAATAGGGAGTTTTATCCTTGGATTTTAACCAATTATTTCCTCAAACATATCACTGTGCACTTCGAGAATTCTACCAGGAACTTACTTATCACTTTGAGTTTACGGTGGCAATTGAGAGATTATGTCTCATAAAATGATGACGTGTTGGGACACGAACCCTTGGCCTTTCCATCCACCAGCCGAGTGTTCATGTGAACCACTCAACGACGAAACTTCTATATTTTAAACCATGGCCCAAGTTTGCATCAGTGTAAAATAAATGGCACTTCCCAGTTATTTGATTCGATGCCAAATTAATCACCTCCAGTCTGCATATGAACTAGAGGGTAAACTTACATTAAGAAGCAAATCTGCAATTAAACAAGTCGTTAAAAATCAGACCCTTGCACATAAAACATATCAGTTTAACAAGCAGAGCATAAACATATTTCGTAATTCTGATTTTGGTATATAGTTTTCATTATGCTTTATTTCTGTTGCCAAAAACATGGTACCAATAAAGGCTTTGCCATTATCTTATATGTCTGATAAATATCATAGTGCAAATAGTTCTGGACTTGATACTTTCTATGAAATTGTGTTTAATCATTTATCACAAGCTATTGTGGTTTACAAGTGAACCTTAGACCTGTATCTCTTTCTACCATTTAACTTTAATATAAGTGCTACCAGATGGGAGTTGTTCAGACCTTAGAGGGGTAACACGTGCTCACAAGAGCAACCTTTACACAGGGTTTGGCCTACTTCATTGGTTACAATGGTCAGCATCAATGTATTGTGGTGCATTAAAATATGTGCTTGCCCAACAAAAAAATCTACCCACCAAAACATGGTTTGCTCTGCCCCCCCCCCCCTCCCCCTCCCCCCCCCCCCCGCCCTTCCCAGATTAACCTAAACCTTTCGAAACCTTTTTCGAACAGTAAAAAAAAAATCATATTACATGACATGGAGTCTACTAAAGATGAAAATGTGCTAATAAAACAGTGATCCTACATTTGCTTTTGGCTTTATGTTGTCCAAGATGCAGGGTTACGAATTGGTTTACTATTGGGTTTCAAAGTTAGGGCTTTATATAGTGACATTTCATTTCTAATCAATGAGTTATGCAAATGATGAAACATACAAAACGTTGGTACAGCATGTTCTGCGGCTTTCCTTTCATGTAAGACAGAGGTTTGTTCTAGTATTGGGTCCAGGGCTGATTTGGAGGAATGGGACAGAAGATATGTCTTACAATCACATTAATTAAATGAGAATTAACACTAGAAAATAAATATACTAATGTTCAAAGGTGTAATATATTCTTAATCATTGACCTGTATCACTTTAGAAATAAAATATCAGAAAAGGGTTTAAATCAAGACATTCTAGCACACGGTATCATCTGCTAACACTTCATGTGGGCTGCCATTTCCTTGATGACATGGGGTTGGACATGAACCATTGGAGACCGTTCCGGTCAGGAAGATATTTTTAATCCACGAGCTAAATTGCTTCTATTCATTATAAAAAAAAGCCCCATATATGATGGAAAATACATAACAGGTGTATACATTTATTTTAAAATTTGAAATTTATAGATTTCTTTTTAAATTCTCCGGTTCGCTAACTAGAACTCAATTTCTTGGTCTTGCCTGGCAGAGCAGAACAAAATTTATACAACGCGCATATTCGCTCGGTAAAGTCATCATCCATAAATTTGAATTAATTCGCTCCGTCACGTACGTCATAGTATCAAGAAAATAGATTGATATTTAGTAAAATAGTAATTTTCAAAGAAATATAAAACACATTTTCGTTTTTAGAATATATGTATATATCTGTTAAATATTTTAAATCTCAAATGGAATTTTGTATCAGGAAGAAAGACAATTTTGCATTCGGATTAAAAATATCTTTATGTACACATTAAGAAAATGGCAGCCCCCTGGTATCGCTAGCAAATGATAAATCTTGCTGAGATTTTAATGCAAAAATTATTTTAATGCAAAACTACGTAGGGCAACAAGAAGGAATAGATTACATCTTTGAATATGAGCACATTTATATTTTAAGGTTAATTCTCCTTTAACAAGCTTGTAGGTTCCATTGTTAAGATTCCCAACAAGATAATAAATATAGAGGATTGTTCCGCCGTGGCAAAACCAGACAGTCATATTCCAAATATATGCTCCATACCATAGCAATCGTGGGAAAACAAGATTTTTTTTGTTGTTCACAAAATTGTTTTGTCATCCATGACAACAAGAATGCCGGGGGAGATATACAAAAAGGATGATATTCCCCCTTCGACGATGCAACTTTTGTAAGCTTTTATCAAAGTCCACTGAAATATTAAACCCACTATTATCACTTAACCCATTATGAACCCAATACTGTGAAGTGAATGTGAACCAGCTGTGAACTTATTAAACAATAAGAGAAATAGAAAAAAACGGTTAGGGAAATACACCGGGTAAAAAAGAACATTTTAAACATTAAAAAAAAAAAATACCAAACATGGGGTTCGAGAAATGCATAAGCGCTAATCTAGAGAGTAGACATTATTTTTGTCATTTACTAAAATCTCATAAATCCTGTATACCAAAGCAATTCTGCTCCTTATGCTATATTATTACACATTTATTTTATACGAAAGTCCTCCACAACCAGCTTCATTTAAAGCATTATCGAGGTCCTTCACTTTTCGACTATTTTGTTTTAATTTCCATTTCATTAACATCTCGAAATTGGTATCTTCTAAAGACGCATACTGTTTCCTGATGTTGTCATAATTATTCAGTATACACTAGTCCTAAATATGTGGCGACTGGTCTGTAGAAGTCTGCAGGCAGGCAAGCTGTCAGTCTCGTAAGCTCTGTATCTGTGACAATTCGGTCCAACCTATGGGTCAAAACACAAAATCTATAGGTAAGCCTGATGCAGAGTTTATATCTTTATATTAAATATTCATATATTCATATGTGACGTATTGCGCCATAAGTCACAAGTAAATGACATCTCACATTATGAAATACTCAATATAACAGACTTGTAGCCAATTTACTATGCATGGAACTGATATTAACTCATCATCCAATGCACATTTTTTTTCCTTTTAACATCTACTGCATGCTTTTCATACACTCTGGTTATACTTAGATTACAGTATATTTAGTTATTTATTTTATTCTTAACATCCCCAGCACAATCTTCTATTCCTTACAAAAATACAATACAAAAATAAATACAATAATATTGTACACAATACTTTGTTAAACATTGTACCGTTCATTATTTAAAGAAATATTTAATGAATCGATCAATATTATTGATATATCATTGATATTGATACAAAGTGTATAAGAACGATTATAAAAATTAAATTTTCAATCCAAATTTGTCTTTATCTTCAATATTTTACCATAAAGAATACATGTCTTATTATTCTCATTGAAAATGAACAAGTATTTCTCTCCCCACTTAATTCAGGACTTTTTTTAACGTGCTATGTTAAATCAACGGTAATTGTCTATTTGAAGACATATTGTACCTGGTATATATATATATATATATATATATATATATATATATATATACCAGGTATAAATTGCCGTAGCCCTATTTTTGCATGTACCGTATATACAATTTGTAATAGCCTTATTGCAGAACAATTTTTTTCATTAACATTGAAATGTCCAACTTTACAAGTCTGTTTTAACACTTTTTTGTTTTTGATATTAATCGTTTTGAATGTAATTCATTATACTTACGAGCTTGCACTGTTCATATTAGATGCTGAAGTGGACTTTCCATCTGACCTTCTAGTTGCCGCTTTGAAATGAAAGAAAATCTTTTTGATAGAGAATTTTTGTAAACTCGATTGATAATAAATAATGCGTTTTTAGAATACCTTATTTTTAATGAAATCTGGTTGCAGTACTATTCTATTTTCCTTTTTCTCCTCCTGATCCCCTCCTTCCCCTCCTTCTTCTTCTTCTCCTTCTTCTTCCTCTTCCTCTTGTTCTTCTACTGATTGTCTTTTTATTATATATCAGTAATGATACTGATATATAAATAATGAGTAAATAATGAAAATGAAGAAAATGTTCATGGAAACCCATAATACCTTCAGCAGGGAAGAAATCCTCCGCATAGAGTACCAATTTAGATTCAATTAGTGCTCGCACCAAGTCTGGAATTCGCTTTTCTTTTGTGGTCTCCGTCTAGTCTTCCAGTCAAAAAGCATAGCGGAGGTGCCTTCTGAGTTATTTGTCTTATTTCTTTTCATCTACATGTCAACCTTGTTCATCGGAAACCCAAGTTTTATACCTAGCTTAGGCAGTTTGTTGTCCGTCGCCAAAGCATCAGCCAAATCAAGTTTCTCGTCCGTTAATAGATCAGCCATGGTTAAGGTTCATCCACAATTCTTCTGCCTATATAAAGTTTTAAAACAGAGGAATAAAGACATAATTAAAAGTCCACAAAATATATTAATTCGAGAAGAAACATTGAAAAATAATACCGTTTATACCTTTTTGTACAGTTACTGCCAATTATTAGTGTTTCTACCATTTTTAAGGTTTTTGCGGTCAATTTCGTTAGTTCATCAGTCAAATTCATATTACGTGCATTCAATTTAGAAGAATTTGGCCGTTTACAAGCATTTAAGCATTCAAATTAATATTTCATGCATTCGTATTAGTACTTTTATCAATCCAATTTAGACTAATTTCATTCGAATTCGCAAAAAGTGCATCAAGTTCGTAAAACGGTCATTCAATTTAGAACGGGAGTTGATGCGATTGCGCAATACCGTTAATCCAGCTTTCAAATTCATTTCAGAGCATTCTTTTTCGCACATTGAGCATTCGAATTCGTAATTTACGTCGAACACATTTTATTTGGTTGTTATTCTTTATTAATTTTGATATATTGGTTTCGAATTGCATATGAGCTTTTATGTATTCTTTTATTCATATAAGCTTCTTTTAATGAATTCATGTTTATCTCATCTATATAATATATATATATATATATTAGCAATTTTTGACTTACTTTACTCTAATTTATGGTTTAACAAGTTTACAAAATAATTATTGTTCATACTTTCAAGTGAAGATCTATTTCATAATGTTATATTGTTAAATATATGCCAGTGGGTGTAATAACTAATAAAGTTATTTAGGAAAATTATTTCTTACATAAAAGTATCTGTGTTTTTCATTGGGAAGGGTTGGGATATTGAGTTTAAGTCCATGATTATGAAAGCTATGGAATGGAACTTAGTAATGAAAAGGAAGCCTAACCACGCGCTACAAAACAATTTATTTCAAAGTAAATTAATTAAAAGTCCAAATACCTTAGGCTAAACATGCTAAATTGAAATGGCTTATTACGAATTCGAATGCCCACGTGCGAATTTGAATGCTCGCAGAGACGCTTTCCGGCATGGTGGCGAATTTGAATGCTCCCAACCGACTTTTTATTTTGAATGAGAAAAGTGTTAAATTGTTTGATCTAAGTGCGAATTTGAATGACCGAAATACCAAGTTGAATGATGAATTTTACGGTGCAGATTTTTTTCGCTAATTTTAATGACTCTTATATCAAATTGAATGAAAAAAGTCCGAAATTGACCACAAAAACCTATAATACATGTCCTACTATGCTAATAGTATCGTTATTGCTACTATTATACACTACTGCATGTACTATTAGTACTATTACAACTAGTAGTACTACTTCTTTTATTGATGTGATAATATAGTATAGGTTTTTGCGGTCAATTTCGGACTTTTTTCATTCAATATGATATAAGAGTCATTAAAATTAGCGAAAAAAATCTGCACCGTAAAATTCATCATTCAACTTGGTATTTCGGTCATTCAAATTCGCACTTAGAACAAACAAACACTTTTCTCATTCAAAATGGAAATTTTTGCGGGATTGGGGTAGGTGAGGGGGAATAATAATGATAACAATAGTGGGTTCTCGAATAGCGCACATTTCTGTCAGACTTGACACCCCTGGCACTCCACAATTAGTTATTTGAAGAGTTAAAAATTAAAGCAAGGCGGCTTGTGATAATGTGGTTTTCTAATGAGAAAAAAACCCCGATGTACTCAAGGGGAAGGATGACCGAAAAGCTGGGTGTGTAAAGACAGAGACTTGTTTGTAAACCAGACAGGAAGCAAGTGAAGGCTAATATTTTGAGTGATGTGGGAGCATCACCGAAAGAAAGCGTATGGGAGAGAGAGAGAGAGGTCCATGTGCCCGTTATGAAACCGACAATCACCTTTTTAATACCTTGGACTGTGACTATTTTCAACCAATGATGCCGAAAGTATGAAAAATACCCCCGATATTCCAAAATATATATTGTTTAAAAAAGGCTCAGTCCCACAGTTCCATATCCATGGTTTGAAAAGCCTGCGCAAAAACATTTGGTAACGAATGTGATGGGAGGCTGAACATCAACAAAGGACATACTTGTAGCATGTAACTCGTCTCTGTACCATCAAAGGCTAGGCAAATGCACGGTAAACTGGGGGAGAAAAGAAGAGCAAAGCGGAGATCAAGGTCCACAGAAATATTTTAAAAATGGAAACTACAACAGCAGCTGGTACTACTCAAGGTAAGAGTGCATGAATAATGAAATAAGTTTGATACTAAGCAATAGCACATTCACACAATACACGTTAACTCACACAAGGTAAAGGTATACCTCTTGTCTCCGTGTGTAAAATCTATGGATGCATCTCACATAATTTAGTATGACGAAGCTCCTAGAAATGTATCAGGCAGCCATTTTGGCGACATTTTCTGATTTTGAAGGCACTTCAATTAATAATCATATTTTTAATAACAAATGTTCTATAATAAATAATCTATGAATTTCTTTGTATAATAATGCCTTTGGAAATCGATCTTTGTGATTTTATGAAATTGGATTTGAGAAATAGAGAAAAGGTAATAAATATGTAATTGATAGTAATAAGCGTAAGCCCTGACGCCATGTTTTACATGTAAAATCATACTGGCACACGAATCATGTTGCTCAAAAAAAATGACAGCGTATACAGTATTGAGGTCAAATGTACTCGGTAGAAATGACCTTTTGTCTGCACATGCGCAAATTTTAATCACGAACTTCTTCTTTGTAGTGTACATTTTTGACAACCATGTAATCTTTCAGTTGATGAAGTGATATGACAAAACACTCCTAGTACATGGACAATACAAATAAGACGTCATATATAACATGAGGCCATGCTACATGTATAGGTTCCGATTTTGACTGCACTTTGTCTTTGGCACTGAGATAGAAAAACTGTGGGGAGCTTACTCTTTGTCTGTTTGTAGGTTGTATTAAATGAAATATGTTGAATTCACCTAAGACAAGGCTTATAGTGCCCATTTTCCTTAGCGAAATTCAGTCGAATCGTCCTCTTAGTTTTTATTAAATTGGTAGGTTGTATTAAATGAAATATGTTGAATTCACCTATGACAAGGCTTATAGTTTGAACAAGTCTCTCTCTCTCTCTAGGTGGCACAAGTGATAATGGATTAGGAGTGGGTGGAATTGTCGGCATAGTGATCGCAACAGGTGTTGTCGGAGTAACGGTAGCCATACTAACTTTACTATGTAAGCGGTTGACACGATATGTATATATGATTGCACATTTCCGTTTGCGTGGAGTCTGATTCAGATAAGTTTAATATGTAAGCCTTGAAATATCAATTTCGTTTTCGTGTACTGTGTTGGCTTACATCTGAATACTGGTATAGGCAAATCTTACCCTTAAGGAAAGATATCAAAGTAGTAATGTTTTAAAACATGTTTTGAAATGATCTAGTATTCAAATATGACTAAAAATAGCTTAGAACTTTTGAAAATATTTTGATGCTTGTAGATAAACAGATGGTTTATTGATGAAAGAAACCCAGGAACAACAATGATAAAATAGTCTGAAACAAAAAGTTCATACTATATCATAATCAACTAACAATATTCTCTATCATACTTTAGTTTTTATATAAATATCCAGGATTAAAAAGCATTATAGTTTGCGATATATCTTCTTTCTTTTTGACAGAATAGAGTCACATTTGATTCCATATTCTATATTCTAGGCTCTTGATCCAATTAATTGGATATTTGTTTGTGTGCTAGTCGAAAAAAGATATGAAGGTATCTTTATCATAGTTTAGTGCTTTTCATTGCTTGTGATTTTTAGAAAGGGGTTGCTGATAATATTTGAGTATTTGTGATGATTTTGGATTTCAAAGTCTCACTATACAAGATCTTTCCTAATACAAAGTCAACCACTCAGCATTACTCATAGACAGTTTGCTTTACAGGAATATTGCATACCCAGTATTCACGAGCACTTTTAATCCATGTGTTCACGTCTGGTCACTTTTATTTCAGAAAGATAATCTCAATTCAAGTTCCCCATTTTTACTACCCAGACAGACCAAAATAATAATCCATAACACATGAAGTAACTTATTAGTGAACAATAAACCTCACAAAAGTATGACCAAATAAGTGATTTCTCGGAAATTGTTACCATTATTATTATTATTATTATTATTATTAGCATTGTTGTACTGTCTATATTTTTTTCAGGAAAACGTTAATTTTTTTAACAAAAACACTGGTTATTGATCCAGTGGTAATTCCTAGTACTTCATTTATGGTGTAACAGGTATGTTGTATGGTTTATAGAAAGGGGCCAACCGATACAAACTTTTGGTATCTGTTTGACTTCATTTTTTTTTTCATGTTACTTTAACTGGAACCAGCAAGGAAAGAACAGGAAGGACGGCCAAAGACAGGGTCAGAGCCAGGGACAAGCGGCCAATTAGTACCGCTCGATGAAACAGACACTGGAAACTCACCAAATCCAGGTGAAACTATATAATTGGTCGTTTAAAAAAAATCACTTGTGGAACGCTCAAAGAAAAGAGTCTTCAAACAGGTGTATTCGGTTTAGTATTGTATTAACCGATTTTCATCACATGTAATAACTTGCACAAAGGTGGATTGGAAACCGGCAATTCAATCTGTATAAGAAAGAATAAAGGAAAAGTATCCTTAGTTACCTTATTCAAAACAATGCAAAGTGGTTTTGAAAACATGTACATCCTAGCATGGTTTACATTTGACATAAAATAATGAATCCCTGTCAAAGCTATTAATGTAGCATTGATAAGTACAGGTAAGTATATTTAAGAAAATAAACGCACCTTTACGTTTACTCTCTATTTCATATGCTTAATAAATTCTAAAGTGTTGACACAAAAATGTACATTTATCCCTATGTATTATTTCTCACTACACTTTCTCAGTTTATAGAATAAGCTAAGTACAGCTTTGAAATAATTCTCAAGCTATAAAATTATGAGAATGCAATAAGACCATTACAATTTTTCCAAAGGTAACATTCTGCATCTTAAAATATATTAATGCAATTATTCCTCAAAAGTGTTTTATCTTTCATGATTCATATCTTTGACCAAGTATTGAATAAACGATTACCAGAAATTGACTTTGACTTCAAAGTTTTCATCATAATATTCTTGGTTTCTGAATATTTAAACAAATCGTACTTTCTGTAAAAAGAGCGAATGTAAAAACCAACTATGCTCTTTATATTAAACTAAATGTTAATTCAATACACAGTGATGTATGCAATTGAAAAACTAAACTGCATGGAATGACCATGTAATCAAAATCTTCACAAATTTAACCCAAATATTGGCATACTGAAAAACTAGTGTTGTTCAATCCCAATATACAACACATAACTTCATCCCAATTTCTCTGTCATACCTTTTTGAGACAAAATGTGAATTGACAAATAGCATCTTTCGATTAAAGGAAGAATAAACCAATTTGCCTTAAATCTTAATAATGTGGCCTAAATAACTGCTGTTTATCAAACTGAATAAACTTAACTTGAAGCTTTATAACATGAGCTTCTTTCAAACGACCTTATTCTCATTTCATTTCCTCTCTAAATGATAACCTAAACCCTTTGCTTCTTTTACTACACCTATTTTACTTCTTTAATTAAACAAACTACAAAATGCATTCATTTTTCAACAGGACTAATATTTTTCCAATTAATCTAAATACCGTAATAGACACCTCAGTAATCTAAAGACCGAGTGTGTGTGTGTGTGTACAGTTTACTTGTACACACAAAGTATGTGTACACACTCGTACGCCTTTATAGTACATTGGTGAATGTGCCATTGACAACTCAAACTTTAAACACAATATTTCAACTTAATAATAGAGCAAATTTTCTTAAAATTATATATTTAGATTCCAACTTACTTCTTTGGCCGAATACACTTGTTACATATTCATTCTGGTCTAAGACCGCTAAAATCTGCTCCCAGAACTGAAGGACTTCTGGGTCAACATGTCCTCCAAATAACACGTTTTAGAATCTCTGAGAAAAGCTATGGTATCTCTTAAAAGAAAATTACAAAATAAATAAGGTATCACTAAAAAACGTCCTCAATGAAACAACTTGTATTCTTCAAAACTTAAAACCTAAAAGCAGACATCATCAATTTCCACAGGGATTCCAATGAACTCGTATATACTCATGTATATAGTACTGTATCTTTTAAATGTTAGTGCAAAACTAAACAGCGGTTTTTTGATCCATTGATAAATATTAATAGTTAATTTAGTGTTGTAGTTTATGGTTGACTGTGTTTTGCTACTTCTTGTCTCCTTGTATGTATCCTTGACCATTTTGGTAATACTATACAATACAGACCTTACGATTTTAAGCCTATGTTAGTTTAGTGACCACTTTAGCTTCTTTTCTTACATAACAGTCATGTAGGTTATTCCTGTTGTTGTTGTTGTTGTTGTTGCTTGTTGTTTGAACCCCCTTTCACTGCTCTGCATTAACGTATTACGTGTTCCGACATCGGGGACGTATTTCTCTACGTTACTTTAAATGGAACCAGAAATGGGACAACTACAGGTACCAAAGACAGCGTCAAAGCCAGAGCCAAGCGACCGATTAGTACCGCCCGATGAAGTAGACACTGGAAACATTTTTAAACCAATTGACACTATATCATTACTCTTTTCAAAAATATATTTTTGTTAATTTTAAAAACATAAAGCCAATTGTACTTATTTTCTACAAATGTTGGATTATCATATATAACTATGCTTATTCAGATTCCGCCAATCCAGTGTCCAACTTGACATCATTTGTAGTTAACAAAATTCAACAATGAATGAATCACAACATCATATAACCGATACATCAATAGGTACCAAGGCCCGACTAATGAAAAAATATTAAATCATCTGCTTGTGTGTTGAGGAATATGCAGGGGAAATTCCCCTAATTTGATTTCATTTCAGATTAAGTTAATGAAGGACGCTGCGGCATGCTTGAACATAAAGGGATAGCTATGCTTGACTTCTTTTCACAGTTGTCGACGATGTTTTTCTTCGTCTTCTCTTTCTAATTTTCATTTTTAGTTTTATTTGAACAAGGTTATTTCCGTTTGGTATGCGTACCTGGAACTGACAAACATTCTACATTATATAGCAAATCATGTGAACAAAGAACGTACAGATTATGTGTTACAGACGAAAATGCTCCCTCCACGTGCTGCTGCTGGCTATCTTACTTCATTTCAATGCCATTCAGTAATGCTCACAACTTGAATAACGAATGGTATACATATAGACTTATGTTAAGTAAAATGAAAATATTAATTTTATTTATTCACTTATCTACGTATGTAAGACAACACAATCAGTGGTAGACTGACTGTACTTGCTTACATAAGCCGAGCTTTTAAAGGGATATTTCACCCTGATTACAAGTTGATTTTAAAAGAAGCAGAAAAAATAGAGAAACAGATCGGTGAAGGTTTGAGCAAATCCTATAAGAAATAAGAAAGTTATGAATTTTTGAAGTGGTAATCAATCAGACAAAAATTGGTAACTCCGTGGCGTATCTTCCGAGCTCCTCCCCCATTGCCCTATACCCCCAAAATCATCAATTTCCATTTTTCTAAAGGAAATATTTAATCATACATGCACCTTAGATATAATCATTGCTCTTATGTTTTTACACAAAACCTATATGAAACAAATATATTTCTTCATGAAAAACAAAGAAATGAAATTTTCTGTATTGAGCAAGTGGGAGAGGAGTTGCTATGGTGATTGATTACAACTTCAAAAATTCATAACTTTCTTATTTCTTATCGGATTTTGCTCTTTCACCGATTTGTTTCTTTAACTTTCTGCTTCTTTTAAAACCAACTTGTAATCAGGGTGGACTATCCTTTTAATTGTCAAATCTTCTTCTTGGTCATTGTCATTGGCGAAGACATCTTGTTGGGCACTGGGTGCATTATCAAGCAGTGACCCCATTGACAGTTCATTTTATTTCATCTGACTGGATGACCTCCTGTACAAGAAGATCTGGAGATAATGACGTATTCAGTTCAGTCACTGTCACCGTCTGAACTATGACTCTATTTTGAAAAGAATTTCGTCTTCAATCTTTCATACGTGCTTCAAACGTTCGAAAGGGTGATAAAACAGTATCCTATACAAATTATAACAATGAGTAGCACGTCGGTTTTCTACGACCTCTGATTTTCTATGAATTTGTTGACATGTGACACCGACAGTTATCTTAACATTTAAAATGTGTGAGGTGATGTTTAAAACATCCCGGATGAAGAAAGAGTTTACTTGGTCCAGATTACGTTATTTATTTTTTGGAATAACTGATCGAAGGGGTTTCAAATTTAAACAATAGCTCCCGAGGACTACTACACTTTTAAATGTAGCTTTAACATTTGAGTTTTTAGAGTGTACGGTAAGCATATCTAAGGAAGAGAGGTCAGAGAAGGCACGTGCCCAGGGCGGCACTTGAAGGGGCGCCAACAAAAACAGCAAAAGAGAGAAAGAGAAAGCGGAAAAAGAAAAAATGTGTCTTTATATGACTTGTATGCCAACTGATCCAGGGTTGAAAGGGTTTATAAAGGATTTAAAGTTCAAAAAGTTTCTAAAGCTCGGTGGCTTTGCACCCTCGCATACTGTTGCGTCAGAATCTCCTAATGTTGCGCCCTCTGTATAAGATATAGTGTGTAAATAATGGTTTTAAAGAGTCAGAGTTTCTACTCACTTTGCTTTGCTCCATAGCATATAAGTTTCAACAGGATCGTGGTAAATTTTGGGCCCCAGAACATACCGGATAAACACGTGATAAAGTGCATAAAATAAAGGTTCAATCTTTTGATCACATGCCCTGCTAAATTCCTCTATTATATTTCTTCGGGGCCTTTTTTCCACAAGAAGGTAGAAAGAAAATCTCTTGCGATTTTTTTCTTTAATTTTTTATTAAATGTTATTTTTGGGCCAAATGGTCAAATGCAAATATAAGTTGTTTTTGAGTGGTGAGAATCTCATCGCTTTGCTCTCTTGTTTATGTCATAGTTTCTGTAAAAAGTAGTTTTATGCATTTAACTTATTGACAGTAATAAAAAAATTAAGTAGATGGGAAAAGTGAAAGGTTAGGCACTGAATGACAAGTTAATTCATATTACAGGTTAAATTAGTTACGTTTCCTTGTGGTGTAGAAGAATGTGAGGTGTCGTTGACTTGACACGTCAGCCGTCATGAGTCTAGGTCTCTAGGACAACACCACAAAAGGAAAATCACAAAGAACAGTCTACTAGTTGCTGTATTTGGGGTACTTTTTTTTCCGAAGGTTCATAATTCCGAAAGTTCGTAATTCCGAAAATGAAATAGGGTTCATAATTCCGAAAACGAAATGGGATTCATAATTCCGAAAATCCATAGTGTGTTATTCGTATATGTCACAAGGAATGTAAGGGGGCCACACCCTATCTGATGGTGTCCTATTTCCAATCAACTGTATTTCAAATATATATCCAATTATGGTGAATTTTTGGTAATAAAGTTTCTCCATTATACTCATTTATTTATTCAATTACGATAAAAGTGATAATGATTATGCTAATAATGAAAATGATAATAAAATACAATATAGAAGAAGAACAAGAAGAACAAGAACAAGAACAAGAGCAAGAACAATAACAAATCACCGTGAATCCTGCGAACAAACATTCGGATGCTCAATATAACATGGTAAACCAAAAAAATACAAACATATCGTTTTTTTAAAGAAATTAAACAATGTTCAGATTTGTGTAGACAAAAAGTTACTTAATAATAATGATAATAATAAGAAGAAGAATGATGTTTTTGTAGACCCAAAATTACATTTAAATAGATTAAGCATGCCTAATATTTCAAATTCAAATTCAAATTAACATTTTCTTCCATTGATTGACAACATTCAACGTCTGTTCAAATAGTACAGTTTACATGCATATAAATAGTATCGGCACAAAAAAGAGCTTGCAAAGTTACAAGGAAGAAGGCGCACTCCCAATAAGCCAGATGCTTGTGGCAGGTACGCCTGAATACACTTTAATTTAATACGGGAAAAGAAGAAAGGGACAAAGATAGGGAGAGAAGAGATAGGGAACTTGGAATAGAGGGAAGGAAAATGACTGCAACATAGTAATAATCATAATTGAGTTGTATGGCATGCATGGATAATACAGTGGAAAGTTATACGGTGAGAGTAATACATCGAAATATTCACAGGCATTCTCACAAAATAAGACACTGGAAACACGTTAGAATGATAGTAATCGAGCATAATAAACAAGCAAGGCATTATGAACTATAATCCGATATCATACATTTTAGGTTCCATGAGAAGCTTAACAGAGACACAGAATTTCTCATGGGTGCAGGTAAATCGTTCCAAAGCTTAGGGCCGGTGAAACGGATATTATGTTGAAAATTAAGTTTACGGTGTTTGGGAATATAGATTTCATCAGTTGATCTGGTACCATACTTATGAATATCTGAAACACGTTGGAAAAGGCCCTGGAACTGGGAAGGTAATTATGAGTTTAGACACTGTTGAAGTTTATTTACATCTAGAATGCTAAGCTTTTTAAGAGATTTATATAAATGATCGCTAGTGGAGCGTGGATGAGAACCTGATAAGGATACCCAAAATCTTGTTTTCCAGTGTACATAGCTTCTTAATATTAGTTCGATATCTGTTTGCCCATACTACGTTACAATAAGATAGGTACGGGGGAATTAAGGTGCAGTATAAAGTACGCAATATCTTTTGGGTTAGAAACATACTTAGGCGGTAAATAACACCATTGCTTTTATGATTTTTCCATGTTAATTTACGGTTTATAAAAACACCAAGAACTTTAGTAGACTCAACTCTAGGTAGATGCGATTATTTACAATGATTTGTACAGAGCTAAAGTCTGGAGGCTTTGGAGGGTTGCAGAATACCGTGTTGTTACATTTCTTTTAGTTGATTGTTAGCAAACCAATCGCAAACTTTTAATAAATCAGTGCCTACAGTTTTACATAGATCAAGATTTATGAGCATATAGTAAATTTGTATCAGCGTAAAGAATAAAAGATAGCAGATTGGATGATTGGTAAATGTCATTTACAAACAGAATAAAAAGCAGGGGCCTAACAGAGAGCCCCGGGGAACACCGCATTTAATTTCTTTAAAGTCTGATTGAGAAGAATTAGCAATGGTACACTGATGGCGATTAAGAAGGTAGCTATGAAAAAGATCGTGTGCAGTCCCACGAATGCCAAAATAATTAGGCCTACGTTTAGATAGTAAAATGGTGAGTTTAGTAAATTCCAAGTTTTATTTCAGTGCTATCCAGAAACTTGAATGTATAAAAAGGCGATTTTTTTTTTTAAAACAAGAGTTTGTGTTAAAAAACTTTGAAATAAAAATTAATGCTTTTCTTAAAGTCAAAGAGCTATACATATGCTGTGAAGTCGTTCATTATTCCTCAGATTGCAGTAAAATTGTGCTTACTTTTAATATATGTCTAGTCAGAATTTCACTGACAAAGTAATAAAGTTTAGATATTTGTCTGTACTTGCTAATAAGGTGGACAAGCTCTCAAATGTCAGGATCAAACTTGGGTTTTCGTTTAATGTTTTGGCTACCAACACCCAAAATCACAGACGACCTCACATACCCCATATATCTTTAAATTGTGGGGATGGTATCTGGTGTGTTTAATAAAAATTCAAACTTAAAATATAACTTATATTCTAAGAGTAATGTGAGCATAAGGTAATTTGGTGAAAGTTGTGGCTCACTAAATATGAGTAAACGAATACAAAAAACGAATCGTTAAATGCTTAAAACTTGGTATGTGATATATATATATATATATATATGTATTAAAAATATGTGCGCCCGTTTCCGACGCAAGATATGACGTAAGTCTGATGCCAACTCAATTGATTAAACAAAAATATCACTAAAGTAATTAAGCACTTTCTTGGTACAACAAATAAATGTTTAATAGTTCAATAATGAGTGAAATAAAATGCCCTCAACTGCGGGTAGCCAATGTGTACCTTGGTGAGGATGAAGCTACGGCAAGAATGTTTGGGTGAAAACTCACGGCAGCAACAGAGTCAGAATGTTCGTCGAAACCAACGACAGCGTAGATGGACACGTGGTATATTCGCCCGCGGAATGCAGCGGTGAGCCCGAGTCTATTGAAGTTCAGATGAGCTAGGATGACGGCTCCATATACTAGGTGGAATGAAAGTGTCCAAATCGTTTCTCAATTCTGCTCCCTTGAAGAATCTCACGTTGCAGAGATGAAGTAGCTTTTATGTTGTATGCCGTGGATAAAAAGTCTCTTCCCAAAAGCTGGCTAAAACTGGTGAGCCTGGTGTCAGCGGGTTGCTGAAAAAGTTCTACGGGAGTCGTACCCGGTTAAAAAATAAGCTTCAAATAACAAGTGTGCTTACTTCAGTGACTGATGTAGGAGTGAAAAAGAGCACAAGAGCACTTAATATAGACATGTAGTGGAAAAGTACTGTAAATGCAAATTAAGGACATGAGATGGGCATGTGATGTTCACATGTCAAAACACAAAAGAGCATAGATATAGCTACTGTCATGGAAAATATAGTATGTGCAGGGAGATCCAGACAGGTGTATTGTTATGTAACACAAGTATGTAGCTGGCCTACAATGTAAAACACATGTTACACATGAATAGATAATGGATACATCGATCATGAATAAACAAATTATAATTTCCAATGGTAAAGTATCACATGACCTACGTAACCAGGAAATGCCTGGTTGTCACCAGCTGTACCTTAATCAAAATAAATCTGTCAGCCATTTTGGATTTGCTGAATAAACAGAGGAATTAATCTTAAATGCATAAAATTACATTTAACCCCTCAAACGATGCATTAACGCTACAAAGTGAAGAGAGCTATGACATGGTTCAAAGTACACGAAAGCAATTGCACTGCACAAGTGAATTTTGAGGTTTTAAGCTGTTTATTACAACTGGATGCAATTTCGTTAAAAATAATAATAAACAGAGGAATTAATCTTAAATGCATAAAATTACATTTAACCCCCAAACGATGCATTAACGCTACAAAGTGAAGAGAGCTATGACATGGTTCAAAGTACACGAAAGCACTTGCACTGCACAAGTGAATTTTAAGGTTTTAAGCTGTTTATTACAACTGGATGCAATTTGGTTTAAAATAACAATCAAATCAGAGTTGTGAAAATTCTTGACAGATATTCACAACTCTATTACAGAACAACATTTATCATATGCAGAATTAAATATAATGAATTGTAAGAATTAATCATTTGGTTACTGAAGTTATTATTAAAGCGTCATGAATAAAATGACTTCATTGTTAAAAGGATTCAGTCCACTGACATGTCTGTCGATGAGGACTGACGACAGGGCCCTGTCGTTCCCTGTTGCTGTCGACGACGTGGCGCTATCGCGAGTCCTCAAAGGGTTGAAGGTGTACCAAATAGCCGGCGAAATCTTGGATGGCCATCGTCATTGGAGAGTAGGCGTGGTCATCGATACGAAGTGGCGTGGCATTTTCGAGTCCAACTGGAAACTCAAGATGGAAACTCAGCATACAAGTTCTGAAGATTAAAACTTCACCATCATGGTTCAGGAAATCAAAGTACTGAACCCTCCTTTGCAATAGCTCCATATTCGAGGTGCTGTCCCTGTGAAAACAGCTCCCTGACCAAAGGACAAACCATTATGGGTAGGAAACTCCTCCAGAATTAACACAAACTGAGTGTCATTGCTTGCTGGCTCCTCAGAACACAACCTCACACACAATCACCCTTGAGTGGGTCTTGGAATCTTAAGTGGTTTTCCCACTTAGAGAAATCTGCTTCAACAACAACAAAAAAAAAAATCATTAGGCGAAAAAAATTATCCAAAGTGACATCAGAATAGTGATTTTTTAGATTAAATTATTAAAAACATTTCCATACCAACTGGCTTCGATAGGGGAGAGGCGCACAAGGGGGTCACGTGAAAGGGGAGCGTGGAAGGAAAGTGGAAAATAATGTGAGATAATAACGTTTCCAGCCGGGTTTCCTTCAATTTGGACACTTGCTATTGCCCTGCATCTTAATAATAAGGCCTAGACAATATACGTCTTTGGCCATTCATTTTCGGAATGTATTGTTCATTTTGCTATCGATTTTGTCAAAGACTGAAAGAGTATAAAGAGTTATTCAAATCGTCACCCGCTCGTTGTAAGGTCTTGTCTATATGTGACGAATTTGAATGACAATTTCTTGAAATCGACTTCCCAAAGATGGATTTGATGATAAAATTTTGCAGCGGATTGCCAGGTCGGACGAATTCGAATAAAATCTGACGAAAATGAATGAAATATGGAAAAGAGAGAGTGGTATTTAATGTCTCTGTTCACTTTAAAATGAAAATTTTTCCCGCTCTCAAATTGCATGGAGTAGTCCTGGCGGACCCGGTCTAGTCATTCAGGCCCTTAAATTATGGCCCTCTAATACAGCCTGTTCAACCGGAGTGCCATGAGAGTATTTTATAAACATCGACTTCTTGGAAACTATAATCAGAAATAACAAGATGCCCCAATATAACACTTGGGGTGTTTTGGAAATATTTGGGAGATAGTAAAGTGCGTTTTCGTCGCTCGCTTCGCTCATTCACCAAACTCTGATAGTTTCAGGCGAGAATATTTCCATAGTATATATGTTATTGTAATATGTCCGTGAATATTCAATGTTATGACAATTTTCGGGCACGTCACTGCCTTATCGCCACCGCGCCCAGAAATTAGGGTTACCTTACTTTCTATATTGAAATGAGCAACAAATTAAAGTGCATTTTTCTTCGCTCGCTTCGCTCGCTCGCAAATCTTAGAAATGAGATTGTTTCAGGCAGCGAGGTCCATGAATATTTCCATAGGATGTTATTGCAATATTCAGGCACGTCGTTGCCCTATCGCCATGACACCCAAATACTTGTTAGGTCCACTTTCTTTATTGAAATGCGCAACACTTCTTCACTTCTTAAAACTTTATTAATATGAATGATTCCTACATGTGGCAGCTAGATGACCGGAGATATAGCTTTACATTTCACCTATTGGTGACTAATGAAATAAAATTTTGCCATTTAAAAGTACATTTTATATTTCTCTCGCTCGCTTTGCTCGCTCGCAGTATTTGGAATCCAACACAGTGGTAGTATAATATGTTCGGGCTTTACATTTGACTCACCCCCTGTCAAATTTGGACTATGCTCATGCCCATATCCTTGTAGGGGCACACCCCCTGACCCGACACCCCTACTCGGTCGCTTCGCTCCCTCAGAAAGGTCCACTTTTTCCAATGTTGAACCCCCCCCCCCCAAAAAAAAAAAAAAAAATCCTAGTTACGGGCCTGCAGATCACATAAAATTAAGAAAAATAGTCCAACTCATTTACTCATCTATTACCAAAATAGCAATACCGCCATCACATGGTTGCAATGAGTAATTTCACACTATTATTTCTCTCCTTTTTTCATGAATTGACCTACATGTACAATATACTTATAAATCCAATATAAAACATCCTTCCCTGTAAGGATTTCTTCTTTGTATAATTCAAACGAATTTTAGAATCTTTCTGTCAGAACAAAAAAATGAAATGCATGTATTTTACCCGATCCTACCATTTGATAAATTGCACGACTACTCAAAAGTTTGTATGGAGGAAATATGTGATTGTGTTCATGTAACTTTGATACGTGATCTTATTCACGCTTACAATGAGAGATAAAAACTTTGAATATTAAATTCTTAAAGAAATGTGTTTGCATTAGACTATCGTCACCATTATAGCAACGATTTCTCAGAATATTTAGATTTATCATGTATGTTTTGAAAGCTTACAATCCTTCGGTGACTATTGTCTTATGGATATTATCTGCATATGTGAAAAGGTGAAAATTGGTGATCACTTGATGTTAAAAGTAAATCCATAGGAGGGAAACATCGGATACAGTAAAATTTTGCCGTTTCATTATCAATATTATAGAGGACAGAATCTCTACTTTTATATTTATCTAAATACGACCCCCAACAAGAACAAAAAATACAAAATAAAGACTAAGACTAAGCATAAATGAATTAAAAAAAAACCAAGAAAAGTACATAAATATACATATTTTTTTAAAAGAGAGAGAGAGAGGGTGAGGGACATTAAAAAAAAAGATTTCGCATATCATTCTGTCGTAAATCAGATTTAACGAGCTATTTTATACGTATTGTATTTGGAAACAACATATTTTGTTTCCAGTGTGTTGTATTCTGTACGTTATTTAAACCAAACAATGTTCAGATGTCTATGACATGTTTAATCACCATATTCGGATTTTCCATCTGTGTGAATGACTTACATATATGTATTTGCTAGCCCAGTTGATTTTTGTCCTCAACATTTTTATGGTGTTTACTATTTGTATATGGAGACATCAAATGAGATATGTACGCTGCCTAATTTGTGGTAATAATGATGCAACCAATTCAGTATCATGTATCTCTTAGGCGAACTTGCACACCAGTTATCAGGGGTGTCGATCCGTGTTCATGATTGGGGGGGGGGGGGGATTGACCGGCAAAGGAGTGAAGCGACCGAGCGAAGGACTTTAAAAAAAAATCTGTCTATAAAACTTTCATTTTACAGCATCCAAAAATGGTCTTTAATGAAAAGAAGGAATACACGGATCTATGCTAATGACGGAAAACCTTAGTTGAGAATACCAATGCGAGCGAACGCATTTTCTTCGATATTTTGGCATTGAAATTATGGCATTTTCTTGTTCCCTTACTTCTAATCAAATATCATAATTGATAGGATTGAAGTAAATTGAATATATCATAATCATAAAGAAAGTAAATGTGAGAAAATTACAATGCCCCGACCGGGATTCGAACCCGGGACCCTAGATTAC
Organism: Heliocidaris erythrogramma; assembly: GCA_025617745.1. NCBI lineage: Eukaryota > Metazoa > Echinodermata > Echinoidea > Camarodonta > Echinometridae > Heliocidaris > Heliocidaris erythrogramma. The sequence goes on along the minus strand of CM046854.1, from coordinate 38,042,446 downwards.
ATGATCAGAGCTCTACCAACTGAGCTATCCGGGCTCCCGTCGAAGCAAAGTAACAATCTCACATATAGCCCCTCTCTTTCCATCGAGCGTAGGGGGTACATCCATACCAATTCCATGCGTACGCTATATAATGGCCTACCAATGAGACAGGATTTGCCCGAATTTAGAGGGAAGAAATTGTCCATCGGGAAGGGGATGTCATACCCCCTGAAATGTTAACCCCAAAGTGCCCTTTGGCAACGTTTTACCCCCCCCCCCTCCCACCATCTCTACCTCTACCTGGGCAGCGTTTCATCAAACGGTCACAGGAAAAAGTTCGCGGACATCCCATTTAAACGCGTGTATTAGATTTAATACGCGTTTCAATGGGATGTCGGTGAACCTGTACCCATGACGGTTTGATGAAACGATCAAACCGGTTAAATACGGCAACGATACCGATATTAGTTTAAAAAACTGTACTTGTGTTCTCATATGCCCTGATATTCTACTGAAGAACCATGGCTTCCAATGAGGATTTGGACTTTGATGACATTCTTATGGCAGTGGCTAAGAAAGTTAAGCATGGCAACGTCAATGAATTGGGAAAAAAGCTTGGTTTCGATGCTGCTGAAATCGGAAGGTACATCGCAACAAACTCACGATACGAAAATGTTACCTCCGCTGGAACGTTGGAGATGCTGCGGGACTGGAATAAAAAGCAGACCAAAGCAACAGAGCGGACAGCCCTCAAAGATGCACTCATAAAAGCTGACATGGGTCGTATTGTTGAAGATTTTTTCCCTATAGATGGCTCTGGTAAATGTCTCTTCTGTTGTATTCCATTTATTATAAATTCAAATAATCATGTTTTACATTTTCAACTAAGTACATTTAATACCCAGGGTTAATATGCATTTAGTTAAGCCATGAGTGGTATACTAATATTGTTATTTTCGTAATCCATGTATGGTATAATAATATTGGCATTTTCCTAATTTGGTATAAGGAAGTAAGATATAGATGAGTTCTAGTCATGTAATACCCTGTGATAGAAACGTCCTGGAAGCAGTAAAGTTGATGATGTAGCAAATAAAACCTTGTGATACTACAAAGTATTTTTATCATAAAAATGATAACAAATCGACCCAATTTCGTTGAAGAACCGATGCACTGTAAACAGAAATGGTTATATAGGACTACACGCTGTACACACACATGTCGCATGACTGTTCGGCCCGAACACTTCAGATATTTCTTATCATATTTCAAATATAAGGACATTTGAAGAACAATCTTTTTCAGGTATGGTATTTCTTTTATGGTATTCTTCCAAACTAATATAAAATAGAAAGCTCACAATTTGTTTTCACCTTATCGAGAACATAAACTTCTCTTTAAAGATTTTTTTTTCAGAAATGTCACTCTTTATACAAAATACAGTAATACATGTATTAAAGATTTAAATATATATATATATATATATCTATATATATATATATATATATAAACATATTGTCAGACATTAACAATTTACTGCTTGAATACAAAGAAAATATGTATACAAAATGAAAAATTAACATTTTACAATTAACAGGATTTGTGAACGCAGGAGACGGTCATCATGAGCGATTTGCTTGATGTCGATGGCGGCCTCAAAGTAAACAAGCGATATAGAACTTAAAATAAAAAAGAAATTGAGAAAATGAGGTCATGAGGAGGTGCAAAGCAAGCACAAGTGCAGTGCAAGTGCATTAGCGATAGGGTCAAGATGTATTCATGAGTTGTTGTATTGATCAATAATCAGTAAAATACTATAATTTTACATAGACAATTCAGTCTATAATTGTTGAAATACTGAAATTTTGAATAACAAAGAGGGGAAAAGAAAAATATGTGCATATATGAATACACTGGGTTGGTTACCAGTACTTGAGTGTATATCAAGAGTTTGAGTACATCATGAAACTTGCATATTGAATTTCCTGGTCAACAAAGATAATTATGACTGTTTAGCATGACATCAGTTGGGCTTTACAGTGTGTACATACATATAATTCAATAAGTCAATATTCAATTTGGTAAATGCTTTCCCATAAATTGTACAAGTTGCTGAATACTGAATGATGAATATAAAAGTACAGTAGAATTAATGACATTAATCGTTACCCGAGGATTCTTGAAAAATATTCATGTCTGGTTCAATAACAAAATCACTTCGATAAATAACAATGTATAATAGGTGGAACTCAGTTTACAAAAGCAATTCTTAATGTGGAATTATGATAATGTCCTTATCGAAAGAAACAGGTTTAAGTAAATCTCTGACTCTGTAGATATCTAATTAATACATGAGAAGAAGATAAAAAACACAAGAAAAAAGACATTTGTAAATGAGAATAAGAGGGTGAGGGGTTGACACATCACAACGAGTCTTTATGAACACCCCAAACTTAAATTAATTAATTCCAAGACAGGTTATACTTCATAAACTTTGTATAACTCAGTAAAAATAAAATTATTTGATCAAAAATGCGGAGGATGTTTCAGTATGAATTGTGTTTTCTGGTGGCAGTTACTATGAAGAATAAACAAAATAAATGAACAATAAGGGGAACATTTTCAAAAAACCAAGGGATATCGTTTAATCCTTTGTAACTTTGAGAATTTTAATTATGATAACAGCTTGAAAAGTATTTGAAATAAAGAAAATAAATATGCATAAATTCAGATTACTGTACTTGTTTGTCAAAAACATTGTTTACAAATTTCTGTTTTCCTAGTTACTGGTATACATAACTTTTGTGTCATTAATTAGTCAAATGAAACTGTATAATGTTACATTCCTTAATAGATAAATAAATAAATAACATAAAATACAGAAATTACAGTGGTGTAGTTTATGCCAAAAAATAAAAATGAAGGAAATTGTTTCCATTTCTGCAGTTCCTGCACATAAAGCAGTGCTCCAATCTCACTACTAATTTCTTAGAGATAATTCACAGATGAATATTTATAATCATGCAGTCTTTTTTGTGGAAAAATCAGACAAAAGTAAAAGAATGAAAAGAACACTGTTTCATGCATAAGCAGATAATTATGCTTTCAGCGATGTAAAAACAGAGTATAAGTCATAAATGATTATCAAAATTGCATGTTTCGTTTGTGCAGCTTTCAAAGATTCAAATAGTATAACATCTTCATCAGCATTTCGGTGATATATAAGTAAATAAATAATATACAATACATAAATTAATATGATGTATTTTGTGCCACAAAATTGAAAGATGTAGGAAATTGTTGCCATTTCTACAGTTCTTGCACTTATAAAGCAGTGCTCCAATCTTACTACTAATTTGTAGGAGACAATTGACAGATGAATATTAATCATGCAGTCTTTTTTGTGTGGAAAAATCAGACAAAAGTAACAATGAAAAGAACACTTATTCATGCATAAATAGATAATTATGCTTCCAGCGATGTAAATACAGTGTAAGTAATAAATGATTATCAAAAATTGCATGTTTCGTTTGCGCTTCAAAGATTTAAATAGTATAAGGTCATAAAATCTTCATCAGTATTTCGGTTGTGCTTTTAAAGATGTAAATACAGTGAAGTAATGACATCTTCATTTACAAATTTCATTTTCGCTTGTTATATTCAAAGATGCAAAGACTGTAAAGTTATCAATCATCATTGACAAATTCCACCCTTCGTTTTTGTTCTTTCAAGGATATGAATACCGTACGTGAAGTCATACATTCTTCAGAAACAGATTTGGTGTTTCGATCATGCCTTCAAAATGTAAAGAGCGTAAGGCCTTTGTGGAAAACTCAGACAAAAGTAAAAGAATGTAAAGAACGACAGTCTTTCATGAATAAATAGATAATTCAGCGATGTAAATACATTGTAAGTCATAAATGAATATAAAAAATTGCATGTTTCGTTTGCGCTTCAAAGATTTAAATAGTATAAAGTCATAAAATCTTCATCTGCATTTCGGTTGTGCTTTTAAAGATGTAAATACAGTGAAGTCATACATTCTGCAAGGAAAATAGGCGTTTCGATCATGCCTTCAAAGATGTAAAGAGCGTAGGGCCTTTAAAATCTTTACATATTTTGTTAACTTCAAAATCTCGCCATCATTATTTTTTGGTTATAATGAATGCTTACAAATTTATTTCGGTGTAAAGAAAGTAAATTCATAAGCATACCATATTACTTCTTTTACAAATTTCTGTTGTTTTAGTTACTGTCAACTGAACATTTTTGTGATAAATTAGTCAAATGAGACTGCATAATGTTACAATCCTCAATAGAAAAGTAAATAAATAACATAAAATACATAAATTACAGTGATGTAGTTTATGCCAAAAAAAATGAAATGTAGGCACTTGTTTCCATTTCTGCAGTTCTTGCACATATAAGGCAGTGCCCCACTCTCACTCTTAATTTGTAAGAGATAATTCGCAGATGAATATTTATAATCATGCAGTCTTGTTTGTGTGGAAAAATCAGACAATAAAAGTAAACGAATGAAAAGAACACTCTTTCATGCATAAATAGATAATTATGTTTTCAGCGATGTAAAGACAGTGTAAATCTTAAATGATTATCAAAATTGCATGTTTAGTTTTTGTGCTTTCGAAGATTTTAGTATAAAGTCATAAAATCTTCAACAGTTCCGTTGTGCTTTTAAAGATGTAAATACATTGAAGCTACAACATCTTAATTTAAAGATGTAAAGACCGTAGTCTTTGACACTGACAAATTAAAAAACCCAACAACATCAGACAAGTAAAAATTGGAAAAATAAGAAAGAAAAGGAATATTTAATGTAAGAATAGCTACTTGCGTGCCTCTTTGTCCATGATAATTTTCGGTCATTTTAAGAAGCTGTAGGCAGTCACTTTCACTCCTTCTTGTTTGCTTTCCAACTCTATCAGAATTTTTGATCACTATTTTCTTCGTTTCTCAATCCTCATTTTGTTGTTCGTTCATCATATCAGACTTTCAAATTACTAAGTTGATCATTTCTCTTTCCTCTATATTATGTTAATCATCCCTCATATCAGAATTTCGGGTTATCATGTTGTTCATTCATCATGTAGCTTCCATGTTGTCGTACCTTTTTCTTTCCATTCCAAAATTACTTTCACAGCTCGTAGCTTTATCCTAGTAGATATTTTTTTTTTCGAAGCTTATAGGCAAATTGAGCAAGGTGGCCTCTGTGCGCCTTCAGGCTCGGAGGTAGGTCAGTTCGTACTGTCAGCCGGTTGAATTCAGGAGAGGGTTGTTGTACTGTGGGTGCTGGTGTCCGAGTTGATATCGGCGTCCTAGAGCGCTGTCTCGTCTCGAATGATGTCAGGACCAAGTCACGGTCAGCCATAAAGCAGCATTTTGCGATGATCGGTGAGGGAGATGGCATGGCTGAAGCCTCAGGGTTGCGGCGAGGGAGACGATGAGCATTTATGAACTTCATGTCCTCCTCGATACCAAGATCGATGAAAACCTTTATGAGCGTATCATAAATATTCTCTCCTTGCTGCTCCTGGATCCCATAGAATAACAGATTGGGCTTTCTGTTGTGAATTTCCATTAGTATGATATTTTCTTTCAGAATACTGATCTCGTCATGAAGGGCGTTACGGACATCAGGAATTTCTTTTTTGATTTTTTTCAATTTGTGATGAGTTGAGCTCAACTGATGATCTACTGCTTCGACCTCTCCTAATCGTCGATTCATTGACTGAATCACAGCTGTAAGACTGTCGAGCTTCTCAAGAACTTTAGCAGAAAAATTAGCAATATCTCTTTGCAATTCCGCATTAGATGGAGTAAAGAAATACGATATTAAAAAGCATTCAAGTAAATTTTGCACGAATTGCTGGGCCTAAAGTCAGGCTGCGTTTGGTGAACTACTTCGAGTAATTAGACAAAAAACACTTGTCGCTATAAAGCGCAATGTTACAAGAGAAATAATCATAAGTAAAAGTTCGGTCTTATTTATTTCTTCTTGTTAAATCTGTTGAGAAATGATAATACAAAGTGTTCGGTAACATCCATTCCTTTCTCTAAAGAGATGATCGTTTTCCAATGATGCTCTGTTAATCACCTGTTCCCCTATAGGTCAGCTGAAAGGAGAATTACCGATGAGGAAATAATCAAATTGGCTAAACTTTTAGCTGTTTATAACTGCAGCCAATTTTGGGTAGCTCTTGGATTTGACATCACCTACTCAAACACCATTAAAATCAAACATCTTTTGAATCATACTGCTGCTTTTGAGGAAATATTGCAGAAGTGGAATACGAAGACGGTTGGATTAACACGTGATCTTCATGTAGCTCTCCTGAAAGCGGAGGCGGGAGGACTTATATCGCAATACAAAAATTGCTAAACGAATGCAATCATAAAGTTGCCATTTTACATATTTTTAAAAATTTGTTGCTTCCCTCATAAAAGTATCCGCTTTCGAATATAGTGATTAAACCTAAGAGAGACGTAGTTTCAAGTCTGACCATGTCCATGTAGACGTATTGTGGTCAATTTGATTAATCTCAGGTTCAAATCCCTTCCGGAGCACTACCCTCATTAAAAAATATACTAATGTACATTAATGACCCAGGTGTAGTAAGTGGGTACCTGGTTAAGGATTTATTCCTTGTATGCACTGGGCGCTACCGTTGACGGAGCTGAGGCGGGGTAAATAGTCTCTCTAAATTTGAAAGTCTTATATTTAAATCTTAAAGACTTACTTTTAAATCTAACAGAGACTGATATTAGTGACGAAACCTTTGGAATTTAAAATAAGTCTTTATTAAGACTTAAAATTTTAAAACCACAAAAGACTTAAAACATAAGTCTTTTAGATTTAAAATTTAAATCTTTTCAGTTTTACCTTTAAATCTTTTTAAGGTTTATTAACAGATAAATCTTTTGGAGATTTAAATTTTCAGAGGAAGTGGGACTGGAGAAAAGCAACAACATTGACTCAAAATGTGCAATTTATTCCGGCAAACATTAATTTATTTGAGTGCAGCTCCATAACAAACACATTAAATGACATTCAAACATAATATCATAATAATTGCAAGTGTCAAATGCAGAAATAGAGACCGGCCTTATTAAGGTGTATGGTTGATCCCAAGGAAAAGTGTATACACGGCAATGTCGATCCGACTTCTCTGAAAAACAGTAATGACACTATGAACAACAAGCGGACAAAATATACAGCTCCTCATAATAATAATAATAATAATAACATTCCGCTTTTATATAGCGCCTAATACATCGACGATGTCTCTAAGCGCTTAACAATAACAGGTAGTCATTATTATTATCCCGGTAATCGGATACTGGCATGCCCGCACACAATGTGTGCACATTCTCCGCTCCCTGGGGAGTATTCCAGCAATGGGCTGTACAGTGACGCTCAAATTGCTAAACAAAGGACATTTCCTTTCGCCATCCTACCGGATACCCATTTAACACCTGAGTGGAGAGTGGCAAATGTAGATTAACGTCTTGCCAAAGGACGCTGGTGCTGCGGTGGGATTCGAACCCCGGACCTCATGGTTCACAGTCCGGGGACTTATCCACTGATCCACAACACCTCAATACCTTCCATAATTGTCCTGGTAGACAAAAGAACATCCCTTCATTGCTATTATGTAAAAATATGTAGAACAGGTGTCACATGCATATTCACCTGTTCTGCTTATTTTACATAATAGTAATGAAGGGATGTTCTTTTGTCTACCAGAGCAATTGTGGAGGGTACAATGAGGAGCTGTATATTTTGTCCGCTCTCTTTGTCATCGTGTTCATAGTGTCATCTGGCTCTCACTTTTGTGTTGCAGTTATGTGCAAGATTCACACAACCGCAAAAAGAAAGATGTCGTCGATCGCGCGCTTGGCTTGAATGTTCGATCACGTGTTGCATCATCGTAAATCTGATTGGCTTAAAGCTTAAATCTCCTTAAAAGATTTAAACAGGAGATTTTGTTCGCGGTCTCGAGAGAAAAATTTAATCAAAGAACGTGGAAAATAAGTCTTAAAGACTTAGATTATTGTAAGTCTCAATTAAGATTTAAATTTTAAGTCTTTCAAATTTAGAGAGATATCGAAAGTCCTAAGGAGGCGCATAAATGAATTTATTAATTATTAATTTATAATGTGATATGATTTAACTGTAATGTGTAGGATCGTGTATTTTATCCTTAGAATTTCATCAGCAGACAATATAACACATCTTTGGAAATGAATTAAATTTCGATGTTGTCTTCCCATACCTGCGGTGCTGCCTAATTAAGTCTGTTATTTCCAGCATGTATCCATAGTTAAACGTGAAATATTGTATTGCAGTGACATTCTTGTCGGCGTTTTTCTTACAGCCCTACGATACATTGTTCGTTTTGCAGTCGTACATTTCATGTTATCTTATATCAAACTTTAGCGTCAAGCTTTTAAATTCATTTATGAATCTCCGATTTGAGTGGAATATCTGAAGCTCCTTGGGGCTCTGCGCCTTCTTGCTTTTGCTATATCAACGTACTTTTGAATGATGTATTTTTTTTTCTTCAAAATGCAACTGTGTATATGTTATTTGAATACTTCTTTAAAAAATATCGGAATAGATGGATGCATATATACTGAAAGATTTCTTTTGATCTGTGCATAGGTGTTACTTTTAGTTAGTATAGTTTAGTTTAGTTTATTCAAACCAAATCAAACGTAACTAGTACGAGAAATAACTGCAGAAATCAGAATGATAGGTTTGGAACCCCAGTGAAGCACAGCTTGTGGTCGAGGCCCCCTTTTCTAGCCTAAACGAATAGCTGAGTAAGAATTATTATTTCCTTTATGAACTACTTTCCTGAGATTCGCTGCATATACTTCTCGACTTGGCAATCGCTGAGCTCCCTTGACCCCTAGCGATCTACGTCATGCACATGAGTTATCGGGCGCGTTCATTTTATAAAGAGGGGGTTATTTGCACTTTGAGAGGCGTTGTAGTTACATCCTCAAAACGATAATCTTAACAATATAGTCCATCACGGCTCTTGATATTTTAATTCGTTTTTTATATTATTCTCTTTTCTCTCGTCCTTGTATAGGCCTACACGCATGTCACAATCTATCATTGTTGTTAGACGAATTATATTTCACTGTATACAAATCGAGTTACCCCATGATAGAATGGCACAGTCCAATAGACGTTAGTCAGTTCGTGAATAATGTGACAACAAATAAGAGGCCATTTGTGAATGAACAGCAAAAGGCACCAAATTCCCGTCAACCAATCAGAATTATTTTTAAATCACTAGTTAGAGCATGTCATAAGCCACAATTTGGTATGCGAAATGGTTCAGTAAATCATCTTGTTCGGTATTCCCACTCAATTGAGTGAGGCGATGTAAGGTGAAAGTAGGGGAAATGCTCTCACTTCCATAGGGACAGATCTGATTTGAACGTTAAACTCTCTTTTTAAACAAAAAGTGCAGTAGTTTCCTCACAAGTAATCTACGGGTTATTAACACTACATCATAGGAAAAAGTGTGAAGATTATTTATCCGGGCGAAATGATGTCAAATATCAATTTGTTTTAAAGCCCTCGTGTGATCTTATGAATAGTGTCACAAGCTGAGACAAGTTTACCCTGTTATAGGACGCGATGCGAAGTGCGCTATAGTTCTTCATAGTGCAGTTGTGGACTTTTATAGAATTTGTAGCTATTCGAATATAAATGAAATCCAGTGAGTTGAATGATTTTGGATGAAATTTCGGATGAATGTATTTTGAAATTTATGTTACCCAACTTATGATGTGGAATTTTTATGTAATGAGCAAACAGGATAGAGCATTACATAATATAGTATGTGGGTGTCGATTTGTATGTTTTTTAATACTGGCCTAGTAGACTGTAGGTTTTTCCCCCTTTCAGTGGTATTCATCTGCTTACTTGTTATGCTTCTATTTGGCCACGGTTTTACCAGGTCTGTGAAGTTGTTTTGATATTCGTTATTCGATATTCGATATTCATTTGATATTCATTTGATATTCAAAATTGCCTAAAGTCGGATTTTTTTTGACGTATACCTGGCGCCCACGGTCCCCGATCTAATGCCATGATGACCTTGACCTTGACCCCTCAAGGTCACAGTCAAAAATGGCGCCAAAAATGAATACTAGCTTTTTGACGAACTGAAAGTGGCCCAAAATCCAAAATTTTTTCACCCCTGCCTGGCGACCACGGTCCCCGATCTAATGCCATGATGACCTTGACCTTGACCCCTCAAGGTCACGGTCAAAAATGAATACTAGCTTTTTGACGAACTGAAAGTGGCCCAAAATCCAAAATTTTTTCACCCCTGCCTGGCGCCCACGGTCCCCGATCTAATGCCATGATGACCTTGACCTTGACCCCTCAAGGTCACGGTCAAAAATGGCACCAAAAATGAATACTAGCTTTTTGACGAACTGAAAGTGGCCCAAAATCCAAAATTTTTTCACCCCTGCCTGGCGCCCACGGTCCCCGATCTAATGCCATGATGACCTTGACCTTGACCCCTCAAGGTCACGGTCAAAAATGGCGCCAAAAATGAATACTAGCTTTTTGACGAACTGAAAGTGGCCCAAAATCCAAAATTTTTTCACCCCTGCCTGGCGCCCACGGTCCCCGATCTAATGACATGATGACCTTGACCTTGACCCCTCAAGGTCACGGTCAAAAATGGCGTCAAAAATGAATACTAGCTTTTTGACGAACTGAAAGTGGCCCAAAATCCAATTTTTTTTCACCCCTGCCTGGCGCCCACGGTCCCCGATCTAATGCCATGATGACCTTGACCTTGACCCCTCAAGGTCACGGTCAAAAATGGCGCCAAAAATGAATACTAGCTTTTTGACGAACTGAAAGTGGCCCAAAATCCAAAATTTTTTCTACCCCTGCCTGGCGCCCACGGTCCCCGATCTAATGACATGATGACCTTGACCTTGACCCCTCAAGGTCACGGTCAAAAATGAATACTAGCTTTTTGACGAACTGAAAGTGGCCCAAAATCCAAAAATTTTTCACCCCTGCCTGGCGCCCACGGTCCCCGATCTAATGCCATGATGACCTTGACCTTGACCCCTCAAGGTCACGGTCAAAAATGGCGCCAAAAATGAACACTAGCTTTTTGACGAACTGAAAGTGGCCCAAAATCCAAAATTTTTTCACCCCTGCTTGGCGCCCACGGTCCCCGATCTAATGCCATGATGATACTAGCTTTTTGATAAACTGAAAGTGGCCCAAAATCCAAAATTTTGTCACCCCTGCATGGCGCCCACGATCCCCGATCTAATGCCATGATGACCTTGACCTTGACCCCTCAAGGTCACGGTCAAAAATGGCACCAAAAATGAATACTAGCTTTTTGGCGAACTGAAAGTGGCCCAAAATTCAAATTTTTTAAACTTCTGCCTGGCGCCCACGGTCCCCGTTCTAATGACATGATGACCTTGACCTTGACCCCTCAAGGTCACGGTCAAAAATGGCGCCAAAAATGAATACTAGCTTTTTGACGAACTGAAAGTGGCCCACAATCCAAAATTTTTTCACCCCTGCCTGGCGCCCACGGTCCCCGATCTGACATGATGACCTTGACCTTGACCCCTCAAGGTCACGGTCAAAAATGGCGCCAAAAATGAATACTAGCTTTTTGACGAACTGAAAGTGGCCCAAAATCCAAAATTTTTTCATCCCTGCCTGGCGCCCACGGTCCCCGATCTAATGCCATGATGACCTTGACCTTGACCCCTCAAGGTCACGGTCAAAAATGGCGCCAAAAATGAACACTAGCTTTTTGACGAACTGAAAGTGGCCCAAAATCCAAAATTTTTCCACCCCTGCCTGGCGCCCACGGTCCCCGATCTAATGCCATGATGACCTTGACCTTGACCCCTCAAAGTCATGGTCAAAAATGGCGCCAAAATGAAGACTAGCTTTTTGACGGACTGAAAGTGGCCAAAAATCCAAATTTTTTCCACCCCTGCCTGGCGCCCACTGTCCCCGATCTAATGTAATGATGACCTTGACCTTGACCCCTCAAGGTCATGGTCAAAAATGGCGCCAAAATGAATACTAGCTTTTTGACGAACCGAAAGTGGCCAAAAATCCAAAATTTTTCCACCCCTGCCTGGCGCCCACTGTCCCCGATCTAATGTCACGATGACCTTGACCTTGGCACAGAATAATCATCATGGAGAACCCATGATGGTCAATTACTAGATGGATAATCCTGAGGAGGCAGATATTTGAAGAACGTAATATTTCGCTTCACTTGTGAGCCGTCGTGTTATCGAGCTGTAATCGTGTCCCCTTTGACTTTGATGACAAAAGCTGGAGGCGGTTCATAACGAGACTAATTCTTGGCACTATGTCCGGTGCGCTTAACGAGTACGCGGTCACCAACGTTACGGATATTGCGTGATCGTTCGCCTCGTGTGACATCGGCATACGCCTTCATGCGTGCTTTCTGAGCTACGTCGCGATCTCGGAGCGGCTTATCATGATGTGTGGGTTGCAATACGGAGTGGGTAGAGCGCGGTTGAAACGCGAAGATGAGGCTCGAGGGCGCCTTCTCTGTCGTCGAGTGAGGCGTGTTGCGATAATGTCGGAGAAATTCGTTGAGCTCTGATTTCCAGTCCATATGTTCTATCTTTGCTGCTTTCAAGACTTTGTTCAAATTTCGCATGAAGCGCTCTGCAGTGCCATTGGCTTCAGGCCAGTATGGAGTCACCCGACGGTGGACCATTGTCCGACTTGACAATCGCAGGAATGCCAAAAGTCGCGAATATTCTATCGAGGGCACGTGTAGTAGATTTCGCGGATGTGGAGTGAACGATTTCGACAATGGGGAATCGAGAATATTCATCGACAACAACGAGCAGATATTCCCCCTACGGGAGGGGTCAAAAAAAAACGATTTCTTCCCAAGCGCGAGCTGGCAGGGGGTTGGTTTCAGCGGGGCCCCGGTTTGGTGGTCTTCTATGTTTGCCTGACATGGGAGGCATGATTTGATTTTCTTTTCGGCCTGTTGATCCATGCAAAGAAACCACACTTTGGTTCGGAGGAGTTGCTTAGTTTTTGCTATGCCTTGATGGCCGGCATGAGCGAGAGATATGACGTCATCTTGGAGAGCCCGCGGGATCACGAGACGAGTGCCTCGTAAGATTAGATCATCATTGGCGATGGTGAGTTCGGTGCGAATGTTATAGAAAGACTGGAGAGTGGTATTACGTTGATCAGGCCATTTGCTATCGTGGACAGCGTCAATGACTACCTGTAAGTCGGGATCGCTTGTTGTGGCGCGTTGAATGTCTGTAATCGTGATTGCGTTCGGCATCGCGTTGGAAGTTACGAAGTTCACGAATTCTTCGGCGCTGCGGGCCGGTCGGGAGGCCATGGGATCGGCCCGGGAGTGACGTGATAGGTATTCAGCAGGATTTGTCTTGCCTGCTTTGTAACGGACTACAAAGTCATACGGCTGGAGACGTAGACTCCATCGTTGAATTCGGGCAGGCATATTGGATTTGGGATTGTTATAGGTCACTTCTAGGGGCTTATGATATGCAACGTTCCAGTGAAGAATTACGATCACGATCACGATAGTCCGGTCGCGATAATCAGAGCGATTGCGGGGATAGTCACGTTCATGATAGGAGGAACGCGAGCGATCATTTGATGCGGAGCGATGTGTTTTGCGATGTTGGTCACGGCTATGTTGCGTTGCTGACGTCGGGCAGGTGGTCGTCCAGGGAGGCGTGAACGACAGATCCTAGCACAGTGATTTAGCTTTTGGCAATGGCTGCACAGTTGTCCTCGAGCAGGGCATGAGCGATAATCCGCATGTACCTGGTTTCCACTGCTCTCCATCTGCTTAGCCTAGAGCTCAGTCGCCTCGAATGTCCTGGCGAGAGACAGGAGTCTCTTCAAGTTTAATGTCGTGTCCCTCAGTGCTCGACGGCGTAGGGCTGGGTCGAGGCAGCTTATGATGATATGGGATTTGATCTCCGAGTCGATGTCGGAGAAGCTGCAGTTAGCCCTGAGGGACCGGAGGCGTGACGCGTACTGGTCTACTGACTCCTCCTCAGTCTGCCGAGCCTGTTGAAATCTGTATATTTCGAAATCGAAGTTGACTGCCGGTGTGAAGTGGGCAGTTAACTGCTCCTTAATGTTGTTATAGTTCTCGGTGAGGTTGGCGTCCTTGAGGGGTAAAGGTCAAGGTCATCATGGCATTAGATCGGGGACCGTGGGCGCCAGGCAGGGGTGAACAAAATTTGGATTTTGGGCCACTTTCAGTTCGTCAAAAAGCTAGTATTCATTTTTGGCGCCATTTTTGACCGTGACCTTGAGGGGTCAAGGTCAAGGTCACCATGGCATTAGATCGGGGACCGTGGGCGCCAGGCAGGGGTGAAAAAAATTTGGATTTTGGGCCACTTTCAGTTCGTCAAAAAGCTAGTATTCATTTTTGGCGCCATTTTTGACCGTGACCTTGAGGGGTCAAGGTCAAGGTCATCATGGCATTAGATCGGGGACCGTGGGCGCCAGGCAGGGGTGAAAAAATTTTGGATTTTGGGCCACTTTCAGTTCGTCAAAAAGCTAGTATTCATTTTTGGCGCCATTTTTGACCGTGACCTTGAAGGGTCAAGGTCAAGGTCATCATGGCATTAGATCGGGGACCGTGGGCGCCAGGCAGGGGTGAAAAAAATTTGGATTTTGGGCCACTTTCAGTTCGTCAAAAAGCTAGTATTCATTTTTGGCGCCATTTTTGACCGTGACCTTGAGGGGTCAAGGTCAAGGTCATCATGGCATTAGATCGGGGACCGTGGGCGCCAGGCAGGGGTGAAAAAATTTTGGATTTTGGGCCACTTTCAGTTCGTCAAAAAGCTAGTATTCATTTTTGGCGCCATTTTTGACCGTGACCTTGAGGGGTCAAGGTCAAGGTCATCATGGCATTATATCGGGGACCGTGGGCGCCACGCAGGGGTGAAAAAATTTTGGATTTTGGGCCACTTTCAGTTCGTCAAAAAGCTAGTATTCATTTTTGGCGCCATTTTTGACCGTGACCTTGAGGGATCAAGGTCAAGGTCATCATGTCATTAGATCGGGGACCGTGGGCGCCAGGCAGGGGTGAAAAAATTTTGGATTTTGGGCCACTTTCAGTTCGTCAAAAAGCTAGTATTCATTTTTGGCGCCATTTTTGACCGTGACCTTGAGGGGTCAAGGTCAAGGTCATCATATCATTAGATCGGGGACCGTGGGCGCCAGGCAGGGGTGAAAAAATTTTGGATTTTGGGCCACTTTCGGTTCGTCAAAAAGCTAGTATTCATTTTTGGCGCCATTTTGACCGTGACCTTGAGGGGTCAAGGTCAAGGTCATCATGGCATTAGATCGGGGACCGTGGGCGCCAGGTATACGTCAAAAAAAAATCCGACTTTAGGCAATTTTGAATATCAAATGAATATCAAATGAATATCGAATATCGAATAACGAATATCAAAACAACTTCACATACCTACCATGGTTAAAAAAACCATTGTTAAACCATGGTTTTACCATGGAATTGGCTGTAAATCCATGGTTCTACCGTGGATTCGATTGAATAAGCATGGTTCTAAACCACGGTAAATCCAAGGTAAAACCATGGTAAATCCATGGTATGTCCGTTCCAATTTAACCATGGTTTTACCGTGGTTTTACCGTACCATTGGGTTAACTGTGGGTTAACTGTTTTTCTTCCGATAAAGAATTATTGACATTTGTTACTATTCTCCTATTTACTAAATAATTCTCAAACCACTTAAGGGTTAAACCCCTCACTCCAATGTCAAACAGTTTTTGTAGCAGCACTTTGTGATCGACAGTGTCAAAAGCCTTCTTTAAGTCGACAAATATTGCACCAGTATATTCGCCCTCATCCATGGCCATCATCCAGTCATCCAGCACTTTCACAAGCGCCGTCACAGTAGAGTGCTTAGCCCTAAACCCAGACTGAACTGATGAAAGTATGTTGTTTTCTTGAAGGAAACGTAACAATTGAGATTGAACTAATCGCTGTAATATTTTCGAAGTACAAGGCAACAAAGAAATTGGCCTATAGTTATCTGGGTTTGACCTGTCCCCCTTTTTATGAAGCGGTATTACCTTCGCTATTTTCCATGATTTTGGAACTTTCCCTTCTGTAATTGATCTATTAATGAAATACGTAATTGGTTTACTTAGAATATCTGCACATGCCTTCAGAACCTGAACGGAAATACCGTCAATTCCGACTGATTTTTTATTTTTTAAGTTATTGATTTCATTTATAACGTCATTCTCGGAAACAATAGTAAATGTGAGTGTATTCTGAAAAGGTATATGTGTTTTGCTGTCTTCGGGAACGATAAATACTTCCTCTTTGGCATTGTGTTGTATTCTCAACAATTCTGACGCAACGCCGGCAAAATGATTGTTGAATTCGGTTGCTTTACTGTCTGAATTATCGCAAGAGATGTTGGACGAGGATTTATTATTCGGTAAAAAAGATTTCAGAATTTTCCAGGATTCATTTCTGTCAGAACAATTCGCTAACTTCTCAGTATAATATTGCTTTTTAGATTTCCGAATGACTGACGTCACTTTATTTCTCAGTTGCCTATACTCCTTCCACAACTCTTCCTTCTTTTGAGCAATAGCTCTCTTTTTAGCATTATCTCTTTGTTTTATCAGTTTATAAATTGACGCATTTAACCAAGGCGAGTATGTCTTCTGCATGCGTTTTGTTCTCCAAGGCATGTGCTTATTAATTACATTAACAACAATATTTTCCCATTTCTCGACGGCATCATCGAGATCATCACATGTTACAGTATCATTCCAATTAACTTTCCACAAAACCTCACGAAATGAACACCAGTCAGTACCGTTAGACTTTCGAAAAGGCACATTATTATGACTATGGGTGGTTACATTGTGTGATTTCCAGACCATATAATTCATAAAATGATCACCCATGGATACCTCAAGAACACCAGACCTTTTTATATTGTCGAGATGGTTTGTCAGCATATGATCGATAAGAGAGGCTGTTTCACTAGTTATTCTAGTACATTTAGTCGTATTTACATATTGAAAGCCATACATTTTATTCACTTGATCATATTTTTTGTATGTGAAAGAGCTGGTTTTCCGTAGATATCAAAATTAGTATCACCCATAATCGGTGAATGAACATTGAAATTGCACGTAAACGTTAATAGATTTTCATAAGCATCTAAGACATCATGACCAGAACCGGGTGGCCTATACCAATTCAAAAACAGAATGGGATAGGAATTTTTCATTTCAATCGAAATAAGGATGGCCCCTAAATCATCAAAGGACCGGTCTTCCAAGACTTTATATTTTATATCATTTTGAATGTAGATGGCCACACCGCCACCATTCCGATTCCGGTCTTTCCTAATAATTGAATAACCAGGAATTTTAATCTCGCTGTTATCAATTTCCGAATCAAGCCTGGTTTCATTGAGAGCACACACGTGTATTCCATTTTCGATCATAATACATTTGAGTTCTTCAAAATTCTTTGTTAAACTTACAATATTGAGTTGAATACATTTCAAACCTTTTTCACGCAATTCATCAAATTTAATTTTATCTTTATCATCAGCATGTTTCCTAATAAAATGGGGGTTTGGCGTTTTTGTTTTTAAATCAAAATACTTTTCGTCATAAAATGGTAGTTCTTTCAATAAGCATTTTGGACATTTCCAATCAAGAAAATGTTCTGAAGTATTATTATATATTTCTACAGGGACACTTGCACATTTGATATGTACCCACGATTTACATTCGGTACACAATATACCCTTTTGATTATTTCTGACAAAATTGGAGCATAAACTACAAGGAAATTGCTTACCCATTACACAAACTTAAATTTCAAAAAGATGCAAAATATTACAAATACTCTGAATATCAACAAACCACTAATAAAAGGTTGATTATAACACCGAAAATTATCATTGCTGTTTAATTACTACCAGCATCAGTGTAAAAAAAAAGGGAATATCACTTAACTTTACACGATTAAAAGGCTCTATCGCTACGAGTCGCGGAAGTGTGAAACTGCACTGAAAGAAGAGATTATGAGTATACTGTATATTATCCGGTACACAGGGAGCCAGAAAAACACAATAGTGTGACGTGACAAAAGATTACACCTATTACAAGCTGGCTGTACGCTTGCAACATTCTTAACGAAGAAAAGAGAAATAGCATTCTATACAGATCCAACAAATAGATTACGTCTAACCAAATTTAATCCTGTATATATATATTCAATCTATTAGGCCTATACAAAGAAAAAGAAACAAACAAAAACCTATAGACAGGGATCCAGGAGCTCACAATAGCACACAGTGTGACTCACACCAATTAAGAACTGGCTATTCACGCTATAAATAAAGAACATAGATTCCGATTACTAAACCAGATTCACTCTTTATAGCAAGTACACAAAAGGCTATATACAGAGAGGCAGGAGCACAATAGTGTGGTGCCACAAAAGATTATACCACTTAAATGGATACTGTCTGGAAATGCACTAGCATTATTAACGAAGAAAAAAAGAGTAACTACATATACATCAGAGACTATTAAGATATAGTTTCCAAGAAGAGGAAATTGGTTAAACAGTAATCAGGATGTCAAAAGGAGTGTTTCAGGGTGCTATATGACAAGAAATACAGTTTAAAGATTATTCAGGCTTAATCCGCTTCAAATTAGATGCATTTGTTAGAGTCACACGGCGATCGTCGCACGTTAGCACTTTTATGCGTCCATCTTGAGTCCATTATGCGCTTAATGTCATTTTTAAGTTTTGTCTTGATTTCCCAAAACAGGTCTGTTCTCACCTTTGTTAGACTCTCCTGGATGTATATTGAAGATCCTTGCTGGCCACGTAATGTTCTCCTCTCCTGGTAGACACGATCACGGACGTTGTAGTTCGTGAACTTAACGATAATGCCCCGGGGTCTAGTTTTGTCCTTCGCTTTCATGGCCCCAAGTCGATGAGTCCTGTCGAGGTCGCCGACTTCCAAATCGATCTTGAGCCTCTCCTTACACACCTCTCTCACGATCTCGTCCGTGCTTTCACCTTCATTTTCAGATAAGCCATGGAAAATTAAACAATTCCTTCTGGAGTACTGCTCCGTATCGTCCTGTTGGTTTTTGATCTCGCAAAGTTCCTTTTGTAGCCCAGCAATCTTGTCGTCTCTCGACGATAATTCAAATTCAAGGTCCTTTTTCATGATTTCAGTAACTTTTTGTGCAATAACGTTGGTCAGTTCATTGATCAAAGTGTCCTTGATTTTTTCCACAAGCGAATTCACCAAATCACTGTTTATATCCAGCACTTTGCGAATCTCATCACGAACGTTCTCCGATACATCAGTCGATGATGAACGTGTTGTACGTTTCGCGTCTTTCGTCGACATGACTAAATATAAGCGGTGATTCGAACGCGGTAAAGTTGCGCAAATCCAAATTCAGCTTCTCCCAAGGTTCCAAATAAAGATATCAGAGGTATTAATTAAAATCAGCCATATACTCACATGTCAGAGTGTTTAGCAAAATTATCACATTATTTTCATGGCTTCAGTATGGATATTAAAGGCATATTCGGTGCGATTATGTAATCAAAGTTCAGAGCAACAACGAGACACGTCCGTACGCCATGACGTTCAACACGTTCAAATAGTTTCCTTCAATTTTGTCGGATATTTTAGATACTCATCATGACATTTTCTTTCCATGGGATACCCTGAATACGTTTTCTTTAATAATTTGTGTATGCCTAACATCAAGATTTGTAAACAAATTAAATGCCTTATTAAAGCTGCCAAAACAGTATATTGCAAGACAGATAATGAAATGAAATCATCCGAAGGACAAGAGAGGCATTGTTTGCATAATGCATGTATACCTCCTTATCATGTTTATGATAAAGTCCGTAGAATCCTATAATTTTAGCATGACTGTGTACAGTTTTTCTTTCAGTTTTTTTTGGTCAAATTCCAGCACTGGAAATTAAAAAGATAAAAATCATAACGAAAAAGAGTGAGATCTATTTGATTGATCTTGAAAAGGGAAATTAAAGTATGCAATCGGAATGAAATCGACATGTATTTGTTAGCAAGGTGCTCGTACTACATGTCAATAACAAAATAATATAATTTTGCAATTTATTCAATTCAATCAATAGGCCTAGCGATGAAGGAAATTGTAAACACAGAGCTTAAGAACTTGAACGAATGATGTTGACGGTGATGAAAATCTCAAATGTTAAATCTACGTGTAAAAGGTTGGAGGAGTGACAACATTTTTAAAATGGTAAATTAACAATTTTAACATGCTGGATCTAATAGTTTAAAGGCTGTATGCAGCATGTTAAAAGTGTTCATTTACCATTTTGAAAATGTTGTCACTCCTCCAACCTTTTAAATGTATATTTAACATTTGACTTTTTAGAGTGTACGCTGTTACTAATATACATACCCAAATCTGTCAGTGGGCAAATATTACCCCCTTGCCCCTTCAAAACCGCTACATCCATTTTGTCTAGGAGCATAAATATAATGGCTATTCAACTTTACGGTAGATATTTTCATCAGTTAGTGAAATATCCAGTTTGTCTACTTATTATTCGTCTATTATCCTCATGGGCCAGCCAACACATTGTCTATTTAGCATTAGGTCTGATTTTTCATTTATTTCAGATTTCAGATGGTCTACTAATGACTACTCTACTGCCCAATTTCTCTCCTAGTGACAGGAGACGGCCATTTCACTAGCCTACAGCGTAATGAGTATATAAGCTAGGACTGGATTTAATATCAACACTGTTTGTCAGACAATTAGTCTTGATCATTCCGTGAAAGTTTCGTTCGATTCGGTGAAAAATGATATTTCTTCTAATCTATTACCAAGCACTCAACATTATATTTCATGTAAATCTGGTAATTTTTACTTTTGTTGTGGTAAGAATATTTGTGTGATGAATGAATGTAATAAAATGGTCACGAAAACTAGATATAATGTTGCATATACCGGACAAGCCTTTAAAAATCTCTGCCCATCCCAATCCAATTTTACACCAGATTGATTTTCCTGCCTTTTCTGAGTATACTTCACCTTATTTTCAGAATATTCTTTCTTTACTCTTTTGATACAGTTGATAATCAACACACACCGATGGCAGAGGCAAATGCTGCAAACAGGTATTAAGCACTTGAATAATCATTGCATTTACAATAAATCTATGAGCCATGGGCTAAGTGCAGACTTAGACCAATGTCCAAAATGCAAATATAGAATTAAGTACAATCTAATTCGTTGATTAAAATTGAAAGAAACCCGACAAATGGCAGTACTATATGCCAACGATACGATCTAAAAACCTAATAACCAATATAGATTTAAAAGGGAACATGCACGTTTGTCGGATCAGTGGCAAATTTTCAGAGTCAACTGTCAAATTTTGCTTTGAGGGAGACCCGTTTGTTTTTCTTCTCGCCAGCTCTCCAAGGGGAGGGAGGGGGGGGGGGGCAAAAAAAAAATGATCCTACCACTCCAAAAGTCGCTCAGTGGTGGGGGTATCACATTTTATGTGGTGTAGAATTCTCTGATAAGCAACAACAACCATTAAAAAAAGGGTTTTTTTTCTGTCGAAAGTTGTCAGTGAGAACTATGCACCCTGCCCCCTTGGGTACACTAGTGTGTCGGATAAAATTGAATAGATATAATCTATTCTATTCAAGCCTTTAATCTGATTTTTCCTACCATCCTATAACGAGTTCACTTAAACATGTTAATATCTCCTGGGAACTTATTTGTCATTGAATATACAACGGACTGAAAGATTTAAAGTTCACGCAGAAATGAAGTGAACTGCGTAGAAGGATTCGTAGGCGCTTTTTTTTGTTGGTCTTACTCCAAATTGTATACATTACTGGCAAGCTCATAAATAGGGATCGGACGTGTATGGGCACGAGCCCATTCTCTTCTCCAGTCGAACTTGGGAAGAGTCAAAGATCTAAGATTTTTAAAGTGATTTTTTGAAACATAATTCTGCTTCTGAATGATGGGATAACTGTTTTTTTTCCAATTTTTCCTTCCTTTGTTTTCTTTCTATCTATTTTTCTATTTATGTTTATATTTTTTATATTTTTATTTTATATTTTTTTATGTTTATGATCATTCGTTGGAGGTTCACGAGCTAGAATCCCTGGAGATGGACGATATACACCCCCACTGTTCGAGTAAAAAATAATTTTTAAATTATTATTTAAAAAAAAAACGCCACTTCTTGGAGATTCCCCACCCCCTGTTCAAAGAATCAGGGATCTGCCATTGCCTTACGTTACTGAAAAATTCTGTGTTCTATGTTTCTCTTATTCTAGGCAAGTGGTTGGCAGAGATCTGAACCAACTTTCTCAAATTTTTCCACACAATAAATTCGTTACTTTCTGCGATGTGATGGGACTTCACGAAAATACGGCCCAGAGCATCCTCGAGAAGCACAAGCAAGATTATGAAAAAGCGATAAGAGAAATCCTCGGGATTTGGAAAGACCAAGCCACACGAACAAGAGCCGACTTGAATCACCTTCTTCAAAATGCAGGTCTTGGTGCCCTCATTGACCAAATTTATAACTAAAACCATTTTGCCTATTTCGGTCTGATCGGCCTGAGAATTGTTTTGATCACATATTCCATAAGGGCAAATTTTGCCAGTTGTTGTCCCTTTATTTTAGTAAGAAAGGCAGTGGATATTATTGATGTCCCAAGAGCTTTCGTTAACCGCTTTAATCATCAAAGTCTCGTGTCATCAAGAATAATCGTATGTCAGTTATACCATGAAGAGTGATACACTGTTAAACTCAATTTCTCTTCTGTTAGATCAAAATGCAAAAAGTTTCCAGAGCTCCCAATTATTCTTTTATTATCTCCCATTTTTGTTTGTTTTTGTTTTTGCATATCCAGACCGGAAACAAATCAATTATAATTCCTTTCTCTCTGAGATCTTGTTTTCATACTGTTGTTATTGTTCCATATACAAAGCAGAATAATTATTATGGACTTTTACAGTCCGATTATGCTCACCATCACTAAAGTGTGCTTTCGCGTGCTCCTCTCCCTTCGTCCAGTGATACAAACTTAAAAGAAGAGATCAGTACATGTACCAGTATACGTATATGGACTATAATTAACACGTTATCGGAAGCACGAAATCAAGCTGTAGGCATTAGCATAGGGTGATTGGTAGCACAGCAGTAATATAGGAATTAGGAGGAATAAACGTAAAAAGTCTATAATTTTTGGAGGCAAGGATGAACCTAGTATTTATATTGAAAGTTTGTTGACGTTGTATAGAAATTTAGGTTTCCCCACCACTTTCGCATGTTTGTCAGTGGGATTCATTTTATTTTCGTTCAGTTTAAAATATTTTAGCCCTGGATTTTTGGAGTGAGTAACGAATAGGTCCTCCTGGAGCAGTGTGCCGAAATTCAGCCTAATCTGATAATCCCTTCATACCGGTTGCTATGGCCATTTGAATACCCAGTTTTACTTGGGCGCACACAGAGAGCGAAGGTTTAGCACTCTTTTGTTCCGAACGTAAATGGCCATTTTCTCTGAATAGGAGTTCTTGATTGCTGGTTACATACTGATTCTAAATGTTATTTTAAAGTAGACATTCAAAGAAAATCACAAATATGGCAATTAATGTATCACTAGAAACCGGGAAGCTTACAGATGGCAATCTTATAAGTTTTATGTCAACTGCGTATCTGGTGATTATAAAAACAACACAAATAAAATCTCTTCTCAGCATCTGGAATATCCGAGGATTCGCCAGAAATATAGCGATATTTTGATGTCGTCACACTCGGGATCGATCCTGCTTAAGCAGACGACGTCCTATAATGAATGAACGTAATTGCAATGCAATTATTTATCAAATTATAAAGAGTTTCGTGTATTTAAACATGACCTTATTTCACACCATTATAAAGGGAAAGTGAAACTGTTTCTGATAGCTAAAACCGTTTGATTGTAAATACATAGGAGAAGGGTCAATGATCAATGAAATAAACCCCACTTTCAAATTGAAAAGCCCTCCGAATAATAGCAGGATGATATTCGTTCCCTCTTGAAACGCCGAACATGCCCTGGTGCAAGCAGCTGAAAATACAATGGCGTCTTATTTTGTTTACAAGTGACTGATTCCTTTATTTTGTTAACGCTGCATTTTTCATCAAAATAATACCATACACGAAGTTAAGAGTGAGGCAACAGACTAACATTAAGACTGACGCTAGTGAAGGAAGAGAAATAAGTGAAGAGGAGATGACAAAATAGGCTCTGAAAAATGTGTAAGATGTTATGGGACATCGTCTGCTTAGACAGGACTGGTCCAGGGTGTGTCGTCACATATCTCAGCAGCGTTCGAGGAGCTCTTCAGCTGATATATCGGGGGCTGTATTTTACCGTTTTATAATTGATAATAATCATTACTTCAAATGTTTCCAAGCGTTGAATTTGGATAACCTTGTTTAATTTATGCCATCTATGCAATAATAAGTATTAAGCCAATATTTAAAATCATTAACGTTCTACTTTAAGGGTGTTATCATTGAGTAAACTTGGCAAGTTATATACCATTGGAAAGCTGAGAATATCTACTTTCAGAAAATGTATAAAACCAAAAAAATAATTATGGCGACTTATTGTAGGTTTTGAGGCATCGCACAGTGGGCGAGGGCGAAACCAATGTGCGCCAAAAGTCATTTTGGGCAATTTGTTTTTTTAATTTTTTGTCATGCCCTGTTGAAAGACAATACTTTGAAGAATATTTCAGTAAAATATTCAACTCCGGTATGTACATTAAGGGTGTATATTTCCTACGTCAAGCCGCAAAATTCAACATATTGCGAGTTTCAGTGCAAATTGTGACCAATTTAATAAATAAGTTATTTCAACATGTATTTTTAAAGTTATCTATTTATAATTGCTCCCACATATTCCTGAGGGTTCATTTCATTGTATAAATGGGGTAAAAATGGAAAGAAACGCAATCTTCGTGAGTATAATAGGGTAAATATCCTGGAAAATAGGCTGATTATTCGTGTTTTTTATAAATCCATATGAAACGTTTTGATTTCCACGGA
The DNA here is from genome assembly GCA_025617745.1 of Heliocidaris erythrogramma. Lineage (NCBI taxonomy): Eukaryota > Metazoa > Echinodermata > Echinoidea > Camarodonta > Echinometridae > Heliocidaris > Heliocidaris erythrogramma. Next base: position 38,017,205 of record CM046854.1, on the reverse strand, counting down.
TTTCCAAATCAATTTTATTACCACCATATTCCCTGATGTCTCAGTTTTAAGTTGATACCAGATTTGGCTGCCACCTTCTGCCCCTTTTTATGTTAGAGCCGATTTTCCTTGACGCATTCCCCGGAAAATATGTTTATTTTGGACCGCGCAGCTGCTGAAGGATTCTCTGTCATCATACGGCTGCCGCGTGGGGGCGCGCATGACTTGTTTTTTACACGGCAAGGAGTCCCATAAACATGATTAACACTGTTTAGAAGTAAACAAGGTAATAAATTATAGGGCTTGGGAGAAATTATGATTTGTATCATAATTTGTCCAACACCAAAACCAAGCTCTCGAAATGTTCTCTATCTTTTTTTTTTAACAGACCTATCATTAATATAGACCTATCATTCTGTGTAATTCACAATGGCTTCAGTGAATATTTCAAGGCGAACGCTTTTCGAAATAATTCACTCTTCTGACAGTATAAACAATAGGGCAAAAGGACTTAAAACATAAATGGACTTTTATCAGTTAGCATTATAATTTTCGATAGAACCTGCAGAATAGACCTGTTTACTATGTGATTCAAATTTATGGATGTTTCTTTCCTGGGGACCTAGTAACGAGGTATTCCATTAACCTGTTATTAATGAATGAACTACAGTACTTGGAATCCAGTTTGCATACATTACTTGTTGCTATGTCTGACAAGCCTATGGAAAGCTTTCAGGTTGTCAAGAACAACCTTTGTTTCAAAAGTATGCAAAGTTGTAAACAGGTCTATTACTTCTTAGTGATACAGGTACGTTTCTCTTTCGCAAAATTATCAGTCAGCTGAATATCATTATTTTATTAGTATATGAATTATATATGAAAGTTTAATTTCATGTAATGACATCATACATTACAATACATTGCAAATTTCTCAATATTATGAATATTTTCCAGCAGTGGCGGTTTTTTTCTTATGGGGGAGGGGGCACATCCGACCGCCCCCCCCCTTGGAAGTAAAGTATGCATTGTGCCCCACCTTTTTTCGATTGTACTCCCCCCTTTAGGACGAAAACCTTTTTGTTTGTTTGTTTTTGCTTGTCAGAGAATTATGGAGGGAAACTGAACCCCCATACCCCCCCCCCCCCCCCGAGTGCGCCTCCCCCCCCCCCCCCATACCATATGCCTAAGCTTTAAGTTAACACCGTTGTCACTTTTTTATATAAAAGCATAGAGATTGCATTATCAATTTTCTGAAGTATGAAACTCATTGTATTGCGAGAAATGTGTTATTTTCGATTTTGGCAGCCAATCAGAATTCGGTATTTTAATGACGTCATAGGTATTTGAAAATATTTTCATTGGATTCTACGGGTCTGAATACCCATAGTTCCATCATCTAAGTTTAAATTGTAAGTAAAACTCAGTGAATTTGAATTTTGGCGCACTTGGAACCATTCTGGCCCACTGTGCGTCGGGTCACATGGGGGGGAATTACCTTTAGCTTCCTTGAATATTTATCCGCAATTGCAAACTAGTAAAGAGAAATCAGAATATAATTTCCAGTGAAAATAGATACATAGGATCGTGTATTTATATAGATTTTCATTCTATGGAAGTGAATTCAGTTTAATTTCTATTTTCCTTCACCATACCCAACGTGCTGCTTGTATCAATTACATGCGGCATGTCTTCATACTAATACTTGTGTAGCATTTTCAATTATTCTTTATCTCTCAGAATATGTCTGTGATTCTCCCATTTTCGGTGAAGATAACTCAAGCGTCTCGGGGCCCCGGGCTTTCTTCCCTTTATCACATTACCGTGCCATGGAATTATACAGGGCTTCCCTGAAAAAGTGAAGCCCAAGGTTAGATGTGAATTACTTTATGATTAAACATCATTCCGGGGCTGATATACACTGGGCGTTGTGGCGTGCGCCTGTAATCCAGCTACCAGTGGAAGTTATAAACTGATTCAGCGGACCCAGGTTCGAGACTGAGTCACGTCTTTCGGATGGTGACGTTAAAGGTCGGTCCCAGACGTAAATAATCATATCTGATTGATACACGTCTGTAGAAAAACCCAATCACACACACATTACACACATACACATCATTTGAAAGCTCTTTTTCTTTTCTGTCGTTTGGCACCAAATACATGATCAACAAATCACGCAAGATGTCAAAAACCCAATTGTTTAAAGTGTTAAGTTGATTGATATTGCATTTGCTTCATTATGAAGCAGAAAAGACAAGAAATGATTCAGAATCATTTTTTATGAAATAGTGCCCATCATTATAAAGTTCAAACTAGCTTCTTTCATATGACACCATAATTATGTTCAAAAGAGTAACTATGTCCTAGTTCCTTATTGTGAAGTGCATAGCTGCCACCCCTTGCCCTGAACGTAATATTAGTGTGCCATAATATATATGTGTCACTTACAAATTGGGCCTGCTCAGTTTTGCGCCATCCTTCCATCATGATTATGGTCCCATATGGAAGAAGATGGTTTCAACTTTCAGATGATATGTATTCTTTGCTCATAAATTGATTCTGAATCATTTTTTTTTGTTCTAATTCATAATAAAGCAAATGCAAAAGCCATCCACTTTTGGAAAACTGTGTTCCTGACTGTGCCAGTTCAGATTATCTGAAATCGGTCATGCGTGATGTGTTGATATGAAAGAAGAGGAAATGAGCTTTGCACAAATGTGAAATTAGCCCCCAAATGATGTTGAATCATGGAGTAATCTACCAATAACCTTGGTTTCCTTTTTTCAAGGACACCCTGTATAGTGTCATGCCGCTGGGTATATGTTATCATGTTCATTTGTATACTCTTAAGATGTAACAGAAAAGAAAGTGTTTGAATGTTATTTTTCATTTAAAAGCATTAACATTTTCTTGCAATTGTGTGGGGGGGGGGGGGAGTCAGATTTGATGGGGTCCAGTTTTCCTCCATAATTCTCTGACAAGGAAAAAACTGTTATCAGTTCTAAAAGGGGTCACAATAAGAAAGGGGACCACATTGTTGAATAATTTTCTTCAAAGGGGGGGGGGGGCACGGGACGGGATTACCCCCTAAATCCGCCACTGGTCCATGAGACTGTCACTTCAGTCTTGCGGGGTGGGCGTTTTTATAAGTTTTTCTCGATGGGTTAATAGACCGACATAGTTAGCCTCGTGGGCTCCAAAACTGATGGTCCGGTTTTATTTGCATTTTAGGCAAGAGCTCGCGTATGCCTGTACTTTGTAGTTCAGGAGAATGTAATTCCCATTCCAGGGGTGGATTCATGAGTTTGTAAAAGGGGGCACAGAGCTGAAAAAGTACACAATTCAATAAAGGAGGCAATTTTTTTTAATATCAGTTGGGTTTCAAAAGAGGGGCCGCGGTCGAGTCGGCCCATTTCTATCATGGTTGTGAAGAATGTAATTGCATAGTGTTGGTGGTCGATCTCATTAAATGTAGAAATTACAAAAAAAAGTTAAAGATCATTATTTTGTCTTCATTTCTATTGGAGTCATTTTTACAGATCAGTTGTAAGAGAGAATAAGAGAATAAGAGAGTATGAGAAAATGAAAGCCTGTGAGGGGGAGATGGAAGGGAAAGAGAGAGAGAGTGAGAGGCAAAGAAAGCTCACCTGGGATGGGGGGGGGGGGGAGGGGGAGGGGGATGAAGTGGGATATTCTTACAAAGACAGAATAGGACCGGTAATAAGTAAATCAGCTGCTATTGTTGGTTACTAATTAATTCAGTTCAAAATTCGGAGGCCGTTTTTACCTTTTCATACAATTGGTAGCCTGTCGTCTCAAACTGCTACCATGGCTACAGCAGAACTTTACAAATATCTCACAGTCAGTTATTTATATTGGTGGCCTATCCAGGAATGCAGGGGGGGGATATTCCCATGTGCAATATCAACACTCTATTGGATGTTTTGCATGATCAGCAATTAAGAATACGAGATCTTCTGCCTAAATGGTGATTACTTCTTTTGGATTTACCTTTTAGATCAAAAGTGCACACAAACTGCCCAATTTTTTGTCTCCTTTGGTAGTTATCCGACCTTCAAAATAGTATCTTGATAAGGAATTCGACAAAATCTTGCAAAATGCAATCCCGCTGGGGGATGCATGTTCTCCCCCAGAAGTTATGGGAACTTCTCTCCTCTGCATTTGTTTTTGTTTTGTTTTGTTGGGGGGGGGGGGGGTGAGGTAAACCGTGGGGGTGAAGTAAGCCGTATACCCCCCCCCCCCCCCCTGCCCCCTTCCCGTCACAGGAAATCGTCGCCTCCGGTTGGCACAGAAACCAGTAATGTCGGATATCCATAACTATCAAAATATTTAGTGTCAAGTATTAGTAAAAGTTACAAAATCTGTTATAAAATTGCCTGAAAGGTGTAGGAGAGACGAAGTAAAACGTGATAGAGGCATCTAAAGGCATCCATATAATTTTTCACGTGGTTTGGTGAATTTATAATGGTGAACATTATAATGCACAAAAATCCTTGTATTTATGACCAGATTTCCAAAAAGTTCTTACCGTGGGAGGTAGCTGCCCCTTCTCCGGATACTCATTATATCCTTACTGACTGTTGGTCACCCCCTCCACGTCCTCCCTTGGCCGAAATCAGTTTAAATACCATCAAGTATCTGGGAGTTGTTGAGGGATAGTTGACCTACATGACATGGGTGAGAGTATGTTGGTTGTTGTCCGATTGATTATTACCCTATGTCGTTATTGTCCGGGGGTAGTTATTTGGGTGGTAGCTACCTTAGGTGGTAGTTTACGAGGAGATGTCCTAAGGGTGGTTGGCCTAGGGGGTAGTTGTCTGGGGGGTAGTTGACCTAGAGGGTGGTTATCTTATAGGGGGTATTTGTCGGGGGTAGTTGTCCGGGGGTAGTTGTCCTGGAGGGTGGTTGTCCTAGGGGGTAGTTGTCTGGGGGTAGTTGTCCAGGGGGTAGTTGTCCTAGGGGTAGTTGTTCAAGAGGGTGGTTATCCTAGGGGTGGTTATCCGGGGTGGTTGTCCCGGAGGTAGGTATCCGGATACGCTATAATAAAGGTAAAAAATAGAGGCAATAAAGGTTAAAATTCAGAATAATAATAATACCCCCGGACAACTACCCCCCCCCCCGAGAACCAATGGGTGTAGGGTATTAGATTAACCACCAATACCATACCTATCACATCGACGCTGTATAAAAATATATATTTAATTGAATTCGGTTGCCATGGCAACTAAAATTGATATAGATATATTTCTGTTCGTCTAAATCATGTTGAATATGATTCAAAACAGGATCTCCAAGTTTTGTAAAGTTTCAAAATAAAAAGTTACAGACTGAAAGGTAAAAGTTCATTCGCTTAATGTGTTAACAAATATTTTAAAAATCTCAAATTTCCATAAAACAGAGATGTTTATGATACCTTACAGGGTACTCTACTGATTGGCAGTTAAGATGCCCTTAGTCAATATGGTGTTTATACATCAAAGAAATAAACAATAATTATTATCATTATACTGTCCGATTATTATTTCACCCCCATATCAAAACGAAAGTTAAAAACCGAATCAATTTTTACCCCATGAAAAAAAGCTTCACAAAAGCATGTTGGTTTGTATTGAGAAAGACGATTGCCATGAAAACAGTCAAAGGGGTACATAGCTTTGCTTGGTACCTTAATGTGCGGAATATGATTCTTAATACGATAACCAAGTTTCAATGAAATCTTCTTATCATACATAAATTAACAGGTGAATAAGTCAAAAGGGTACAATAGGATCCCCTAACAAATAGAATAAAGGCCTAATTTCGTCTCCTTGGATGCCATCTTGATTTTCGCCATGAGAGGCCACTATTTTTCTTGTTAACATCTTGAATCTCTTAAAGTACATTATAAAGAAGATAAAGAAATTGGTTTCGCTTATTCGGGGGGGGGGGGGTGCACGGATACCCCTATTAGATATCCTACTTCTGTGTGTATAGTACGAACGCTATGTGCATAATTATGGTAGGGTCGACACAAATACGGCTTGTGAGAACATACACAATATTGTGCGTAAAGGTCAATGAGGCGTTAATGTCGGCGGCTTCTAAATCATCAAATGGCCTATACCCTGCAAAATTTGAGTGAGTAAGCAGTGAGTGGCTAAGGCATCATAGAAATTAACCTCATAATAATAATAATAATAATGATAATAACAACAACAACAAATCACTACTTATCCAGCAATTATGAGTTCGTCGGGCTTCCTAGGCTCTTAGTATATATATATATATATATATATATATATATTGTAAGGAAATATCATATACAACAGCTTTGGCAACTCTCGTGGGAATAAATACAATGCGAAAGGAAATGAGAGAATGGTTGTGTAACTTAAAGGACAATTAACCCCACGTGATATTCTAGATGCACCTATTGTCTGCTACGTCTTTCCATGGAGGCTGCCATTTTGTGCATGACACGGATCATTAGGTACCATATGCATTGATAATAGCCTACCTTTACAACAGATACGTCGCTTTGTTCTGATTGTATTACGATTGTTATTGGCCATGGGCCTAGATAATTGACGACCCATGAGTTCTAATAGCCATCCTGTAAAGCAGATTCCTCGCTTTGTTTTGGTATTGTTACGATTGTCTCCGTCCTTGACGTCAATTCTCCGTCCTTGACGTATATTTTTTATGAAGTATATTTTTTATGAACAAATTAAGACCTTTTAAAAAATATATAAAACTAAACTTACATTTCAGAATATGTGACTTTATCTAATATATATTTGTCCTCTAAAAATCAATTACAAGTTAACGATGAAGGAAATTTTACTTGGGATGAAAAATATGTTCGTGTACACATAAAGTAATGGCAGCCCCCTTATTATTGCTAGCAGACGATAACTTGGCTGGAAAATAGTGATTTATATCTATATCCTGTGTTTTTACATGAAATTGCATGTATCAAATAAGAGGCATATACTACACCATTCAAAATAAGCTAATTCATACGCTGAGGTTAATTTCCCTTTAAATCAAAGTTCCTCAGAGGTGTACTCCCTTTTTGAATTTTTTTTTGCAAATGTCTCCGCCGGGAATCGAACCCAGGTCGTTGGCTTAGAACGCCAATGCCTTAGCCACTAGACCACGGAGACGGGTCAGTGGTTTCGGCGACACCAGATTCAATTGACCGACAAATTGACAAATCTTCAACCTTATTAATGAATTAATTCCTTTGTCGGGGGCAGGTGAGTTTTGAAGAAAGACAAGCCGCGTGCCTCAGCTGGATCCAAGCGAATGCTTTGGGATACAAGACATACATTAGAATAATTATTAACAATATTGTAAGGAAATAACATATACAACAGCTTCGGCAACTCTCGTGGAAATAAATACAATGCGAAAGGAAATGAGAGAATAATGGTTGTGTAACTTAAATCAAAGTTCCCCAGTTCCTTGCAATATTGTTAATAATTATTGTAATGTATACATGTATCTCAAAGCATTCGCTTGGATCCAGCTGAGGCACACTATAGAGTCACGTTCATTTCGCCTCACTTTGTTTAAACCGCCCCCCCCCCCCTTCTCGCGGTCTCTCTCTCTCTCCCTCTCTCTGTCTCTCCCTCGCTCCACTTCTGTCTAAGTCTTCCATTATTCCATTCCTTCTCTTATTTCCAACCATCTGTCTCTTGTATTCATTCGTCCTTTATTCCATGTCTACAATGTCTACTCCGTCTAATATCAATTCCGTTTCATCTTGTTTTCCATTTTCTGCTTTCTCCTCTATCAAGAAACACTTTTTCCTTTTTTTTTTGGAGGGGGGGGGGGGTGTATTTTTCTTACCATCATGATCTTTACTGAAATAACAATGACACATGATAAAGGTTATGCTTCAAAATTGGCCCTTTTGCAGAATTTGGGTGAAATCAACAATTCCATTAACAATGAGATATTTACAATTGATATTTCAGAGGCGCCAAGAAGATTAATATCTAACACTTTAACAAAAACGGAGCACAAATACATTTTGTATGATATGGTACCATGTACAATATCATTCTGGTACATGCACAAAGTACAAGCAAAGGTTAGATAGTCGATATACTGCGTTGCGAAAATTGCACTGAGAACATTTTGAAAAGGAAAATACGGCACCGGAAGAGGGGAACAGTTGGATAGAAAGAGAGCGATGGGGCGTAGTGGTATTACAAAACAAGATATTTCAAATAAAGATTACTTTCCTTCTGGTAATTTTGGTGCAAAAGCTCTGTATACCTTTACGTATGCATTATCTACTGATTATATACTGATCAATGTTGGAAGGAGTAGTGTGCTGCACAATATCTACTAGTTTGAAGCCTATCCACCAGCAAGACAATATAAGACAGTATAGAGTACCGAAGTGCTGACGTCATATTCGCTCGTCGTCCAGGATACTGGTTCCAAACAACCCAGCCCGCGCATGAGGTTCACCGCAAAGTCATTGAAGCAACGGGCTGCAGCAGGGCAAGCTCAGTGTTCGGCGCTGGTGTGATCACCTCGCCATTGTTTAGCACAAAATTGTGTAGAACCAGCTACCTTGGCAACTTGGCCGATATGACGTCACACTTCGGTACTCTATATTGTTTGTTTGATAATGCGTCATTAAAAAGCAAACAGTGGGCCTACTATTACGTCACCTGCCCGCTAAAACCATGTCTACTACTCCAGTCACCAGATCCTAGACAACAAAAGATGGAAAGAATGTCGTCATTCAGGACATCATAAAAGACCTTGTTGCAGATAAACGGTTCCTTTCACTCATCAAGGAATCCATCAACAGACGAATGACTGAGCTAGAGGAAGAAGTGAAGAAACATAAAGGCATAATCCACGATCTTACAGTCAACAATACGAACAAGGACAAAGAGATCTCACATCTGAAGGAGAGAGTTGACAAACAACAGAACATCATACAAAAGATGAGTTCCTCCCATAATGACCAGGAACAGTATTCAAGACGGAATTGTCTACGCCTGTTTGGTCAAACAGAGAGGAGGGGTGAAGGCACCGATGATGTCATCGTGGCTTTGGCGAAGGTCGACCTGCAGGTGTCAGAAATTGAAAGCAGTCATCGGGTTGGGGTGAAGAAAACACGACAGGATGGTTCCGAATACCCCAAGGAATAATCGTGAAATGCAAGTCCTACAAAAAGAGACAAGAGATGATTACAAACAGGAGGAAACTGAAGGGTCGAAAGCTGGTGCTGGTTGAAGACCTAACAGCAAAAAACCAGGAACTCCTGAATGCTGCAAAAACACATAAAACTGTTGCAAGCGCCTGGAGTAAAAGATGGACGGATCTTTGCGCTGATGAAGGGAAACGAAAAAGTGACGAAAGTAATAAACAATGTAGGTCAGTTAAACTCAATGTAATGTTAATGTGATAATGCAAATATGTATTCACAATTGTGTTACTCCATGTAATTATCTATCCTACCTGGAAAGACATTCCAAAATATTACATTGTTATCTAATAATTTTTAAAACTGTTTATAGTTATTTTATATTAGATTAATGCATTTTAAGTGATTTATCCTTAGTCATTATATTATATTATAGTATATTTTGTTTTAGTTGTGATTAGTTTATGTTTTGTCATCGTCAGTTATGTGTTACATGTAGAAGGCAAATTCCAAATGATTTTGAACAAGAATGCAATACTTGTTTACAAGAAAACCATGAAAATTCAACTGCAAATTTTAATGTGCAATATGTAAATTTAATTGGTAGATGATGCGAATTATATTCTGCCCAGTGAATGTCCTAATGTATTTAAAGAAGCATCCGTTAATAATTATAATACGCTATCTATGATCCATTTTAATTGCAGGAGCATCAAGAAAAATTATGATATGTTGACTACAGTTCTTGCAAATACCTCACATTATTTTTCTATAATTGCTTTGTCGGAGACTTGGCTACAAAATTATGAATCTATTGTTATCTTTTTAATGATAATATAGAAACACTTGTAATTGAAATAACCTGTAAATACACAAATGCCATTCTTGCCGTAGTTTATAGACCACCAGGGCAAAGCGCTGTTGATTTTTTAAGCTCCCTTGATTTGTTATTTGTTCGGGCTTCCCGTGAAAGAAAAAAGTGCTATTTGATCGGGGACTTTAATATTGACCTTTTTGGCAGTTCAAATATTTCACAGTGCGAAAGCTTTTCTGATTTATTATCTACATTTTCCTTCCTGCCTTTGATTTTAAAGCCAACTAGAATTACAGAAAACACAGCATCTTTAATAGATAACATTTTGACAAATGATCCTGGAAATGTCTTGAAATCGGGTATTATAGTAAATGATCATTAAACGACCATAAACGACCATTTTAGTATTTTTGCACTTGTTAAGCATGATAATAATTTGTATACTGAATCTAAGTCAAATCTAAGTGTTACAAAAGATCTATAAATGAAAATAACATACATGAATTTCAAGAAATGATTACTTCAATTGATTGGCAAGCAATGTGCAACATGAATGATGTAGATAATAAGTTCGATTATTTCATACAAGAAATTACAAATGCTTATAATCAATGCTTTCCTTTAAAAGAAGTGAAAGCCTCGAAAAAATGTGTTAATCCATGGTTTACAAATGACTGAAAGAAATTATGCAAGAAGAAATATATTTTGTATAGAAAATATGTAAAAAATCGTACAGAATATAGGAAAAATGTATATGTTAAATACAGAAATATGCTGAAGTCTGCAATTCGTCTCCGAAAGAAAGAATATTATGTAAATAAATTCAAATATGTCAACAATGATTGTAAAGGTACATGGAGGATTATAAACAATATATTAAACAGGACTATATCAACTGTGCAATCTATGGAAATTGAACATGACGGTCAGCTTGTATCTGACCCATATACTCTTGTTAATATATTTAATGATTTCTTCAGAACAATCGGATCAAAAATAGGAGACTCTTTACCCAATTCTGATAATGATTTTAATGATTTTTTAACCAAAGCTAATAATGTGCACTCTTTCTTCTTTAAACCAATTCAAACAGACAAGATTTATACAATTGTACGAAACCTAGAAACGAACAAAAGTCCTGGCTTTGATGACATAGATTCAATGGTTCTGAAGAAATCAATACATTATATTTCCACAGCCTTGTGCAATTTATTTAATTTTTCCATTGAAAATGGCATTTTTCCTAGTGCATTAAAGGTAACAAAAGTTATACCAGTATTTAAAAAAGGTGGTAAACATATTTTAACAAATTATATACCAATTTCAGTTCTGTCAATTTTTTCAAAGATTTTTGAAAAGCTTGTTCATAAGCGTGTTATGTCCTATTTTTTACACAATGATATTTTATTTCAGAAACAGTTTGGCTTCAGACAAAAGTATTCCACATATATGGCTCTACTAGATTTTATTGATAAGGGTACTAATGCTTTTGAAAATAAACAAATTATTCTTGGCCTATTTATTGATCTTTCAAAAGCATTCGATTGTATCAAAAATGATATATTGTTACAAAAATTACAATATTATGGTATTAGAGTCAGAGCTTATAATTGGTTTAAAAGGTATCTTACAGCTCGTATGCAATATGTAACTATAAATGGTGCCTCTTCTTCCAAAGAAATTACAGATACTGGTGTGCCTCAGGGATCGGTTTTAGGTCCTTTACTTTTTTTTTGGTATGTTAATGACTTACAGTATGCTAGCAAACATGTAAAATTAATATCATTTGCAGATAATACAAATTTCTTTATTTCTGGTAATGAGCCGAGTAACCTTTGTGATAAATCGCGAATGAAAGCTAGTTGCCCAGTGGATTTCAGCCAATAAATTAAAATGGAACATAGATAAGACCTCATGTATTATATTTAGACCAAAAAATAAGAAAGTACATATTGATAATTGAAGTATAAAAATCAATAATTTTGAAATTCCCATTCAACTAGATTTCTAAGAGTGATTATTGATGATCAGTTAACATGGAAATACCATGTGCATGATGTATGTTGCAGAGTATCAAGAGCAATTAGTGCAATCAACAGTGCACGTTCAATGTTACCTCCTGAAATTCTTTTAAATTTGTACCATACTCTTATGATGCCACATTTGATGTATTGTAATTTTATATGGGGAAATTGTGCTAAATATCTTTTAAATCGTCCTTTTGTACTCCAAAAACGTGCAATCCGTGTAACAAATTCAGACTATCTCAGTCATACAGATCCACTTTTCAAGAAACATAATTTAATGACAGTTTTTGATATACATAAGTTTTTGGTAGGTACTTTTATGTATTCATATATTAATAATATATTGAACAGTATATCTTTTCAAATGGTACAAATATTTCTTCATTTTTGTTCAAATTTCAAGTTTTAATGACCATGGCTATTAACTGAGAAAAAATGATGAAATACAAAGAAAACCCAGAAGGTATTAAATATCTAGATTAACTGGAGTGATACATTATTCAATATCTAGTACCCTTCTATCTCTGTTCATTTCCTTTCTCTCATCACTGCAAGTTTTATTGACAATGGCAGTTAACTGTAAAAAAAAAAACAAAAAAAAAACAAGAGAATATTTACAATAAAATTTAGTGATGAATCACGTATTCTTTACTCCAATCTTTCATTTCATTTCTCTCATCACTCTTCACAACCTTTATTCAATGAACCTTCCTTCCATACCATCACCATATTTACCTTCCAGCTCTTTCATACTTGACACATAATGAATCAGGTATTCTTTACTTTATTCCATCTTTCTTCATTTCATTTCTCTCATCACTCTTTACAACTCTTATTAAGTATTCTTCACTTTATTCCACCTTTCTTCATTTCATTTCTCGCATGATGAAATACAAAGAAAACCCAGAAGGTATTAAATATTTAGATTAACTTGAGTGATACATTATTCAATATCTACTACCTTTCTATCTCTGTTCATTTCTTTCTCTCATCACTGCAAGTTTTATTGACAATGGCAATTAACTGTAAAAAAAAAAGAAAAAAAAAGCAATAGAATATTTACAATAAAATTTAGTGATGAATCACGTATTCTTTACTTCAATCTTTCATTTCATTTCTCTCATCACTCTTCACAACCTTTATTCAATGAACCTTCCTTCCATACCATCACCATATATACCTTCCAGCTCTTTCATAATTGACACATAATGAATCAGGTATTCTTTACTTTATTCCATCTTTCTTCATTTCATTTCTCTCATCACTCTTTACAACTCTTATTAAGTATTCTTCACTTTATTCCACCTTTCTTCATTTCATTTCTCGCATGATGAAATACAAAGAAAACCCAGAAGGTATTAAATATTTAGATTAACTTGAGTGATGCATTATTCAATATCTACTACCTTTCTATCTCTGTTCATTTCTTTCTCTCATCACTGCAAGTTTTATTGACAATGGCAATTAACTGTAAAAAAAAAAAAAAAAAAGCAATAGAATATTTACAATAAAATTTAGTGATGAATCACGTATTCTTTACTCCAATCTTTCATTTCATTTCTCTCATCACTCTTCACAACCTTTATTCAATGAACCTTCCTTCCATACCATCACCATATTTACCTTCCAGCTCTTTCATACTTGACACATAATGAATCAGGTATTCTTTACTTTATTCCATCTTTCTTCATTTCATTTCTCTCATCACTCTTTACAACTCTTATTAAGTATTCTTCACTTTATTCCACCTTTCTTCATTTCATTTCTCGCATGATGAAATACAAAGAAAACCCAGAAGGTATTAAATATTTAGATTAACTTGAGTGATACATTATTCAATATCTACTACCTTTCTATCTCTGTTCATTTCTTTCTCTCATCACTGCAAGTTTTATTGACAATGGCAATTAACTGTAAAAAAAAAAGAAAAAAAAAGCAATAGAATATTTACAATAAAATTTAGTGATGAATCACGTATTCTTTACTTCAATCTTTCATTTCATTTCTCTCATCACTCTTCACAACCTTTATTCAATGAACCTTCCTTCCATACCATCACCATATATACCTTCCAGCTCTTTCATAATTGACACATAATGAATCAGGTATTCTTTACTTTATTCCATCTTTCTTCATTTCATTTCTCTCATCACTCTTTACAACTCTTATTAAGTATTCTTCACTTTATTCCACCTTTCTTCATTTCATTTCTCGCATGATGAAATACAAAGAAAACCCAGAAGGTATTAAATATTTAGATTAACTTGAGTGATGCATTATTCAATATCTACTACCTTTCTATCTCTGTTCATTTCTTTCTCTCATCACTGCAAGTTTTATTGACAATGGCAATTAACTGTAAAAAAAAAAAAAAAAAAGCAATAGAATATTTACAATAAAATTTAGTGATGAATCACGTATTCTTTACTTCAATCTTTCATTTCATTTCTCTCATCACTCTTCACAACCTTTATTCAATGAACCTTCCTTCCATACCATCACCATATATACCTTCCAGCTCTTTCATACTTGACACATAATGAATCAGGTATTCTTTACTTTATTCCATCTTTCTTCATTTAATTTCTCTCATCACTCTTTACAACTCTTATTAAGTATTCTTCACTTTATTCCACCCTTCTTCATTTCATTTATCGCATCACTCTTCACAACCCCTATTTAATGAACTATCCTTTTATACCATCACCATATATACCTTTCAGCTCTTTCATACTTGACACATAAAAACGGAATGACTCGTTCAATATACAAGGTCATTGATTATTTATTGATAAGCAATAACAGTCAAACATAATTATGTCCAGCATAGCAATATAACAAACGATGAAAATTAATAATGAAAATGAATAACAATACATGATACTGAGAGAAGTGGTCTATCGGATAATATCATCCAAAAAGAAGTGGTCTATCGGATAATATCATCCATAGTGAAGTAGTCTATCGAATATTATCTGAAGAGTGGTCTATCGGATAATATAATCCAAAGAGAAGTGGGCTATTGGATAATACCATGCAAAGAGAAGTGGGCCATCGGATAATATCATCCAAAGAGAAGTGGGCTATCGATTTCCCAGAGGAGACAGCCAATGGTTCCTGAGATCGGGCAAATGGTCTGTGTTTTCCTGGAAGCCTTTAGGAACGAATGGCCACAAGTTGGGAAAATAACAGCACTACAAGAAACGAGACAGCAGTTCTACATTGGTTTACTGGGACAACTACATCAAATTGGACAGAATTGAATAAACCTGTTACAGGACAAAACAGACACAGTGAACCATATGTTTCTACTGTTGCAAAATCATCTTTCATCACAGGCTCTTTCAACTTAACAGGTCATGGCAAGTTACCTCAAGAAATCCAGCGACAATTAAGAGAGAAAAGAGAAGAGCTATATAATTCATGACTCCGAGCAGATTCAGGGGTGGATGGAGCTGCTCAATTCTCTGGAAACAAAATTTAAGTATTAATAACAAACAATAATAATAGATAGTCCTGTCATGCTACTGGATATTTCTTCATTAACCCTCAATAGACCGGGGGTGGGGCTAATTTAGCCCCCCCCCCCCCCCCTCAACATTTTTGGCTATAATTTTTTAACGCGAAAAAAGATCTCGTGCTGAAATTTTATGACTTTTTTCTTTCACGTCTCGCGCACATTTTAAGATCCTATTTGTGAAAATCGGGTGTACGGTTGCAGAGATATAGCACATATTCATGACCAATGTCTCAAAAAATGGCGGTTTCCTATAATTTAAAATTAACTTATTTGCATAATTAATCTAATTATGAATATGAAATTTCAGTACACATAGTCAAATTCCCTTAGCTATATTTTAGATTATATGACAAGCTACAAAAATGCCAAATTTGAATGCATTTTCTCCTAAAATGGGGGGAAAACTGAAAAAAATGAGAATTCCTTTAAAAATTTGCATATTTGCATAATTAAATAAGAAAAACAATGTATATCATAAATTTGACTATGCATTCTTGCATAATACATGATGAGACACGAACACGCCAAGTTTGGTCGCAATCTGTCTATAAATGGCCGAGATCTGAGGGGGGGGGGGGGGGCAAATTAGCCCCCCCCCCCCGGGCTATGTAGTTTCCAAATAGCCGGGCTATATAGGGTTAAGGAATTTATGTGTTGCTTGAGCCATTAGATTTTGTGGTCGCATAGTCAACTGTCAAAATTCATAGAGGTCATTATTACACCCCAGACAAACAAAGTTTGAAGGGGGTATATAGGAATCAGCATACGGTCGGTCCATTGCAAATCTTGCAGATTGAACTATATACTTCCTCAGTTTTTGACCAGTGCTCATACATATTTGGCACACACATTGGTCTTGTGGTGAAGATGTGCTAGACATCGTTTTTGAATGTGTTGGAACTGCGTTGCCATGGTAACGGCATATTATTGCGAATCATGAGATTTTGCGGATCGACTATTTCCTCATTTTTCGAGCGATTCTTATGGAATTTGGCACACACATTGGTTTTGTGGTGAATATGTGCAAGACATTTCTTAATGTGTCAGAAGTGCGTTGCCATGGTAACAGCAGTAAATTGTTGATTACTCGGTTATCCAGAGGCATATTGTATAAAGAAAGACATTTTGTAGAAGCTGACATTTTTTCTTTATGATTCTTGCTGATAATAATCGCCGGGACTTCTCCTTTAAGGGGGCAAACATTATATAGTTTTGATTTGTTTATTAAGTGAATTTTTTTGTTATTGATGCCATTCACATCAGTAAAGTGTTGATATATTCATAGTATATGCCTAAATGAGTAATTTCATTTGAATAAAATGCTGCACAACTACTCGCTAATTTGCATTATAAAGAAAACATTAACAACTGTTGGACAAACTATACAAATTATTACTGATCATATTGTTTTGAAACTTGGTGGTCTACTCTAATACTCTAATAGAAATTGATGTGTTGAAAGTTTTTTTTTATTTTTTTGAAAATATCCTTTTATGTTTTATTCAAAGTTTTAAGTTTTATTCAAATAATAATATGCAAGATAGCCTAATTATGTATTCATGCTTTTATAATCAGAAAACAAAAAGAGATTTTCTAAAATCGTTCAATAGAATTTATAGGTTTCATATCACTTATGCTACAGACCAAATGTGAGCAATCTGCACGTTTCCTTTTTGTCCCTAATTTGTTCAGAATTTGGTATGATTTTTTTGTGAACAAAACACTCAATGTCATGCCATGATATACTTGCATTTGTAACCATAATTCAACATATTTGTTGGGCTTTATTCAACATGAAAATTAAGATTATAGTATTTCACACATCCCTTAATTAAGTGAACTTGAAAGCAAAAAATTATTTTGGGGAACCAACATTCCCTGATTACTGTCTTTATCCCCTTAACTCGCTGACACCTCTTCGGATAATATCCAATAGACCACTCCTCTTAAGATATTATCCGATAAGCCACTTCTCTTTGGACGATACCCGATAGACCACTTCTCTTTGGATGATATTATCTGATAGACCAATTCTCTTTGGATAATATTATCCGATAGACCACTTCTCTTCGGAAAATATTATCTGATAGACCACTCCTCTTTGGATGATATGCAATAGACCACTTCTTTTGGATGATATTATATGAAATTCGATATTATAGCCTGTTCCACTGATATATGATTTTATTATATCCGCGTGTCTATATTCAGTATTATATAAGCGTTACTGTACATTATTGTACGTTTTAGGCATTTAGAAAAATCATGTAACTTCCATTACAAAACACATTCGGTTTTGTTATAATACAACGAATATTGTTTAGTAAGCTTAGATAATTATAATGTTGTAATTTTATTACATAATACAATTTAGCATGACGCTGGTATATTGTTATGTATTACAGCCACAAGCCTCGTCACTTATAATTACTTTATAAAATATAACATCACCCACAAGCTATTTGCCTCTCTTTATTATATACTTTATTTATTGTACATGCATTGCAATGCTGTCCTATACCCTATATATTTGATTATCGCTAATTCGTGATGATTTTTAGGTTCTTTTGCCTTTTGAAGATCCTAATGTATGGATGTTACATCTCCTGTGTTTAAGTGTAGTATATATGTTTCTCAAGTCTGTATTTTCTATGTATACCTGCCACTGTCCAATTGGATAGTGGAACTGGTAACGTATGTTGAACATTTTCTTGAATAAAGAAATGATTTTCATCTAAAACACTTCTCTTAGGATGATATCCGATAGACCACTTCTCTTTGGATGATATTATCCGATAGACCACTTCTCTTTGGATGATATCCGATAGACCACTTCTCTTTGGATGATATCCGATAGACCACTTCTCTTTGGATGATATTATCCGATAGACCACTTCTCTTTGGATGATATTATTCGATAGACTACTTCACTTTGGATGATATTATCCTATAGACCACTTCTCTTTGGATGATATTATCCTATAGACCACTTCTCTTTGGATGATATTATCCGATAGACCACTTCTCTTTGGATGATATTATCCGATAGACCACTTCTCTTTGGATGATATCCGATAGACCACTTCTCTTTGGATGATATCCGATAGACCACTTCTCTTTGGATGATATTATCCGGTAGACCACTTCTCTTTGGATGATATTATCCGATAGACCGCTTCTCTTTGGATGATATTATCCGATAGACCGCTTCTCTTTGGATGATATTAGCCGATAGACCGCTTCTCTTTGGATGATATTATCCGAGAGACCACTCTTCAGATAATATTCGATAGACTACTTCACTATGGATGATATTATCCGATAGACCACTTCTTTTTGGATGATATTATCCGATAGACCACTTCTCTCAGTAACATGTATTGTTATTCATTTTCATTATTAATTTTCATCGTTTGTTATATTGCTATGCTGGACATAATTATGTTTGACTGTTATTGCTTATCAATAAATGTGACCCGCCGCCTCAAAACCTACAATAAGTCGCGCGGACCACAACGTAGCAAACAGCCCAAAATAGTAAATTTGCTTGGATCAGTCGATTTTCTGTTTTTGATGGGTAGTTTCATTATCATTCTATCATGTCTCAAGTTTGTGAGTCGTAATTCGACTTGGAAATATGTTTTGGGGGCATTTCAAAATTACTCGTTTTTTCACCTGTCGAGCTAAAAATTCGAAATCGCCGAAATTTGTAATACTTTCCTTCAATGCCAAATTACTACTTTACCTCTAAAGATATTGAATTGATTTTTGGAGTGAGTAATGAATAGGTCCTCCTGAAGCAGCGTGCCAAAATTCAGCCTAATCTGATAATCCCTTCATACCGGTTGCTATGGCCAATTGAATACCCAGTTTTACTTGGGCGCACACAGAAAGCGAAGGTTTAGCACTCTTTTGTTCCGAACTTAAATGGCCATTTTCTCTGAATAGGAGTTATTGATTGCTGGTTACACACTGATCCTAAATGTGATATTTAAAGGCGTTATCATTGAGTTAATTAGGCAAGTGATACGCCATTGGAAAGCTGAGAATCTCTACTTTCAGAAAATGTATAAAACAAAAAAATAATTTTGGCGACTTATTGTAGGTTTTGAGGCGTCGGGTCACATATAATCAATGACGTTGTATATTGAACGAGTCATTCCATTTTTATGTGTCAAGTATGAAAGAGCTGAAAGGTATACATGTATATGGTGATGGTATAGAAGGATAGTTGATTAAATAGGGGTTGTGAAGAGTGATGCGAGAAATGAAATGAAGAAAGGTGGAATAAAGTGAAGAATACTTAATAAGAGTTGTAAAGAGTGATGAGAGAAATGAAATGAAGAAAGATGGAATAAAGTAAAGAATACCTGATTCATTATGTGTCAAGTATGAAAGAGCTGGAAGGTATATATGGTGATGGTATGGAAGGAAGGTTCATTGAATAAAGGTTGTGAAGAGTGATGAGAGAAATGAAATGAAAGATTGGAGTAAAGAATACGTGATTCATCACTAAATTTTATTGTAAATATTCTATTGCTTTTTTTGGTTTTTTTTTACAGTTAATTGCCATTGTCAATAAAACTTGCAGTGATGAGAGAAAGGAAATGAACAGAGATAGAAGGGTACTAGATATTGAATAATGTATCACTCCAGTTAATCTAGATATTTAATACCTTCTCGGTTTTCTTTGTATTTCATCATGCGAGAAATGAAATGAAGAAAGATGGAATAAAGTAAAGAATACCTGATTCATTATGTGTCAAGTATGAAAGAGCTGGAAGGTATATATGGTGATGGTATGGAAGGAAGGTTCATTGAATAAAGGTTGTGAAGAGTGATGAGAGAAATAAAATGAAAGATTGGAGTAAAGAATACGTGATTCATCACTAAATTTTATTGTAAATATTCTATTGCTTTTTTTGGTTTTTTTTTACAGTTAATTGCCATTGTCAATAAAACTTGCAGTGATGAGAGAAAGGAAATGAACAGAGATAGAAGGGTACTAGATATTGAATAATGTATCACTCCAGTTAATCTAGATATTTAATACCTTCTCGGTTTTCTTTGTATTTCATCATGCGAGAAATGAAATGAAGAAAGGTGGAATAAAGTGAAGAATACTTAATAAGAGTTGTAAAGAGTGATGAGAGAAATGAAATGAAGAAAGATGGAATAAAGTAAAGAATACCTGATTCATTATGTGTCAAGTATGAAAGAGCTGGAAGGTATATATGGTGATGGTATGGAAGGAAGGTTCATTGAATAAAGGTTGTGAAGAGTGATGAGAGAAATGAAATGAAAGATTGGAGTAAAGAATACGTGATTCATCACTAAATTTTATTGTAAATATTCTATTGTTTTTTTGTTTGTTTGTTTTTACAGTTAATTGCCATTGTCAATCAAACTTGCAGTGATGAGAGAAAGGAAATGAACAGAGATAGAAGGGTACTAGATATTGAATAATGTATCACTCCAGTTAATGTAGATATTTAATACCTTCTGGGTTTTCTTTGTATTTCATCATTTTTTCTCAGTTAATAGCCATGGTCATTAAAACTTGAAATTTGAACAAAAATGAACAAATATTTGTACCATTTGAAAAGATATACTGTTATTTTAAAATTTTTAGATATAATGAATTTATTCAAAATAGTGTAAAATATAATTATGATTATAATACTAAACAAATGAGCAAATTGTATATTACAAATATAACATATGATGTACTATTAATTATACTGGACCTTTACTCTCGAATGACCTGTCTGAAGATTTCAAAACGTGCAATAATCTTTGTCTATTTAAGAAAAAATACAAAAACATTTCAGGTTAATGAATAATAACTTTTTACTTGTATATGCTATTCTATGTGTTGTAAAATCATTGCCTTCCCACGTTACGTTTATGTGTTTTGTAGTTGTTGTGTAGTGTACACCTTTTTGTTGTAAGTATTATAGTATGCTTTCTATGTTGGGATTGACTCTGAAGGATCTGTGGTCCATGTCAATCCCTCCACATTCTGATATTGTTTCAAATGTCTATGAATTTATATGTGTTTTTTGTATCTTCTGTGATCCATTATTCTTTGTAATGTTGTATATTTGTATTTTTATCAGCTTTGTGGAAATAAAATAAATAAATAAAAAAATTATAATGTTACCAATTATGTCAAATATGATATGATAAATAAAAGATATTCACTCTTCTCAGTTTACATGGTATAGCAGTGATTTATTTCAGTATATCACGAATTCTTCACTGTATAAAAAGACGACAAAGGGCATAAATGGAATTTTCTCTCGTATTAAACGCACACAGTGTGTTCGAGAGTCATAATCTATGTTATTATACTCAACAGGCTCAATTCAAAAGAGACGCGGCGGCATTTTCTTATGTACAGTATTAAGTTCAATGGGATGTTCATCGCACGATGTACATGTGTATGATGTATAGAAGCGGGTTTTCCCCGTGTTTGTCAAAGCATTCACTTTGTGGTACCATTAATAGCTTTCGTACAGGCGTGGATGAACACGCTTTCACAATGACTACTATTATGACAGAGGAATAGAATTACAGCTATGTATTCGGTTTTTGTATAGCGCATATTTTATTGCCTGCTTTGGGCTCCCAAGGAGGGGGTTTTATCCTTGGCTTTTAACCCATTATTTCCTCAAACATATCACCGTGCATTTGGAGATATGAATTCTACCAGGAACTTACTTATCACTTTGAGTTTACGGTGCAGCAATTGAGAGATTATGTCTCATAAAATGATGACGTGTCGGGACACGAACCCCTGGCCTTTGCATCCACCAGTCGCGTGTTCATATAAACCACTCAACGATGAAACTTCTATATTTTAAACCATGGCTCAAGTTTGCATAACTGTACAAAAAAAATGACACTTTCCGGTTATTTGATTCGATTCCAAAAGAATCACATCAGGTCTGCCTATGAACCAGAGGGTAAACTTACATTACGAAGCAAATCTGTAATTAAACAAGTCGTTGAAAATCAAGCCATTGCACATAAAACATATCAGTTTGCCATGCAGATCATAAAACATATTTTGCGATTCTGAGTTATGATTTTGGTATATAGTTTTCATTATGCTTTATTTTTGTTGCCAAAAACGTACCAATAAAGATTCTGCCACTATCGTATATGTCTGATAAATATCATAGTGCAAATAGTTCTTGGACTTGATAGATTAATCATTTATCTTAAACCATCTGATTTTCTTGATTGATTTTTATTTTTTTTCATAATCTTGTTTTTTCATTTATTTTCTTGATTGATTTTTATTCTTTTTCATAATCTGTTTTTTTTTTCATGTCTAACTATATATATATATATAGTGAGTGTGTCACTGTGTTGGCTGTCAATGTATACTCTGAAAAATGTTATTCATAACGTACATGTAGTTATCATGAATTATGTTATATATATAATGTTTCCTTTGTATAGTAGGCCTATGTCATGTTGGGCAATGTATCTCTTTATTTTAAACATTACGACTTGAATAGATGAGCAAAAACACACAAACGCTAAATACATGCTAAATTGAATGAACTCATTACGAATTCGAATGCCCACGTGCGAATTTGAATGCTCGAAAAGACGCTTCCAAGCGAGGTAGCGAATTTGAATGACCTCAAAATGAATTTGAATGATAAATTTCATGGCACAGATCTTTTTCGCGAATTTGAATGACTCCCTTATCAAATTGAATGACAAATCTGCGAAATTGACCGGGAAAACCTATATTAAATTAATCATTTGCATGATTATAGTATTTATAGGCGAATTATCCAGATGTCACCGTCGCTGGGGAGTAGGTATCCAATATGTTACCATAGCAACCATATAAACCTTAGCAACCAATATGTTATCTTTTTGCCGCTGTCAGGTAACGCCCACGTTTCAAACGTGGGACATGTCGTTTTTGGTTCAATAGCATATTTGTAACAAATGTAGCACGGTAGGTACTACACAATTACGGTCTAAAAGCATTACCAGATATTCCTTATTAATAATAATCTTTTTCTTTGCAGCCGAAAAGGCAGAATAAATAAATAGGAGTAAATCACTCTTCAACCATATTAGCATTTTTTAATAGTATACACGGCATGTTCAATATGTTACGATTAGGAGCGTTGCACCCGTATTAACGCGTTGCTGTTTCATACTGACAACGATCACATCTCTGATCACAATTACGTCATATATGTGACGGTTTCATCAATCATGCTAATTTATTTGCAAATTGTAATTACAACCAATATCTCAGTGCACTTACCTTTATAATTATTTTGCACTGTACTTTGATGAAAAACAATACACTTCTCAAATTCTCTACAATGTTCTAGGGCTTTTACTAAACGGGGGGGGGGGGGGGGGGGGGGTATTGGCGCTTCGCATTTTCTTGCCGAAATCAGCCGCAATTTTTTTTGTATGGTGTCTTCAAGAATATTATTTCAGGAGGAAAAAAAAGCAAATATAACTTTTATGTAGGTCCATCTCGGGATAAAGCTTCGTGGCGTTTACGTCGCTGTAATTTTTTGAAAACGAAATTGGCCCTACTTGGCGCTTACGGTAAGGCTTTACGTGAAAGTGTGACTGTTGCATTCGAATGAAAGAATAAGGTATAGAAGTTGCGAAAAGCTGAAAAGTTTAAGAGATATTCTTCTCCCGGGCTCTATGTCTTTCAAATAAATTCCCTGGACAATTATCCCCCTGGACAATGCCCCCTTATCAATTTTCCCCAGGATAATTACCCTCTGGAAAGTTACCACCCTAGCATAACTGGCCCCTACATGTACATATCCCAAGGACAGGCTTAACTTATGAGAGAGCTGGGCGGCGCTAACGGTTGCATGAGGTCTCAGTGCGCCCCACATTTTCAAGTACCCGAAAGTGCCCATTTTCGTCTGATAAGTGCCCCTTTTTATTTCTGCTTAGTGCCCGTCTCCTCTATTATAAAACAACCAATAAAACATATTATGCATCTAACATGGTATTTTAGTTGCGTAACTAGGTTGCCCGCTTGTCTTTAACGATCAACCATTTATTCTTTTATCAAACATTCAAAACATTCATTGCCTATTGATCATTCATCTGATATCTTCTAACACGTTTAGCCGTTTTATTCATTTGTTCCGCTTTTAATAACAATCTTGTTTGGGGGCTATTCTAGTAATACATTTTGCTAGCATTCTTCATGATGATGTAGAAATACGTCCAAGATATAAGATCAATATCTTCACGTGTGAAGGAAGTGTATGTATGGGTGCGAGTGTTTGTAAGTGTCGGTTTGTTCTAGTGCTTGATATTTTCTGCAACCTTTCTATACATTCTTGCCATTACAATGACCCTTTTGTATATAGTGTCTAACAAGAACGGATGGCGTATAAACCAATAACTCTAAAGACTATATATATGTGACCTGCTGCTTATATTTATGCAAACTAAAGTTGTCATTTAAAGGAATTTACCACATACTCTAGATTTTAATAACATTAGAATTGACTAAATGAAGAAAATTCTTTTTAATGGAAGGTCAAATATCTCCAAAAGAAATCACAAATTAGACTTTTGTCTAATCTGTATATATTTCGATTTTGATATTCCGGTTGCAAATAACAGAATTTGCACTCCACGTCTTCCATCTTATACATGTAGTTTCATGTACGCAAAACGACTCTCTCTCTCTCTCTCTCTCTCTCGCTGCTTCTTTCATTTCCCCCCGTTTTTTCACACCTTCACTCTCATTTCCAGCACTTGTCTCTCCTTTTAATGTCTATTTCTCGCAACACTACATGACTTACCCCTTTCTAGCTGTATTAATATTCTTTCACTCAATCAAGTGTATATCATTAATATATTCTGTTGATATTGTTTACTTTGATGTAATATTCATTCTCTTTTTTAAATGTTTAAGAAGGGATTACCTTGATACCTATCATCATCGAGTTCATTTCACAATCATTAAGGCAGAAAAGAGCAATGTATCACAAAAGCATTAATCAATAAAAGGGTATTATTTACAATGAAAAGCGCCTTTCTCGTAAAAAAACATCTACTATTAACCATGCCTGTCAATGAAATAGGTGCCTTTCTGCTTCTCAGTAGAATTCTTCTGACACTTCATTGCAACCTATCTCATGAGATAATTCCAAATATTCTGGATAATTGCCAACATCGTGAGATTTGGTACCATTAATTTTTAAAAAGATCCCTTAAATTACCAGATGAAAGGGCAAGAAGAGCAAACATTTGTTGTTAAACAGAACTAGGTCTATATAAGTTGGGTTACCACTTGGCGGTTTACCCCTGGATGTAAATAAATTTATTAACAATAGATTTCTTAAATTGCCAAATACAAATATATAACACTTTAAGTACATGTTTTATTCAACACCTTATGATTATGTCGAGAAACAGCTTTTTATTACTACACCAACATAAGTATTAACAGGTAAAATAAACTTTATCACTTCTGATGTGCGTTCGTGCGTTGGGATGCCATTGAATCAATGGCCACTACTAGAACTATAATTCGAAAAGCAAAAACTGCACTTTTTATTCAAAAGCCTCAGTGTCAACGAGAAAAAAACCGAACGCGCAATCAGAATTGATGAAAAGACTCAATATTAAAATGACGAGAAACACTTGGTAAATCCACTAATATTTATATCTTTAAAAAATTGTTTAATTATTGATAAGCTGTGCTTTGATTCGAAGATAGTGTAAAGTCTATGCGTAACATGACAGCATTTTTACTGAAAGCGTCAACAAAACCATAGATATGCACAAAGTCAGTACAGGCTAGATATACTCGATTGCTAGTAATGACTATTTTTTATATTCAGGGATAAGTCTTCCACCCCTACAATGGTCCATGATTTTTTTTTTATTTAAAAAAAATATTTTGAATGTAACTGTAATCAAATCTCAGGATTCCGCAGGGTTCGCTGTATATTCTCTCAGGTAGAAGTGTGGATAACTCTGTGATCTCCTCGTTCGATTCTTTCTTTGGTCTGACGTAAGGGTATATGAATATATATAAACTGTATAAATGCAAGACAGTAGTCGTGGTACTGGTATATCATATCTATTGTCTAGCAGTGTATATTCTAAAACATACATGGTGAAATAAGTGAAAAGTTGCAAAATGCACTAGTAAGTACTGGTATTGTTTTGCTGAACACTCTTTTTTACTTTGACTTAATATAATATGAAATTTCGAATATTTCAATTTTTATGGATGTGATAATAAAGAATCTCTCCCTTGTATCAATACAAGTTTCAATAGTAATGATTTTACATGTTCCATAAGGAGTCAAACCATGCTTTACATTATTGAAGAAAAAGAATGAAACATATGATATTTCATATAATAAAACACATAAGGAACAGTGAGTGCATGACATCGTCGGTTCACTCATTTGCATATCGCCCATGTTATGCATATCACTGTTTCAAGAAATAATGCAAAACTTCAAAATACCGTAACTTTCTTATTTTACATCCGATTTCAATTAAATTTCACTGTTATGCTTTTTTAATTTTACTTTATTTATTCAAATCGACTTGATATTAGGACTTGGCCTTTAAGAGAGAGTGAAAGAATCCTGAAAAAGAAATTCATTCTCTGTATAAGTTTTCCAAATATTGAATTTAAGCCTTGAAGTTTCTCTTGTGCTTGCATGTTTGTTTGATTTCATGGATGTTTGTTTCAGTGCAGTGTGTATGTTGCTCATGGAAGATTATCTGAAAACACAGAGGAAGAATGCACAGCCAAACAAGACCAGTGCATTTTGCAACTTTTCACTTTTGACCTTGCCCCTTATTTGCATGTAGTGGGATTTTCATGACTGCATAATCATAACAAATAGGGGGTCATTTTAAAGAGGAAGAGAGACTTTATAATGATATTAAATATAGCGATGATTATGCCACGTAGAGAGAGATAAAACGTCGCTATCACGATCTTCCGACGCCACTGTCTTTAATCATAAACTCATCCCTTAAGCAGGGAAAGGTACCCCGCCAGTGGAAACGTGCAATCGTGGTCCCAATTCCAAAAACAATCCCCCTTCGATGGACAAACTACGCCCTATCTCGTTAACCGATCACTTCGTCAATGTAGCCGAAGGATTCATCGCTTGCTGGACTGTGCAAGACATCATCCCAAATCTAGATCCTAATCAGTTTGGAAATCGCAAATAGGTCTCTACGTCTTATTGTCTGATCAACATTCTTCATCATTTATTTCTGAACGCAGAGCAGCCTAAAGGCGGATTCACACCGAACACGACACACGACACACGACACGACAACACGACATGCTACACGACAAACGGCAAAAAATCAGTGCACACCGCACACGACATTCGCTAAAAAGTCGTGCTGGAGAGAGGGTGATGTCGTCTTTGATGATGAGAATGTCGTCTTTGATGATGAGAATGTCGTGATAGAATTTATTTAAAATTCATCATTGTAGTCATCAAAATAATTACAAAGATGAGACGGAAGTTTATATTTTTAAATTTTGAAATCATTTATTCTTGATTTGGATTTTCTAAAAGTTGTTAAATTGTTCATGTGACTATGTTGAAAAATTACAAAAGTGATATTTGGTGTTGTATATTCGGAATAATCACTACTGAGGTTTTATTTCTTCATAATTATGCTCATGTGGAACCCCCCCCCCCCCCCCGCACGTACCCCTGTTATATACATCTTGTTATACACCTCCGTTTGCGTACAGTGCAGTATTGCGTCCAAAATAACTGAAAAGCAGCCAGGGCGTCGAACTAACATTCCGCCTAAAAAAAAGGGCTGAAACATCAGAGCTTTCGCGCTTCGCACGGGAAGGGGGAAACTCCCCCTCCCTGCACCCTACCTAGCTGTTACGTACGGTGAAATGTTGAGTCCAAATAATTGAAAAGCAGTCCGGGCGTCGAACTATAACTTTCCGCCTTAAAAATTGTTTGCTACGAGCCGTTATGTTTCTCTCAAATCTGCTAAAACGTCAGAGCTTTCGCACTTCGCGCGGGAAGGGAGAAAATCCCACCCCACCAACCCCTGCTACATACAGTGCAGTATTGCGTCCAAATAATTGAAAAACAGCCAGGGCGCCGGACTCACGCCGGATTCCGCCTAAAAAAAAGGTGCTAAAACGTCAGAGCTTTCGTGCTTCGCGCCGGAAGGGGGGAAACTCCCCCTCCCTGCACCCACCCCTGTTACATACAGTCCAGTATTACGACCAAATAAACTGAAAAGCAGTCCGAACGTCAAAAAAACTTTCCGCCTTAAAAAGGCTGCTGCGAGCCGTTATCTTTCTCTCCAATTTGTTATAAAACGTCAGAGCTTTCGCGCTTCGCGCGGAAGGGGGAAACTCCTCCCTCCCTGAACCCATCCCCAGCTTTGCGTGCTCATCACCAATTTCGCACACTTCGCGTGCTGACAACCGCCCCCTAAAATGAAATCCTGGTTATGCGATTGGATCCTTGACGTCTGCCCCCCCCCCCCTATTGAAAATACTGGCTACGCCTGTGGTCAGAGCTTTCGCACTTCGCGTTACATTGCAGTATTGCAACAAAAAACTGAACAGCAGTCCGGGAGTCGAAATAACTTTCCGCTAAAAAAAAAAAGTGCTACAAGCCGTTATCTTTCTCAAAGATTTGCTATAAAACGTCAGAGCTTTGCGCGGGAGGAACCCCCCCCCCCCCTACACCACCCCCTAAAACCGCCTTTAAATTAAATCCTCTGAATGTCCATGATACAACCGATGGTGGTCTCCCCGGCATTAAATCTGACCTCTGTGATATTAAATGCACATTTTCCGAAACCTATAAAAAAAAGAAATATGATTCTCTCTACGATTTGGTGCAGCCACTGAAGGGGGGGGGGGGGGGGGGGTTGAAAAAAATTTCCAAGGGGAAAGTTGTGAAATGATAGGACCCCTCACGCACCCTCTCCTTCTAACTGGTCTTATACTTCACAATATATCTATCAAGTATACTTACTTCAATACCAATAGACCTGCAATAACCGAATACCCTCCAATTTTCTCCTTTCTTTCTAATTGTAAGTTTATGGTTTTGCAAGCCTGTGAAATGAGCAATTAACAATTATATACATATTTTTTCTTTAATAGGGGGGGGGGGGGAGGTTGTTGGGCGAAATTGTGGGGGTCTGCAGCCCTCGGGCCCCGTGAACCAAACAATTACTCTTTTTTTTGTTGGAGGTTCAGGTGGTGGTGGTGGTGATGGGTATAGGGTGGGGGTGGTGGTGTGATAAGGCCTATAGTGCAATAAACTAAAAGTGACACTAATTCCGTGAGAAATTTGTGTTTTTACTTTTGGATGTAGGTTCACGCACGAATGATAAATAATAATGTAGACTTCAAATAGCCGAACCGATTTTAAAAAAAATACAATGAAGGGAACGAAACAAACGAGGGACAAGCCTGACGTGAATTGTTATGAAACAATATACATATTAGAGAAGAAAAATACACCATTATACATATGAATTGCCACTTCCCATCCCTGGCCTACTAATATTGAGTGACGACTCTGACATTAACATGTCAGACATTTATATTAGTTCTTTTCTGGGGCCTGAGGTGGTTTGCTTGTAGTCTAGTCTTGTCTTCAGGGGCGACTGAGTGACTTCCAAAGTGGGGGAGGGGCGCCAAGAAAACAGGGCACTTTATAAGAGAAATGGACACTTAATTCAAAAGAAGTTGGGAAACTGTCGACTGAAAATGGGCACGTCACAAAATGAACAGGGCGCTTATCAGATATCAAAAGGGGAAGAGGCACTTTTATAAAGTAATTCACTTCACTCTCAAGCTTTCTTCTCTCTCTTTAGCGAGTCCTTCTTTCTGTATGATTTTATCTTGTTCTCCCCTTACTTTTGAATACATGGGATGTACACGATGGAACAGCCTTAGTGTGAATCAAAGAAATAGTCGGTCGTTGAATGCTTTTAAGTTGTCACTGAATTACCCTAATTAATAGTTGACCTAAAGACTTTAAATTAAAGTTTGGAAAACATACTTTTCTTCAATCTAATTCTTAGTTGTCTTCAAATCTGGATTTTGTGTATACGTAATATAATTTAATTCTTTGTTAGTATTTTCTACAAAGGATTGTATTCTTTTATCTGCATGTCAATCTTTAAAAATAGATTAATGTGCATAATAAATGCTGACAGGGCTGTTGTGGAAAGCAGTTGGGGTATGTCAGGGTTATGCTGAGTACGTCTCTGGTATCATTTAACAACAAAAATCATACGAACCAGGGACGGATCCACCATTTAGTATGAGAGGGGGGGGGGGGCATACTAATGCAGGTTTGTCAACTTTTGGAAAAGGTAGACCCGTATTTTGGGGGGCCAGCTTCTCGAAATGTCGCTCTATCATCGGGGGTGGGGTAAGGGATGGGGGGGGGGGGTCCTTTATGGTCAAAATGCATACTTTTCTTCCAAAGGGGGGGGGGGGCACGGGTCGGAAGTGCCCCCCCTGGATCCGCCACTGATACGAACAATTCAGAAAGATCATGTTCATTGTCAATGGACGCTTGTATTGAATATGTCTAGACTGCATGTTTCATTAAATCCATTCATTATCAGAACAATATATTCAATACCAGGATCATCTGATCATGAGTCAAGATACACTGCCTTTTTAAAAACATCCTTTGATTATACCTGACATACCGTGAATTTTGCAACAATGCAAAATCCAACATTCAAAGAACCAGAAACATTTTTTTTCGAATTCCCCCTCCCACACAGATATGGCTTCATTGTATTCTTTTTTTTAATATTAGAAATTAAAAAAAACATTGTTCTATTCAACATTTCAATGTTGAAAGCAAGCGAACCATGCAGGCAGTGACATTTCTTTTTCGAAGTACCTCCCACACAGATATATTTTGCGTGTACTTTTTAAACATCGTATTTCTTTGTTACTTCAAACAACAGTTCTTCAAATACCATGATTATTAGTGAAAATACATTCTCTTTATAGAATCATCTATTGATTTATACCTGTACTATATTGTGAATTTGGAGGTCACACATCAACAGTGTAAAATCCAACATTTCAATGTTGAAAAAAAAAACGAACCAGGAACTGGAATATTTTTTTTCGAAATCCCTCTTCCACGCAGGCATGAGTTCACTGTACTTTTTAATCGACATTGTTCCTTGTTACTTCAAACGGCAGTTGCCATAAATGTATCAACACAGAAATGTATGGTCATAAATGTCATAAAACAATACACATATGATACATATCCTAATAAATGTAAAATGTCACTAAGTTTGGAGAAGTTCCCGTCTATAACTGAATTGTACCCCAAAACCATTGCGACTTCTCAAAAAAATATAGCTTCGTATCTATTATAGAACAATATTATGCTGGGATAATCTTATGAGACCGACGACCCACGGGTAGGAAATGATGAAACATAGGACAGCCTAACAATATGTACTGATACAAACATGCCCCTTTTCCCCAGAGGCGACCCTGGAAGGGGGGGGGGGGGAGGCACAGCACCTCCATCCAATTTCCAAGCACCCATAATGTGCTCTTTTCCCCCTCTGATATTTGTCTTTTTTTTCATTGTAGAGTGTATACCATAAGGCTTCTTACGGAAAGTTTTTACATCGGCGGGCCCTCGGCGGCGCCGATTGATTCGGCGCGCCTGCGGCCCGGCTTTGTTCTCAACACGCCGACTGAGCGATGCGGCGGAAGTTCTATTCATCTCGTTTAGCAGGTGGATCGCCGTAAATAGCCCGCACTGACATTGTTGGATAGTTTTTGAGATCGCGGTTGTTGAATACCCCCCTCTAGTGTTTGGTTTATGCATATGCTAGAGCCAAATTAATACATGAAAAATACGGCGAACAGCGACGACTTTATTGGATACATGTCAACTGGTATATTTATTATTTTACTTCTGTTAAATACCTAGTACTAGTGTTTATGGTTATAGTTATGCTATTAAAAGATGCCGACATCTTAATTGTTCAAAAGGAGGCAGTGCAACACTCATGAATAGAAAATAATATAATTATATAGTATGTCGAGTAATTCCCTGCTTTAAAAGAGTTATTTCAAATTAAATGAAATCACTAATACAACACCCATGAGTTCTTTCTTCTTCTTAACTATTTTATGTTTCTTCTTTCTTTTTACCATAAAATATTACGAACAAAAAGAGGGTGAATGTATTTTTCGTTTGGTGGTATTCCCTCGGATTACACAAAACTAAATAAGCTATGAAGAAATAGGTACTAGAAAATCTAATTTGATTAATTACTTATCTAAATTTATGACCAAATATTTACTATTCTGCCTTGATGCTGATATATTTTTGTAAAATATTAATGTAATCGTTGGCCATGTACAGCGCGTTCGTTTCATTGTGTATTAAAGTTTTATACCGCTCATGACGCTTTCGCATTATGGCGGAGATATTATTGTTATTGACGGCTTAATCTATGCCTGGGGTGTTTCATAATAAAAGCTGTTCGTAAAGTTACGAATGACTTTACGAACAACTGGAACATGTTCTTGGGTGCTATACTAATCAGATTCTCAGTCATTTAGTACAAAAACTGACCACCAATCGTGCGTAAAGTCGTGCGTAACTTACGAACTGCTTTATGAAATACCCCCAGATGAAGTTGAATTTTACTATTTAGATATTTATCTATTCTAATAAGCCAGTTCGGGGTTAGCGCATGGTACAAATGACCCCAAATATCCACAGATATTTTAGACATGGAGGGTCCCTTTATGTGCACTTCAGAAAAATACCTCTGGGAGTGATAGAGGTGCCTCATGAATAGCTTTTGTTTCCCCCTTTAAAAGGAATACTTCCACCTGGATATCATGGAATGCACCATTAGTGCATAATTGAATAATGATTACATGACATTCATGAGCACATATCGAATATTAGTGTCAGTGGGTTTTAGAAATTTGGTACAGATGACCTTTATCTGCTCATGCTCAGATTGCATCCCGAAATGGCTTATTATGAAAAATTTGATCTAATCCAATCAAGTTTAACGTTTACAGTAGCTTATAAGAACATTTGTTTGTGTTTGATAACAAATGTTATTCGTTTCAGTGGCATATCTACGGGAGGAGGGGGGGGGGGGGGGAGGTGGCACGTACCCCAGCCGCGCCTTTTTTTTGTACACAACTGTTTAGCCATATCGCGGAAAAATTTGTTCCATTGCCCGTGCTGAAATATTGAAGACAGAAATACATAAAGAGAGAGAAGAGGATAGATTAAGGGGAAACAAAAGAAATATACAATGTTTTAGGAAAGAGAAGAGTACAGAAAACAGGGAAAACAAAGAAATGTACGAAAAGGGAGAAGAGGAAGCTTAAAAAAAGTTCCTTTCCCAGTATTAAAAGCGCGAAAGCTACGACGTTTTAGCAAGTTTGAGATATGCGGCCTGAGAAAATCGAAGAGACCAGCCCACTTTTACACCATTTATTTTACTCATTACTACATGAATAAACATAAATCCTTACTGATTCGAATGATTGTACATTTGACATAGTGGTTTGCTTTCTTTTACTTTGAAATGATAACGATTTGGGGTAGAAAAACAGTTTCAAAACCTCTTGAACTCGAATTTAAAAGCACACATAGCAACGCCCAGGCTCACTGCCGAGAACCGCCCAATCAAAATAGGCTAGTTGTGCACGCACGCTCTATCATTTCCATATGAATTACGTGTACCCTCGATCTCTGCCTTATTTGCATAGTTTATGCAAATTAGCTCAATCGACCACTTCGCCTCGCGGGCCGGGTTCTTTTTCTCCAGCTTTGCCACCGGATTGATTTTCATATAGAAACTTTTTTTCATTTTCTAATATATTTTCCACGAAAGTTTATTTTATCATTGATCGGATTTTTTTTGA
Organism: Heliocidaris erythrogramma; assembly: GCA_025617745.1. Classification (NCBI taxonomy): domain Eukaryota; kingdom Metazoa; phylum Echinodermata; class Echinoidea; order Camarodonta; family Echinometridae; genus Heliocidaris; species Heliocidaris erythrogramma. The sequence goes on along the minus strand of CM046854.1, from coordinate 37,982,726 downwards.
CGGGTTGGAGCTGACAGAGTAAAGTTTGAGCAAATGAAAGTAGTAGTAGGTCGAGGCCTACTGTATTCGTAATTACACTTCCAACTTTGAACTCCTGAAGTGATCGCGCGTGCAATGGAATCATGCAGCTGTTTTTTATCGCGGGAAGGAGTCATGAGGCAAAAAAAAAAATCAAATGCATAATGAAGTATAGATGAAAATCTTTTGAGGGCATTTCTTCTACTTTTTTCTCTTACATTCATAGGTTTATTATGGAGTTCACAATTTCTCATCATCAGCATCACACAAACTTTCATTATTGCTTCGTCTGCTGAATTGTTTTTCTGTATTAAAAAAGTAACATTATTCACATTTTATTGAACTCAATATATTCAGTCAAGCGACATAAATTACGAACGATAAACTGAGCGCAGCTTAGGTTCTAACGGTTTCAAAAGCATGAATAGATTTCCTGTCTTTTCATTGCAGATGAGAACAAAGAAAATACGAACGAAGCAGTTCAGCTAATCCCCGATTTTGTCAATGGAGCTCCAATTCGGGCAGTTTACACGTTGAATAGTGTTCTACAAATTGTCGCTACACATCCATTTCCGGGGGGGGGGGGGCAATGCCATGACAAGGTGCGCACCATGCCTGTACACAAAAACACATTAAAAGGTTTTTTTTTTTCTTTTCAATACCCGGCGATGAACGTGCCCATCATGATGATATAATAATACAGTGAAATGGGTATAAAAAATGCTAAAATCAGGGGGGAGGGGGGGGGGGGGGGGGGTTATACTTTTCACAGCCTGACATTATCCCCCTTCATGTTTAGGGTGGTGAACACATTACACAATACTTGTTTCGGGTATTCTGAGTTCAAAAGTTGATTACTTTTCAGGGCCCATTTTGTAAATTCCTGTATGGGCATGGTGTCCATGTTGTAATAACATTGCCCCCCCCCCCGCCGTTTTGGGAAAGTCATATAACTCAGCAAAAGGCATCTAACAAAATATATCCATCTTCGATTACTTGCTTTTCCAAAGGCGGATCGGAGTTGGTGGTTATAAAAAAGAATAATCCCGAATATATAAATAAATTTATATATATATATAAACGACTAATGGGTACATTAGGAGGACAGTTTTTGTTCTTTTTCTTTGTTCAACTGTCGACCTAATGTAGGGGTCGCTATTATGACGGAATAAACTGCATTGTTAGGTGTCGACTTAATGTACCCGTTAGTCAAATATCCATATATATATATATTATATATATATATATATATATGCGAAGATACCCAACTTTAACATTTCGACGGCGTCTCGGTAAATTGTATAGCGTGAGGATTGATGAGACAGGAGACAAAGGACGTAGCTGAACTTCAACTTTCAACTTTACTGTCATGTGTGTATATTGAAGTATATGCTATATTTTTAATTTGTAAACAAATCTTTCGGCATATTACTCCCAGTGTTAAAGATCGTATGCTCGATCTATAATGAAAAACACAAGTCAGAAAAAATTGGAACCAGCGGGATTCGAACCTGTCATCTACTGCTTGCCGGGCAGCGACTTAACCACCAGGCTATTCTGGTTCACGGCCAAGTCACGACGAACTAGAATCAAATACCCAAGATCCTCTTCTTTCTGACTCATTAATATTCAAACGGTCCGCCGTGGAACAATGGTTAGTAAACGAAGAAGCTTGACTGGGGAGGAATTTTTAATTTGTAAACAAATCTTTCGGCATATTACTCCCAGTGTTAAAGATCGTATGCTCGATCTATAATGAAAAACACAAGTCAGAAAAAATTGCCTGGTGGTTAAGTCGCTGCCCGGCAAGCAGTAGATGACAGGTTCGAATCCCGCTGGTTCCAATTTTTTCTGACTTGTGTTTTTCATTATAGATCGAGCATACGATCTTTAACACTGGGAGTAATATGCCGAAAGATTTGTTTACAAATTAAAAATTCCTCCCCAGTCAAGCTTCTTCGTTTATATGCTATATGTTTGTATTATAATCTTCAGAACCTGAAGAAGGCCGTGAAGGCCGAAAGCTTGGCCCAATAAAGTTGAAGTTCAGCTACGTCCTTTGTCTCCTGTCTCATCAATCCTCACGCTATATATATATATATATATATATATATATATATATATATATATATATATATATATGTTGTATATGTTATTTCCTTACAATTGTTAATAATTATTCTAATGTATACATGTATCTCATAGCATTCGCTTGGATCCAGCTGAGGCATGCGGCTTGTCATTGTTCAAAACTCACCTGCTCCTGACAAAGGAATTAATTAATAAGGTTGAAGATTTGTCAAATCTGTCGGTCAATTGAATCTGGTGTCGTCGAAACTACTAACCGTCTCCGTGGTCTAGTGGTTAAGGCATTGGCGTTCTAAGCCAACGACCCGGGTTCGATTCCCGGCGGAGACATTTTTTCAGCCTTTGCAAAAATTTCAAAAAGGGAGGATAGCTCTGGGGAACTTTGATTTGAGCTACGCAATCATTATTCTCTCATTTCCTTTAGCATTGTATTATTTCCACGAGAGTTGCCAAAGCTGTTGTATATGTTATTTCCTTACAATTGTTAATAATTATTCTAATGTATACATGTATCTCAAAGCATTCGCTTGGATCCAGCTGAGGCATGCGGCTTGGATCCAGCTGAGGCACGCGGCTTGTCATTGTTCAAAACTCACCTGCCCCGACAAAGGAATTAATTAATAAGGTTGAAGATTTGTCAAATCTGTCTGTCAATAAGCCAGTTCGGGGTTAGCGCATGGTACTGAGATTGTACAAATGACCCCAATATCCACAGATATTTTAGACATGGAGGGTCCCTTTATGTGCACTTCAGAAAAATAACTCTGGGAGTGATAGAGGTGCCTCATGAATAGCTTTTGTTCCCCCTTTAAAAAGAATACTTCCACCTGGATATCATGGAATGCACCATTAGTGCATAATTGAATAATGATTACATTACATTCATGAGCACATATCGAATATTAGTGTCAGTGGGTTTTAGAATTTGGTACAGATGACCTTTATCTGCTCATGCTCAGATTGCATCCCCGAAGTGGCTTATTGAATCTGGTGTCGCCGAAACCACTAACCCGTTTCGTGGTCTAGTGGTTAAGGCATTGGCGTTCTAAGCCAACGACCCGGGTTCGATTCCCGGCGGAGACATTTTTTCAGCCTTTGCAAAAATTTCAAAAAGGGAGAACAGCTCTGGGGAACTTTGATTTAAGCTACGCAATCATTATTCTCTCATTTCCTTTCGCATTATATATATATATACTCTTGTACCAGCGTACCAATCATAACAGAGGAGTTATTATTGAACATTTTCCCCTATTTTATATTTTTTAGACGTTAGCGAAAATTGAACTGATTTAGTCCGTTTTGAACTCTCTGATTTCATAAGTCTTCCGACCGCTGAGAGCTTATAATCTGTGGCAAAAATGAGAATAGATAACGACAGAATACCCACGAAACGATTCTGTAAAGATGATTATAATAAAGAAAAAACAAACAAACACATGAATACTGTAAAAATGGTTACCGTAGTTCTTTTCTTATTACGAGGCGGCTAAAGTTATAAATATTAATATCTTATAATATTTTATAAATACATCAACAAAGTTGAACAGCTTGAAAATCGAGAAAAAAAAAATGGAAAATACAGAAGGAATCAGAAAAGTGGAATTATTCTCGCTAAAATAATAAAACACATTTCCCAAAATAAATGTGACCCGTCACGTCAAAATGAGACAGAAGTCGCATTTTTTGAAATTGCATTTTATTATTGATTATTATTCTCCGTTTCATAAGCTTTAATTTGGTATATAGTTCAACTCTAGAGAGTGAGTATTAGTGGAGATAATAGCTTTTGAATCTTGAGTAAAGTAGGGCTGTGGCAAAGTATTTCTTCGGGAAAAACGCTTCCAAAGTTTGACTTCCGTTTTGCAGTCATGCAGCATTTTCGTTTGTAATGTCAACTAGATTTTTATAAAGCCCTTAGCAACCGTTTATTAATTCTAATAAAAACTAGTCCTTATGTTTCTTTCGGATCTCTTTTCATGAAAACATGAATTTTAATTCATTTAAGCCATGAGTTCTAACGCTTTAAAGGGTAACAAATCAAGTAGTTTCACGGCACTGAAAAAGCTTCCCGCATCAACTTCATGCTTTTTTCGTTGAGCCTTTCCTATGCCGGTATGATTTTCTTAAAGGGTTGATTAACCTATAGCTATAGTCAAAAGGTTTATAATTCTGTCATTTTGTGGGGGAAATTTATTAGATTATGGTTCAAACTTTCAGAGGTTTTTATATCATATCTTTTTCTAAATTAATCATGTAAACTTGATTTCTTTCAATGTTATTTGCTTTCTTTTTATAGCTTGGATTCGATTGTCGCAAAGTCATTCAATTTTGGCAAATTTACTGATTAGACTAGTCTTTACCAAGAATAATATTGACAGAGATCGTTGATGTCTGCGTATGAAGCTTACTTTTTTTACTTTTCGTCTTGTGAAAGAGCAATAGAAATCGCAGCTGAAGAATTAACACACGATTTTTCTCTCTCCTTATACATCACGCGCGCCTGTTTCATAATCTCCACAGTTTTATTTCTTTCTTTTGAATGCTAACTCTCTTTTCGGTTCGCTCTTTACTTATTACCAGATTAAACAACGATAAAATAAAACAGAATCATAATAAAGAAATTGTATCCTGCTCTAGTTAGTTCTACCTTTAAAAAATGTTTATAAAAGCGTCTTTTTTTCTTTTCGCCATATCAAAGAGGTATAGAATTCGCCCCTTTCAAAGAACAAGGATTAAGTCACATCCTGCCTTCGCGAGACGATTGATTTTTCTTCTCTCCCATTGTCCTTCTCAGGGGCCGCGGAACGTCTTGGAAAGTGGAGGGGCTAAGGGGGGGGGGGGGGGGGGGGGCTGCGTGTATAACCACATTTTTGCACTGCCATACGTTTGCACGTGTTTACTGAAAAAAGTGAGGGGGCTGCAGCCCCCAGCCCGGTTCCGCGGTCCCTGCTTCTCAATCACGAGCTTGTGTCATAATCTCCACACAGGTCCTTTTCTGTATAGTTAAAAAGCTTCATTTCTTTTATCATCAATTCCCCATGTTCAACAGCAGGATAAAGATAGACTGCTTCTTAGCGCCGCTCTATAGTTAATAGAGCTTTAATTTTTTTTTAATTAACGCCCGAACAATCTCTCTACTTCTAAATCTTTCACCTGTATCATAATTTCGACTGTTCTTCTTAATTCTATTTTAAAAGCTAACTCTTTCCTGTCTGTTCGGCTTTTTAACGAATAAGAGATTTGGCCGCTAATTATCATCATGTTGACTGGCGGTATGAACATGACGAAGACAAACTGCATCTTAGCTTGAAAGTTCGTTTCTCCCCGCTCTATATTTAACTCAAGCTTAAAAAAATCAGATACTTGTTTCACTATCGCAAACCGAGGGCCTTTTCATTCTAGCTTTACAAAATAATTTTCTTTTATTTTCGTCTGTTAAAAAGAGTTATAGAATTGGCCGCTTTTTATCGTCATGTTCAAAAGCGGGATAGAGATAAACTGCTTCTTAGCGCCGCTCTAGTTAACTAGAGCTTTAAAAAAAAAAATAATGACAACTGCTTTTTGTAAAATTGACACCCAGACAATTCTCTCTCTCCTTCTAAATCTTTCACCTGTATCATAATTTCGACTGTTCCTCTTAATTCTATTTTGAAAGCTAACTCTTTCGTGTCTGCATCTTAGCTTGAAAGTTCGTTTCTCCCCACTCTATAGTTAACTCAATCTTAAAACAAATCAGATACTTGATTCACTATCGCAACCGAGGGCCTTTTCATTCTAGTTTTAAAAAATAATTTTCTTTAATTTCGACTGTTAAAAAGAGTTATAGAATTGGCCGCTTTTTATCGTCATGTTCAAAAGCGGGATAGAGATAAACTGCTTCTTAGCGCCGCTCTAGTTAACTAGAGCTTAAAATATAAATAATGACAACTGCTTTTCGTAAAAAATTGACACCCAGACAATTCTCTCTCTCCTTCTAAATCTTTCACCTGTATCCAAATTTCGACTGTTCTTCTTAATTCTATTTTGAAAGCTAACTATTTGTCTGTTCGGCTTTAACGAATAAGAGAATAAGCAGAGGGGGGGGGGGGGGCGCAAGGGGCGTATTGTGTTGACAAAGTATGCCCCAGACCACCCAGATGGCCGTTTGGCTTCGTCAAACGGAGGGTTCCTCAGTGTGTGCCCCCCTTTCTGGAAATCCTGTATCCGCCCCTGGCTAACAGGTAGTATGAACATGATGAAGATAACGCGCGTCTTAGCTTGAAAGTCATCGAGTCTCTCCGCTTTATAGTTTACTCCAAAAAAAATGTGTATAATCTACTGGTGTCTAATAGCTAATTTCTTTTCTTCTTCGCCATGTTTTAAAGAGGTAGAGAATTCGCCCCTTTCAAAGAACAAGGATTATAAGTCACCTCCAGCAAGAGACGATTATTGATTTTCTCTCTCTCTCTCTTTGTCCTTGTTTCATAATCTCTACACAGATACACGTACTGTTCTTTCTGGTTAAAAGGCTTATTTTCTTTTCGGCTTTTCAAAGGATTACATAATTTACCCCTTATTATTATCGTGTATCAATAGTTTCGTTGTTCGTAAGTCATCTTCCCAGTTCTTCTTACTTCTGTTTTGAAAGCCAACTCTTTTGTATTTCCTCTTTACTTTCCATAGATTAAACAGCGATGGCTTAAACCAGCTTGGCAATGAAGAGATCTTGACGATGAATCGTGTGAATAAGTGAGATATAGAAAGTTACAATTCAGAATTCAAAGCGAGATCCATATAATCCGATTTTGCTACATCAACCTTTCTTCTGTCTCGCACGGTCCAGTGGTGTATTAAACGGAGCGGATAGAGGGGGCACATGCCAAGGGCAGCACTTTCAGGGGGGGGGGGGGGAATGGAAATGAAAGACAATGACGAAAATGTGTGGTCCTGGATTACTACGCACCCAAATCATTAATAAAATGCATATTTATAGAAACAGTGTTTTTAAGGCCTCGGATGAAAAAATAAATGAAGCTTGGCAGCTCTCTCGGATTTGTTTTCTCAAAGAATCTCGTAATATCTCCTCAATGTACGTAGAATATACATCTAGTTTATAGAAGCAGTGTAAAGGGTTCATATTTACATTTTCTCTTTTACTTTATTTTTCAATCAATCGGCCTTTATAAAGAACGCATAACGATGGACTGTCGAACTAGCCAAAATACGGTCCGGTCAAGGGGGATACTCAACACACAAAATCGCCCCATGGCTGGAGCTCGCTACAAAAGGGCACCAGCAATTTCTTTCTTTCTTTCTTTCTTTTTGCTGTTGCTTGTCGAAGACTTTTCGGACATGTGACAACCACCCCCTCCCCCCCCCCCCCCCCTCATGTTACTTTCTTTGTATAGACTTGAATTAAGATTTGAATAAATGTACCGACACTCTTTATCATAAATAATTAATAATTCAGTTCATATTATAATTCTTTTCATGTTATAATTTTGGATTGGTATAGACTTGTGCATGTACTACAATGAGAACGAATGACATGACGTCATCCCATCGGAGTCCATGGATTCGCTCAGCTCAAGTGCCAGTCGTCGCTGCAGCTTGACTCCATGTTGAAATCCTCGTTCTCGCTTGATTGTTGATTTGAAGAAACGATGCTATCCATGGTGAAAAGCTTGTCAAAAGATATCCTGCTTTATATAAACCACGGAAGGATCCAAAAGCCAGGTCAAATTTGCATATGCCGCATTGTTTGTGACGAAGAGTCAAATCACGGACGCGTGTCCGGCTCTATTGAAACAATAATATAACACACGAATGCTCGCTTCCCTTGATCTTCTTATACAATAGAGATTTACAAGTCAAAGGTGAAATAGAGCATTCACATTTTCTATAGATGTAACTGCGGCGTTCAATTTCAGGGGAAGAAAATCTTCTGTCCAACAACAATTTTCTTATTCCACTCCACATTCAATGAATAAAAACAGAAAATGAGGGGGCTGAGTCAGTGAGAATTTAAATTATCCCTTTAAGTACCAGAAACGAAAATAACACTTTTCAGATATCAATACCCCATATACCCCGAAAAATAGACTTTTCATTTATATCATATAACAAATTTTCAACATAGTGAATGCCTTTGATAAAAATAAATCTGAATGTTATTTTGCAACAAATTGATACAATTTTAGGTTCTGCAATTTGAAACTTTGCAAACAAACATTCAGTTAGTATATTGTGTAAATAAGATAGGGGATTTCACTGGGGTATAAAGAGAGGGAAGTTCCCCAGTTTCTGCTGTAAAAAGATAAAGGTTTATCTCCTTGTCTGGATTCAAAAGATGCATATCGGTATAGGGATCGAGGTCTGCATGTGCATATGGAGTTTCTTTACAACAGCGCATGTGAATGGAAATGACCATCTTTTATTAGTGATTACCCACGCCGATGAAATCGGCAGAGTTATGTAAAGGGCTCCGTATGTTTGTTCGTTTGTTTGTGTACAATAGAACGGGTTCGCACCAAATTTTCAAGGAATGTTCGGATAGTGACAGGAAAGAATCGATTAGATTTTGGTGATGATTGGTTGAGCCCTGCAAATTCTGTGTGACCTTGAAGTTTTGACCCCAACTTCATTTCAGATAGTGACAGGAAAGAATCGATTAAGAAAAGAATGGATTAGATTTTTTTTGTGATGATCGGTTATAGAAACTTCAGTTCGGAGAGTTCTTTTTTTGTTTTTAAGAATATTTTATTACTTCCTTTTTCAAAATAACATTTTTCACAATAATCGAGGTAAAATACACAAACAAATATATTCACACCCAGTATCGTGCCAAATTACATAATAATAACAATAAGTAACCATAATATTTTACATGCATGTATTAAATACTAGATTATGCCAAATCTAGAAGTCTTTATTGCGATAAAAAAGAAGAAAAATATAAAATATAAAATATAGTGACAGGAAAGAATCGTTTAGGGAAAGAATGCAACTACTCTGTAGCGCCGCCTTTGACGGCCTTTCTAGTTCTCCAATGTCTTGCAGATACAAATGGTTCGCATGGGCCACAGAACAGGAACTGGGGTGGATGCAGTCCCCACCACCACAACCACACAGAATTATTGTACACACTTTATATAAAAACACTACCCTCTGATACCTTCGGGGAAACCCTATCATCACTGGTGTAGACAGGGGGCACCGGGGGCCATGCCCCCTCCCTATTCAGCCACTACAACAAAAAAAAAAGCGAGAGCGAAAAAGCGGGGGAAGTGAGAGAAAAAATGCCTAAAAAAGCACTACAAGCCATTATCCTGGCTCTCAAAATTTGCTAAAAAAGTCAAAGTTTTCGCGCCCACCCTTGTACCATGGGTGTCGATCCCGGGGGGATGGACGTATAATATCCCCCAAAATATTTGAGGTGGGAGGATGGCCTGTATTATCACTCCCAATATATTTGGATAACATAAATAAGAATTATGATGCATTAACTTGAAACTAATAATTATTTAAACTAATGATGTTTAATCTTGAAAAAACACATTCTTTAATGATTAGAAGAAAGGAAATAAAAAAATGCCATAAGTTCAATACGAAAATATTGAAGAAAATTAGTTCACTCGCATTGTTTTCATTAAAAACATTTTGGTATGCTTTAAAATGCAAGTTTTATAGACAGATTCCCTGATGTAGGAGAGGGATACTCCCTCCCACCCCTGCTCGGTCTCTTCGCTCAGTGGTGTGTCTGGGGGGGGGGGGGGGGGAGGGGAGCACGTGCACTAGGAAACACTTGAAGGGGGCGCAAACGCAAAGGAGAGAAAGAAAAATAGGGGAGTGAAGAAACATTATAATCGTTACGGCTTTACGACCCGTACCCAGCCCTGTTACATACAATGCAGTATTGCGCCCCAAATAACTGAAAAGCAGCCAGGGCGGTGAACTAATATTCCGCCGCGGGAAGGGGGCCGCGGGAAGGGGGGGGGGGGACTCCCCTCCCTGTATCCACCCCTGTTACATACGGTGCATTATTACGTCCAAATAACTATAACTTTCGCCTAAAAAATTATTTTCTACGAGCCGTTATCTTTATCTCAAAATTGCGGGGGACAAGGGGGGGGGGGGGGGATGTGGTGAAATGTGAATCGACCTATAAAGCATTCACGAATTCACGACAGGGTCAATTTCTCCTTCATCCTGACAGTCTCTCTCTTTCTTTCCCTGCCACCCAGTCCCCCTTGTCTCTCTGCCACCTCACTCCACCCTCTCCCTCTCTTTATGCCATCCATCTTCTACATTAATCTACATGTATTTTTAATGTTACTTATGAAGGTTAACGACGTACATATCAAAGTCAACAACCTTATCCGGGGACAGGCGCAATCACGAAAGTTTGTAATCGTTCCGGAATTCTTAATAACTTTAATAAATTACCTCGCTCTCTCGCTCTTTTACTCGATCCCTCTTAATACAACAAACGGACTTATCGAATCACTTTTCTCCCCTTTTCCCCATATTTTGGAGTTCATTTTTAAGACCAAACGGCTGATCGAGATCGATATTTCAAAAAATAAACACATCGATAATGTTTTAATTTCAATAAAGCGCTCATTATATAACTGTCCAATCATGCTGGTTTGTAATAACATTACCCAAAGCACTAAGTAATATTTTTTTAATTCATGCACTCGAATAAAATGTGCTTAATATTATTCCGAATTACCCAATAGATCTTGTTGACATATATAACGAAAACGTTAAAAATATAGGGCAAAGCCAAGAAAGAAAGAAAGGCTACTCTTTCAAGGGGCGTTTTTGAAAGTGTGTGTGTGTGTGGGGCTGATTTGATTTCACTCATTAATGATAATATATTAAGCTAATTCATACATTTTATGAAATGTGTTTACTAAAAAAAGGGTGGAGGGGGGAGGGGGTGGGCTGCAGCCCCCAGGCCCCGTCCCCAGTTCTGGTTCCGCGACCCATGCAAAAGTAAAGTTGTATTTATATTCAGAAATCCGGTCTTAACTCGAGAACATTTTCGTTGTGATATTTCAATTTCATTTTTTTTTATTCGCAGCCATGACGGCTACATACAACAGCTATTAACATGTGAAAGTGAATTTATAATTGCATTGCTTGGAAACTACACAATGTATTTTTGGGATTGGATTTTTATTGTTATTAGTTGAGGGGTTTTTTGGTTTGGAACATAGAGCAATATTTTGAATAGTTGTCCGTCCTTTATTTATTCGTGTATTAATTTTTTATGTCGTTTATCATTACTATATATTTTTGTGGTGGGCTCGATGTGGGAAAATTAAATGTTAGGGGCCGACTTTGTCATGGCACAACCTAGGTATTTTTTTCTCAGAAAACTATGACAAATGATACGTACGGTACTTTGACGGAGACTTCAATACATTCGTACTTTTTCCAAAGAAAATAAGCAAAATGAAGCAGAATGAGTCACCATTTAAACCGTAAGTGGCGCTCTTTCAAAACACTAAATATACAACTTCCTTCAAGGCAGAACAAGAATAAAGAACAGGAAGTCGGCGAAATCGAAGGAATCGCAGGGTGGGTCTCTAAACAAAAGCTCGCGCTAATCCCGCTGAACGGCGACTTTTTAGAGTCGCCGATGGATATGACAGGATCGGGAGATAATCCCGCTAATCGGCCTTTTTAACTTTGGCCGCGGTGAAAACGGTGACAAAACTTTCCGTAAGAAGCCTAAGAACACCCTTTCCCCATCCTATCAAGTTCTCCTGTTCAAATCTGATGAGTGCTTATATTTACTTCTGATAATTTCCCCTTTTCCTTTCAATTAAGTTCCCATTTTGCCACTTTTTAAGTGCCCTTTTTCAAACCTTCTTTCCTTCTGAATAAGTGACAATTTCCTTTTCTTAGAAATGCCCATTTCCCATTTTGATAAGTGCCCTTTTTCAACCTTATGGATGCCCTTTTGTTTTTGTTTTTTACTTCTGACAAATGTCTCCCCTTGCCCTTTTCCCCTATTGACAATTCTCCCCTTTTCAAATCTGAATAGCGACCCTCTTCTTCGATTATGAATAGTGACCCTCTTCGATTATGAATAGCGACCCTCTTCTTCGATTATGAATAGTGACCCTCTTCTCCGATTATGAATAGCGACCCTCTTCTTCGATTATGAATAGCGACCTGTTTCGATTATGAATAGCAACTAATGAATTTAATCAGACGAACCTTCGTTTATTTAGATGAGGATAATTTTTCCACTCTTGTACAAATCGCTTGTTCGTCCCCAAATAGAGTACGCTCATGCTGTGTGGAGCCCCACCTTAAGAAACATATACCTGCTTTGGAAAATGTCCAAAGAAGAGCAACTAGATTAGTCCCAGAGTTAAAGGGGCTGCCTTATGCACAAAGATTGAGGAAGTTGAATATTCCTACCTTAGCTTACAGGAGGGCTCGAGGCATATGATTATTATGCAATTAAGAAAGAGGGAAATGGACTATAGCATGCGCCAGTTAAACATAACATTGTATTAGGGCAGTCTCTATCATAAATACTCTATATTGTTTGAGCTTGTGTAAGCTAACATGTTCGATACGTATGAAAATAGACACAAAATTGAGTTAATTGTGGACTCATATAATAGCTCAATGTGCTTAGTGTGGAAGCATGCAATAGAAGGCCTGGTATTCTGGTATTCATCTTCGCCTGCTCGTCAGTGAAATGTAATCAAAACCATCTTCCAGGTGGGAGTACTTGAAACCGATAGCATCTTGACCACTTTTGGTTACCTGAAGTGCTCTGAACTTGGCCCATCAGGTTCTCTTCATATTATGACAATGGAAAATGCCCCAAAGCAAAGATTTTCAACTGGTTTATCAGTAGGTCGAAACAACAGAAACAATGTAATAATGATATAAATAGATAAATAATGATAAAGAGATATGTAATCTGTAGGTGTTCTACTAATGAATGTAAAACAAACCCTATATACAATAGACGTCATTGAGTTTGTTGCTAGAATACGGAGAGAGTATTCTAGCAACAAACTCAATGACGTCTATTGTATATAGGATTTGTTCCGACTTACTGATAAACCAGTTGAAAATCTTGCTTAGGATCATTTTCTATTGTCATACAAAAATAAACAAAGAGATGAAGAGACCTGATGGAATTAAATGACTGTGATACTTACATCTGTACTCTCTTGAAATGTTGAATGCAAGACACATCTATTCAACAGGAGCAAGCTGGACACTAACCACCACCAGCTGAAAATTGATATGAATGCTGATTGCAAGATTGGATGTCACACCAACAGTCCACAGCTGAAATATGAAAGAAATGTGACAATAAGTATTTATCTTTTTAAGCATCCTCTGAACACTACATTTTGGAGGGGAAATAGGCACAATATAGTATATTATATTGATGTAACTGAGCTCAGTATGACCATGTACAGCCACGGAAAAAATTATTAGACTAAAAATAGTTACTGAGTGTTATTTTTGTGGTAAGAAGGAAATAAAATATCATAAAATCAAGGTATAATTGCTGGAGTTTGGTATTCATTCAATGAAATACAAAGACAAATCATTTTTATAATTTTGTATGCATATTAAAGTACCCTAATTACAGAATCTTGGTCTAATAACTGTTTCCAGGGCTGTATGTAGTCAATTGTTTTAGTCTAGTCCGAAATCCATACAAGCACACAAACACAATAAAAAATATAAAAATACATTAGTAGAACAAATATACATTACACATTTCTTTATTATTATTTATCTATTTATTTAATTATTACATTTTTTCTTTGGTTTATACGGCCGTGAGATGGCAAAACAACGTATCTACATAAAACTTCTTTTCCTGTAAATTGAAAATTAAGTTTTGCCGAAGTCCAGCTCTGTTTGTGTTCCTTCTCAGAATGTCATATTTTGTCTGAAAAAGAACAATAGTAGTAAGATTATGTTGAGTGCAATGAAATCTTACTGAAGCCACTAGAATTTTTATTAATTTGCATAAATTAAAACATACATTGTTTTGCCGCAAACACATGTAAAGCTACTGATATGGCAGAAAACGTATGTCTCTTTGAATGAATGTGCGGATATGGCAAAACAACGTATTGCAGATCTTTTGAATCTAAAATGTTTTCATTAAAAAGTTGTTCCTAACAAATCAAGTAGTGTAAGTGCTTAAATGTGTGTGTTGTGTGTGTGTGTGTGTGCGTGTGTGTGTGGGTGCCTTGTGTTGACCGAGACACTTATTCAAATCTCCGTTGAATAATTCTACGTTAAATGGTCTCCCACAACGCCCTTTTTGGTGTTTCTTTCCATCCCTGCGTTGAAATACGCACACACACGCACACGCACACAACAGGGGTGTAACAGGTGCCTGGGGGGGGGGGGGGGGAGACAACTACCCCCAGGACAACTACCCCAGGACAATTACCCCAGGACAATTACCCCTAGGACAACTACCCAGGACAATTACCCCCCCCCCCCCCAGTACAATTACCTCAGAACCCCCCCCCTCCCAACAATGATCAACAGGACATACACCCCCTCCCCCTGGAACAAAATTTGAGCGCTCCCCCCCCACCCCCCCCCCCCCCCATGAGAATATTTTGTTTAATCCAGATGCAAAGTTGTCCGGACATAATAATAAGACCCCCAGACTTAAGTTAACTCGGTAACGTTATGAATATGAGTTACCGGTACGTCGTTAGACTGAACTGAATTCGTTTGTATCTGTTAGTGTTACCGGTAGTTGCGTTCATTTAAACGAACACGTGCATATTGTTAGAACAAATTGTTCCAACTTAAAATTAGGCTTTCTCTCTTTTTTGTAATTATTATTTGAACTTACCTACTGCAATTTTCCTGAGTTTATCCAGGGCCAGAGAAAGGATTTTCTTCCCTCTCAACGCCATTTTCTGCGGCGCAGCTACGTATAATATAGACGCGCTGCTATAATATATACACTAGCGCTGAAAAAATATATGTAACGCGCGCATTGCATAGCGCTCGGCGACGCGCGACAGACCGTCCGTAGACTCTGAGTTTGTACACGCACAAATGGGACATACGTCATTCTACCAACAACGTCTAGCGATGCGCGCACGGCAAATTTACAAATTGCCGTTTACGTTGTTTTGCCATCTCCATAATCGGCACAACTAGAAAAGGGGCCAGCGTATCGCCGCTTACATTGTTTTGCCATCACCATTGTAACATTTTTCACGGGGAGGGGGTGGCATATCTCAATAACGGGACGCATTCTGATTTCAAGGATTGGTGAGGAGTTAGATTATGCTAATAGAAAGTGAAATATGGGACAAAGTCAATTTTCCAAAAAATTCGACATACGTGGTTTTGCCATCTCACGGCCGTATATTTTTCCAGTGTCATATAAAAACAAAAAACAAAACAAAAAACAAAGTGATGAAGAGAACCTGGGGGAATTAAATGACTGTGATACTTACATCTGTACTCTCTTGAAATGTTGAATGCAAGACACATCTATTCAACAGGAGCAAGCTGGACACTAACCACCTCCAGCTAAATGCTGAATGCAAGATTGGATGTCACACCAACAGTCCACAGCTGAAATATGAAAGAAATTTATTGATAAAACAAAATCTTTGCTGAGGATCATTTTCTATTGTCATACAAAACATTACTTATTGAAAACTTGATGAAGTTTATTGTATATAGGGTTTGTTTTATATTCATTAGTAGAACAACTATACATTACACTTTTCTTTATTATTATTTATCTATTTATTTAATTATTACATTGTTTCTTTTGTTTATATTTTTCCAGTGTTATATAAAAAAAACAAAAAAACAAAAACAAAGAGAGGAAGAGAACCTGATGGAATTAAATGACTGTGATACTTACATCTGTATTCTCTTGATTTGCTGAATTCAAGACACATCTATTTAACAGGAGCAAGCTGTACACTAACCACCACCAGCTGAAAAGTAATTTGCATGCTGAATGCAAGATTGGATGTCCCACCAACAGTCCACAGCTGAAATATGAAAGAAATGTGAAAATAAGTATTTACCTTTTTAAGCTTCCTTTGAACACTACATTTTGGAGGGGAAAAAGGGCACAATATATTATATTAATGTAACTGAGCTCAGTATGATCATACATGTACATGCAGTCAATTATTTTAGTCTAGTCCCAAATCCACACAAGCATGCAGACACAATTAAATGATATATAAATAAACTACTTATTGAACAATTTATGATGTCTGTATTGTATTGTATAAATTTAATTTGTTTATTTCATTAATTTATGCACTATTTCTGTTATTCAGGGAGATCTTTTAGGATCATTTTAAAGTTTTTTTTTTAACAATAAAATACAAAGAGAGAGAAATGAAGAGAACCTGATTGAATTAAATTGGTGTGATGCTTACGTCTTTACACTCTTGACATGCTGAATGCAACACGGTAAATCAACTTAGCAGGAGAAAGTCACTAATTTAACAGCCACCAGTTGAAATATGATGGAAACAGATGAATACATTACTAGTTTAAAATAAACAAAATTAATAGAATAGCACAACAAATGTTTCAATAGATCTACAAGCTCAGTATTTGTGGTACTGGATGTAGTTTCAATAATCTAGTCCCATCCAACTCCAATTAAAGATAATATAAAACAGCATGCATGTATATATCTCATGTAAACTGATTTGAAATAAATATCAGAGCAACTTTAGAATACCCCACCACTAAAAACTGACCTAAATGAATGTTCTTAGGATACACAACACTCATACACAACACAAGCTATAACCTAGGGTCTGGAGGTTCTTGTACATAAACCATATGGGTGGGGTATTCTAAAGTTTATACGCTACATTACCAAGGCCCAAATAAGAAGTGAATCATTAATTATTGCTCTATAAAGAGTACAATCACTGCCATTACAGTACTAAAAAAATCATGTGCAACTAGTGTAGTGCTTATTGATTGAGGCCTTTTATTTTTTAGTGCACTGCCCACACACATAATTAACACCTTCAGGCTTCACATATACAAGCTGGGCCAAACCTTTGGATTTTGGAACACAATTCTCAAAGAAATGCATACACTATAATAGCCAGCATAGGCTTAGCTTAGCCTAGGTTTAAGACAGTTGTCTTACTTAGCCTTAAGCCTAGGCCCTAGGCTTCCTAAGCTTAGCATTAGCGAAGTTAGCCATACAGCATAGGATTATCTAAGTTAGATCTCAAGTTAGTTTAACCTAGAATAGACAGCAATAACCGTCTGTTATGGGGAAATCTTTAATATTTCTGACATTTCTCAACCTTCCCCACAGACGGAGGTCTTGTGGAGCCAGGCGTAGTCTCAGCGGAACAACTGACGATACAGAGACCGTGAGAGACTGAAACTTTTGCTTTGGTCTAATTTAAACCTAGGTTAGATTAGGGGCTAGATGGCTAGGCCCAAACTTAAGAATGAAACACCATTACCCAACAAACATGTTGCTGTAATGTGTAACCTTACTTCAACTTACACTAAACCTAAACGTCTGCGATGGGTCCTATTCATGATATTGCCTCCATCCACCCTTGGCTTGGGCATGTTGGGGCCTAGGCCCAGCAGCAGCCAAGGTTATTCAAAATGTTAAGTGTATTTTAGATAAAAGTGGTTTTTGAGGAATTTGGGATAACCAGGAAATTGTGAATGTCAAGTGGTTAAAACGTGCAATTAATCTTCGGTTGAAAGATATTGATAGATAAGACTGGTTGAGTGATGTAAATGGAAATAGCCAAAGTTTGAATTATCGAATTTTTAAAGACTCATTAACATTTGATCCATACTTAGTTAAGTGTAGTAATGTGGATAGCAAAAATTTATGTAAATTTCGCTGCGGGAGCCACCGTCTCCCCAGTGTAAGTGGGCGGTATGAAGGAATACCAAGGTCAAACAGATTGTGCTCCTTGTGTAGTGTTGGTTTGGTAGGTGATGAGTTTCATTATATTTTTCAGTGTGAGTACTTTATTGAGGAACGAAAAGTCTCTATACCAAAGAAATACATAACTCGTCCAAATACTTTGAAAATTTACGAGTTATTTAATACTAAAGACATGAAATTGTTGTCTAAACTTGCCAAGTTTGTTAAAGCGATATCACAGAAATTTAATAGATAATGTATCTTTTAAGATATGCTGTTACCTCTTGAAATACTTTTGTTTTGTTTCTTGTTCTTATATTATTGTTCTTAAGTATACGTAGTAATACTATCACATCTCATGTGTATGAAAACTGCCATTTTGTAATCATTCTATGTTGTACAATATTGTAAATATGTTATATTTCTCATACTCCGGAAGGGGTCGAAAGAAATAAAGTTCATAAAGTAAAGTTCACTTAAACGGATTCTATATAGATTGTACAGTTACACTTACACGGTGTGCTATATATGGGGTTCTAGTAACGAACTTTGCAATCACGAAACAAAAATGGCTATTTCTTTTCTTTTTATCCTATTTATGATTTTTTAGACGTATCATTCTGCTCATATCATTGTAAAATTTAATTACCTTGGATTTTCGCTCTAAATACTGCTTTCTTCATGAAAAAACCCCTCTTCTCGATGCAAGTCACTGTCTGGAAACCGGTTCGTGAAATCGACGATATGCCAAGCAGCGTGCACATCGCTTTGCAGGTGCGTTTTCACGATCCGTCCTGCCTTCTACGGGACGGATCGTGAAAACGGACTTCCTCAATTGTCATGAACCTTACGCGTTTCGTGATGTAACGTATGACGTAACTAGACAATCTCAGACTCTGAAATTTTGAGAAAATGTAGGCATTGTGATACCTAGTTAAAATATCGAAAAAAATCATTTTATGAATTTGCATCGATTTTTGCCTCTTGTGACACTTCGTAAAATCGGTGACGATATTTGGCAATGATTTTTTAACTTTGCCTCTTTTCCTCTTTTCTGTTTGTCTGTCTTTCTCTCTTTCCTCATTTAGTCTTTCTTTATCTTACCTTTCTAGCTTTCCCAACTTGTTGTAAAATCAGTCAGTTATTTTTTCTTCACACACATATGGCCGTTTCAATATCACAAGCTGACTCTACAGTGTTTTTACTTTTTATATTCATATTTTTATTGTGTAAATAGCGTCGGATCTATGTCTGTAGAATCTGTGGTACTAAATTGCCAAATTTAACTGTACTTTGCAATAGTTTGTTTCACTGATTTGTTTGTTTTTCCCGTTATTCTCCAATTATTCTCCAAAAATGTGTACTTTTAACTGTAATTGATTATTAAAATGGTTTTTTGCTGCTTTTCCGTTAATCATTCATGCTCTTAAAAAAAAAAAACATTTTGCCAGTATTTGTTCCAAACTTATAATGTTACATATTTGTCTTTCTGATTTTCTGATTGTTTTCGAGTTTTAATGTTTTACAATGTGTTTATGTAATATTTGAATGTTCTTTCATGTAAATTACGTGCAATTCGGCTTTTTGCCGCGAATCCGTGTGATTCTTTGAATAAACCATTATTGCAATGAATCGAATTGAATTAACAGGTTAAGTGCAAATGTAATTAATCGATGAATTCTTATACAAAGTCCACCAACGATATCTATTATTTTTTTTCTTTTTGGTTTATATTCCCGAACCACCGCACAAAATTATATACAACTATTTGTCAAAGCCCATTGAACTCACTTGTTCATTTCCATCCATACAATTTCATAGTAGGATTAATACATAATTATAGTAAATAGTGTATGTATAATACGCGCTGTGATTGGTTAGATTCGCATCCCGTGACGTGCAAACATTCTGTTTTATACAACTTCCAAGAATGTTCTGTAATCTGATTGGTTTAAATCGTGTCACATGACATTCAGTGGACTGCACTATAGCATCAATAGGGCGGTTTACTTAGTATATGCACAGAAATTTAATTTTGCACACGGCCCGCAACCTCGGGCAAAGGAACTGTCGACGTCGACTGCTGGGGGCTGCTGTATTAGTCCCATCTATAGAAGTACGTGCAGAGTACCGATAGAGTGCGTCGCATCAAAGCTTATCTCATCAATACGGGGAGGCAGTATATGAATTACAGGATCCATGCTTTATAACTTTTACTGAAATTAGTTTGTATTTAAAAGTTTGAGGCAATAGATGAGTACAAAGTGTGAGTGAGGGGGGGGGGGGGGGGGGTGTATAGCTTATATAGGCCTATATACTTTATTTGTGTCTATCGCATGTACAAGTACTTATTCATCATACTTTCTTATTTGTATCCTTTGTTATTACAGACATTAGTGGGACAATGTGGGAAACTGTCAACTTTCTTTCCATCAGTACTGTAGGCCTACATGTATTACTTTGTTACACATATTTTGAAGCTACATACCGGTATAGCATTTCTTATTGAGAGATGAAAAGTGTGATTACATGACATCATCACAGACATCCTCAAATGATTTATAACCTTTGAGTTTTTCCCGTCATAGTCTGTTCTGTTAATAATCAAATACGGTAGTTGAAAATATGGAATAATCCAAACTCAGGAATGTCTGAGAAGTCTCTCGTATATCCTGTCAGTTTCGTTGGGTCCGGGCATCCGGCTCGCGAGAGTTTCACCCGCAACGTACCGGCGGTATCTACCTGGGTGAGATCGGGGTCCACGGAAGATCCAAGTCACCGACAGCCGTCGCAAGTTTGACAAGTTTTTCCTTATTATACCCGCTCGTACTCACACCTCTTTGTCTCAAGAAGTCTGTCAAATCTCTGACTGTCCAATCCTTCACTGACTTCCTTGACGATGAACTCGAAGTCGATGCCATTGTAAGAAATTATGAAATAGTCACTGTCGTCGATAACAGCTAGGGAGAGACGCGCATTGACTTTGCATGGAGATCGGGCAAAATCCAAGATGGCGATCGGTCAAAGCTTGCCCGAGTTAGTAACAGTAACTAGGAAGTAAGGGGTGTTGACGTCATCGCGTAAACCGCCCTATTAGCATCAATATACCTGCACTCACCGGAGTGCAGGTATAGTGCATTTGGTATAGTGCATTTTCTGCACTCAGAATGACGTCATTCACGTCAACAATGCAAGTGGCAATGACCGGGCGTGTCAAAGTTTGCGCGAAGTGTACGCGCAATGGTGTTTGTATAACCAATCAAATTCAGGAAAGCCCTGCACGTACTAAGCTAGCTAAAAGGCGCTTATGCCCTAATTTCTTCATCTCTATAGCGCTATGTACTGCATGCACTGCAATATATGCATAACGTTAATACGCATTCACAGATTGTGAGACTGCATCGCGCGCTAGCTGTGAATTCATTAGCCTAGGCCTAGTTGTTAATTTTTTTATTGTTTTTTTCTGTTCTCGTGTTCCTTTTTTGGATATAGTTTGGATATACAAATGTATATGCAAATACATGATGGGTGAACACAGAGGATTGGGATTTGTGTTATTAACTGATCAGGAAATGGAGGAACTCTTGGACAGTGTTGATAGTAAAAACACGAAAAAAGTGGCTTTTGCTAAACAGTCGGGTAACGTCGCGTCGCGTTGGTAGAAATTTTCGAACATTTTTCAGGAAGGTGTCTTCAAGGGGACAAATTGAAAAAGAGTCCATCTCAGTATCATTTTTCCCGTTTTCAGGCTAAAAACGACAAACAAGGGAATAAAGAAAACAATAGAAGTATAATGCAAAGAAAAACATGAACTATAAAGAGAGAATTCCCAGAACGAACGCATCTACACTATATACAAATTGTTCTCATATTTGGGTTAATGTATGCCGACATCTTTGACTCGTGTCTTGAAGATGTCGATCGATGGTAGTCAGTAGACGTAAGTAAAAGTAACAAAACTAGATTTAAATAATTGAAGCTACTAACAGACTAATATAATGCTTACCTGTCACCATCTTCCCTTTTAGCAAAAGCCTGATGGCAGCATGAATTAATTATTTGATTTCTTATGCCATGAATAAATCGATTGTTGGATTAATTAATTATTCAATTAATCACTGTTTTATTGAACTTTGGATTGAAAACACAGAGATGTTTAATAATTTTAATAATTTTAGCTGTGTTTACGTTTTCCGGATTCGTGGAATGGCCTGAGCTGCGCATGGCCTAGCCTAGCCTAGCCTAGTTTGCAGGCACAAACCCTGGTCAGTCGTAAAAGAGTGCCTGCACTGTAAGACTACTATAGGCCATGTAGTATAGCTGCTCCTTCCGACCAGAAGGTAGCTGAATTAGGCTTCTGTCAAGACACAATGATTTTCTGATAAAGTGTCAAATTAGGGTCTGTGCTTGCAGACTAGGCCTAGCCTGCCTATACACGTACGGTACGTGTAGGCTAGTCATGCTCTGGGGAGCGTTTCATCAAGCGTTTTGTCGGTGATTTTTACCGACAAATTTGCTCTCAGCCAATCAGATGCAAGGATTTCAGTAGCTTATAACAGTTGTTGGTAAAAATCACTGACAAAACGCTTGATGAAACGCTCCCCTTGTCTACGCTGCATATCTTTTCATGCGTAAAGTGCTTTGCACTGTGTCACGATCATCGTCATCATCATCAGACATCATCCGTGAAAGTACAGGCCACCGGGATGGTGTATCATCGCACGATGGCTTCAAGTTCAAGCTCAGCCTCAGGGTGAGGGGAAGATGGTGACAGGTAAGCATTATATTAGTCTGTTAGTAGCTTCAATTATTTTAATCTAGTTTTGTTACTTTTACTTACCTCTACTGACTACCATCGATCGACATCTTCAAGACACGAGTCAAAGATGTCGGCATACATTAACCCAAAATATGAGAACAATTTGTATATAGTGTAGATGCGTTCATTTTGGGAATTCTCTCTTTATAGTTCAGTTTTGTCTTTGCATTATCCTTCTATTGTTTTCTTTATTCCCTTGTTTGTCGTTTTTAGCCTGAAAACGGGAAAAATCATACTGAGATGGACTCTTTTTCAATTTGTCCCCTTGAAGACACCTTCCTGAAAAATGTTCGAAAATTTCTACCAACGCGACGCGACGTTACCCGACTGTTTAGCAAAAGCCTAAAAAGTTGAACGATATGCCAGACACAAACTTGAAAGATTTTGCAGTTTAGTTGGAATGTATACCGGTACATCTATTGAGTCCTTGCATCAACTCCCTACGAGAGAGCTTCATAACCTCCTGAGTCGAAGGAGTTTCACAAATTCAACAATACGTACAAAGCTGTGCTCAAGCAAGTGAAGAAAGGTGGAAAAGGTACAGTGAAACATAAACCTCCTGTAAACAAAAATGACATGAGGAAAATCCGTGAAAGTGGACTGTAGACCCTGATACACCGATTGGTCTCCAGAACAAGCTATTTTTGGATGTGATGGTATACTTCATACAGAGAGGAAGGGAAAGTCTCAGAGCCATGACGCCAGACGATTACATTCTCACCAGAGGCAGCAAAAGAAAGCGATATTTCGAGATGAAGGACTCATTGACAAAAAACCGACGAGAAGATGAAAGCGAAGAATTCGGGGACGGATGTATGAAGAAAAAGATTCTCCAAGATGCCCTGTTGAAAGCCTCGTGAAATATACAACATTGTTGAATCCCTCATGTCCAGCGTTCTGGCAGAGACCGAAATGTCGCATTCCCAATGATGGACCGTGGTATGATGCCGTTCCACTTGGAGTGAATACCCTTGGCAAGTTACTAAAGAATTTGGCAGCTGAATCAGGATGTGTCACTCCACACAAACCACAGCTTGAGGGCTACGACCGTTACAACGCTTAACGATGCCGGGTTCGAAGCACGGGACATAATGACGGTGACTGTCCAGACATAAGTCAGAGAGCTCCTTGAGACATTACAGCAATACTTGTGACACCAGAAAAGAGGAAATGAGTAGAGTAATATCACGAGCGATTAATGATGAGCAACCGTCAACCAGCACTGCCGTCTATGATCCAGGTGATGTTGACAATGACACTCTTGGAGCTTCAGTTGTCGCCAATGCGATTATGGAACTAAAACAGGTGAAAACAGCGACAGTAGAAACAGCAGTCCAAGCGGCCGACCAAGGACATGTATCCGTCCGCATCAGCCTAAGTCAAGAGCTCACTGTCAACAACACTAAGTCTTTATAAGCCTTTATAAACAAAGCATAGTATCATCAGGAGAGTGTAAATATGTAAATATGTTGGAAACCTGTTTGACTATATTATGTAGGCCTATCTTTTCCTTTGGAACTATAACATTTCAATTTTTTATTATTGTTGCATCCTGGATTTTTAATGACTGAAATTAATAAACTTTGCAACTGTTTGGATCACTTTTTAGTCAACGGGCATGATGGTCGAGACGGAAGCGTGAGCGTGAAGGTAAGAATACTATTCAATTAGTTATTCATTGACTTTTGACCGGGGAAGCTCAGTAGGAGGGGAAGTTGTATAAAACAAACAATGCACGTTTGCTTGTGCATTTGTGGGCCGAAATAATGCACTCTGTTCTCGACTCGTCACCTGGATATACCGCACTCGGTCCTGCGGACCTCGGTGCGGTATATCCATGGGCTCTTCTCGCACATCGTGCATTATTTGGCCCTGAATGCCATCGCTACCGTGCATAGTGCACGACCGTGCACTATAACTTTGATTTTTGCACTGGGAATACGGCCTAATACACAATTATAGTGTATACCTAATACAGTTATAGGTCTAGGGGTCTATTTACTACAGCAAATAGTGCATGTTCTATTTATGCACCATTACTGGACTATATGTACTCCAAATACTAAATTAAAGTTCCATGGTCCGATTTTTCCTCATCAATTCTAATCCTTCGAATGAACTACACTTTTTATTGTGATTATGCACATTTCATCCAATATTTCATTTATTTTTGCGTTTGAAGAAAAAAATTATTCATTATTATGAAAAAGAAATATATGATTGCCGGAAGATCGACAGGTACCGTAATGGCCCCAGTCGTGGAGGGGTTTGACAGTTTTCGATTCATAATTTTCAGAAAATATGCCGAAACTGCTTGTGAATGAAATCCACGTCAAATATTGCATCTTGCTTCTATGGCGCGAACGCTACTGTGGCGCTTCTGCGGGGCATCTGTTGCTCCAGTGTCGCCGCACTTTGCACCAGTGGTGCCACACCCTTGGCAAATGATATTAATCTAAGATAAATCACTGTGTTGTAAAAATATTCTCTCAGTACACGGCGCGCTACTTAAACCATACGCAGGAATCTAGCTAACGCGTTGTCTTTGGGGGATTGTGCATGCGCACTAGTATAATGCGCTTGTCGGGATTCTACGTCATGATTTGTATGCTGTAGGAATGGCGCGTCAAGACTGGAGCATAGGAATTCTCGGTAAGACAGGTAACTTTGAAGAAAGATAATCTATTTCCAAAGTATTTTTCATGCAAAAAAATTGTCTGGCCAACATCTATGGAACTTAAGCTCTGTTACATCGAAAAGAGAAAATATGGTACATATTATTTATTTTGTTTCAGTGTGCTAAAGAGGAAGTTTTTGTTTTACAAAAAAATTAGCAGAACATGTAAAACCCGTGGATAATTCTATTTGTTTACAAACTTTTCCTGCCATCATTTTTTGCGCGATCTGCAGTGAGCGAAACGTCGCATATTTGTTCCGTATTTATATTGGTAAAATATCTGCTAGTCAATTGCATCCGTTCATTTCGCTCCGGTGAGACTAGGGCAGTTGACACAGGGCGTTGTAGCAATGAAGCTGTATTACAAGGGCGCGTCACCACTCGTGCCATTACGGTATATTAGTTATTTCCTATTTTAAATGCAGTATTACCGCCGGCAATTAACTGCTTTACATTTTTACATGTGACCAACCTCGATTGTTTTGAATGACAGATTTAGTAGGGTATCTGAGAGGGGTATCCGTGCACCCCCCACAGGACTAAACAAAACCAACATTTTTAACTTCTTCATAATATGCTTAAAAACATTCAAGATGTTAACAAGAAAAAAAAGTGGCCCCTCTTAGGGAAAATCAAGGGGGCGTCAAGGTGGTCAAAAAAATGCCCTTTTCAAATTTTGTTGAGAGGTCCTTTTGTACTACCGTCACATTTTGACCTGTAACTTTCTGTATGGTCATCAGATTGGTATGAAAATTGGTAGCGTTCTTGCCAGTACTGTTCTACACATTGTGATATAAAAAATATATCCATATCAAAATGTATGTTGCCATGGCAACAGTTATCATGAATGAAAATCTAACTAGAATAGAAGAATTTCATATTTTTTCAAAGAAAATTGCTTAGACATGAAAACAATCACTTCAGTATGAGTTTGATGCAATATTCATGGTGTTTAATGACATTTCCTATCACTTTGAAACATATGCAACATATATTGATAAAAGGAACTCAATTGCATTTTGGCATAGTAATATGTTATGCGTATTACAAACCTACTGTTTTCGCGTATTTTTCAAGATTTCGCAGTCTTTATGCATTAAGAATACGGACAGCTTCATTTTAACCCGCAACCCTGTTTTGTGATAATCTGATTATAATAAAGCTTGATGTTTTCTTTTTTTTTTTATATTTATGTTTTTATTGAAAAATCAAAGCAAATTACAAAACAACAAATTACAAATAAATGATTTGAATGACAAACAAATTACAAAAGGCATCATAAACCCAATAAAAGCAACCCCCCCCCCCCAAAAAAAAGGGCAAAGATCAAGAATGCAGCTCCACGGTAAAAAAAAGAAAAAAAAAGAAAAAAAAGGGAAAAGTGGGTTAACTATACCAATATAATGTAAGACTAAAAAAATAAACCCTTACCAACGGAAAAACCGGGACAAATAGACCCGAGAGGCGGAGCAATCCACACAAAAACAATCACCTACAACACAAAACACTCAACACCCCCTCCCTCAGACTCCCCTCCCTACCCATCCCGACCCTTATCATACTCTCCCACCCTCACACTCCCCATGCACACAATCAAACATACGGATTGCTCCGCCACCCGAGCCGACCCGTCCCAAGAACGTTGTGAAGGGGCAAGTAAACCTTGCATTTAAAAAATCAAAATAACCCATCAAACTTAAAAAAAAACATTATAGTCTAACAAAAAATCAACCAGTAAAGCCTCGGAGGAGCATTCTTAAAGTACATGTACAAAGAATGGCAATTAAAATTAAACTTTCGTTTAAATTCTAAAACTGATTAAATTCGAGCAAGTTACAATAGTTACAAGTGCTTATACTATTTTAAAGATGGTATAATAAAACAAAGATAGTAGCCAAAATAACAAATCGTTTGCTCAAAATGTGATCAAGTCAAGCATTGGAGTGGATAAATAGACAACATAAGGCAGTAAAAAGTACATGATAAATGTAAAGGAGTACACGAATAAAGCCAATACATCAGCTAAAATATGTGTATCTATAAATGTAGAGGGTTGCATTAAGAACTACATGTACACCGAGAAATTGAACTCAATGTACATACATTATATGCATTATTAGGACACAATATAGCTTGATGTTGATGTGTGTACCGATATGTCACTTATTAGGGAAAATGACAATACAATACCAGACCATACCACACCATGCAAACATATTCGTTTTCTAACATATTTTAAGGAACCCGTGCTAAATGTTTTAGCACTAATTTTGTCTAGCTGATGTGTGATACATGGAGGTATAAGTGACAACACATCTGTTATTTTTATTTTTTTTTCTCTTTTAAAGAAACACACTCACACACGTGTTATATGCCCAAAATGTACGATATAAAAGAGCAATTAATTATCTTTTTTTTTTTCCTTTTTCCCTCTCTCTCTCTCTCTTTTATAATTCTTTGCTTGTCATAAATCAGTGTCCCCTAACTTTTGAAAAGAGATTTATTAACATGTACCATCACCCCATCCTGACTCCCAGTCAGGATGGGGTGATGGGATATGTTGTAGGGGAGGTGAGATACATGTAGGTTAGGACTTTGTTGGGTGGATGGGATAATTAAGGGTAAAGAGGACATTACCCCCCTCCCCTCTCTCTCCCCCTCTCTCTCTCTCTCGCTTCATATGACAATTCATATGCATTGGTCTCTACATTGGTCTCTACCAATGTAGTAAAAAAAATATACTTTTTTATTATACAGACTAATAAGAAGATTACATGAAAATGAGGAGATAGATTTTGTATCATCCTGGCTAACATGTATTGAAAACATATTGAATAATGCAGGATTCACTAATGTGTGGCTTTCTCAGGGCAATGGATTTAATACCGATTGGATTTTAGGTGCATTACGTTTGAGACTAGCTGATATGTTTAAACAGGAATGGCGAGCAGCAACCTGGTCGAATCGGGTGTGCCTTAATTATAGGATTTTTAAACTTGAGCTAGAGTTTGAAAAATATTTGTGTCTCTTGAATAGCGCAGATGCAACACTATTATGTAAATTTAGATGTCGAACACATAGATTACCAGTTAATAACAGTCGTTTCAACTCTGATTTGTTAAATGAAAGTCTATGCACACTATACATCATTAGATATTGGTGATGAATATCACTATTTGCTTGTTTGCCCATTTTTATTAATGAGAGAAAACTGTACTTGTCTGATTTTAATATACATAGACCAAATACAACAGTAATGGCGGAAATTCTTCTTACAAAAAATGCTTCCCATCTTAAAAAGCTTGTTAAATTTGTTAAAATTATTATGCAGCAATTTACATGTAAATCAAAAGAGGATGGATATGTTGATGTTGTAAGTGACAATCAAAGTCAGGTATTTGCACGTAGTGGTAGAATAGTTAACAACCCTATACGTCTAGTACTTTAGTTGTATTTACACTGTATATATATATATATATATATATATATACAGTGTAAATACAAATAAAGCCATTATGGTAATAACCGGGAGGGCGCATTGTTATACATAATTTATATATATATATAAGCGTGAGAGATATAAATGAGACGGGACGTAGCTCTCGGTTAACCTCGATTTTAATTCCAAGCTTTCGGCCTCATTTGGCCTTCTTCAGGGTCTACCAAGACAAATCAAAATTAAATGAAAACAAAATGAATATAGCATGACAATGCGAACATAAATAATGTTCAAATATACATAAGATATATATGTACCCGCTTCACTTAACGCCATCCGGCGCAATCGCATTATAATATAGACACAAGATATAAGTGACAGTATATGATGATATGGTGTGCCACAGATATTAAATGCATGTCACATATAGAAAGTAAGTAAGATATCTATTTTATATTTTATATCTACGAAATAGGATACAAGGTAATATAGTCACATCAATGCATGTGCATAAAGTGAACATAATAAGTCAACATAATTATAGTCATTAAACAGCATAACGGTGACATAATGCGTGCATATATACACATACACACATACATACATACATACAAATGTATATACATATGTATATACATACATATACACATACATACAACATATAGTCATTAAATTGTATAATGGTGACATTATAAGTACATATATACACATACATACATGCACATATATACATACATGAAGAGTTCTTTCGCAAAAACCAATAAACGGCATCAGTGAAAATATATATATATATATTTCTTGTTGTTTTTGTTTTTTTAATGTTTCGTTGAGAAATGTTGTTTAATATGTAAACTATATACCCATGTACAAGTATTCAATATACCATTTATATTATTGTAAATATGTTGTGCTTTCATACCCCGAGTGGGGGTCGATAGAGTGAATAAAATCTCATCTTATCTTATCTCTCTACCACCTTCCCTTATCCCGAATTCTATCATTTCTCAAATTTGGACTTGTTGCTATTACCCATTGACCTGAAGAATAAGTAGCCAACATCTATGACATTCCTTTTTTCAATTAAGTGATTGATAGCTGAATGTTGATTGAGAAATGTCGATCATTTGAGAAATGATAGAATTCGGGGTAAGGGAAGGTGGTAGAGACCAATGCATATGAATTGTCAAGATATGCACCAGCACACCCAGGAAGCGAGAGAAAGAGGGGGGGGGGGGGGGGGGGGGGGGGGGGAGGGGGGGGGGGGTAATGTCCTCTTTACCCTTAATTATCCCATACACCCAACAAAGTCCTAACCTATCTCACCTCCCCTACAACATATACCATCACCCCATCCTGACTGGGAGTCAGGATGAGGTGATGGTACATGTTAATAAATCTTTTTTTCAAAAGTTAGAGGACACTGATTTATGACAAGCAAAGAATTATAAAAGAGAGAGAGAGAGAGGTAAAAAGAAAAAAAAAGATACTTAATTGCTCTTTTATATCGTACATTAGATAAATGGTGTGGCCCTACCACATAGACTTATGTGCATAAACGACCAACACACAGGGTTTATAGGGTTAGGGTTGTGGTTAGGGTTATGTTTAAACTTAAAGTTAGGATTATGGTTACAATTACTATTTACGGTAGCTAAAAAACTTAAGTCTTTGGATTCAGCTTCATTAGAGAAGCGTTGGTCAACTAATGGACATGTGGTCAACTTTTGTGGTGGGGTATTCTATAGTTGTTCCAATGGTGTTTGGGCATATAACACGGGTGTGAGTGTGTTTCTTTAAAAGAGAAAAAAAATATAAAAATAACAGATGTGTTGTCACTTATACCTCCATGTATCACACATCAGCTAGACAAAATTAGTGCTAAAACATTTAGCACGGGTTCCTTAAAATATGTTAGAAAACGAATATGTTTGCATGGTGTGGTATGGTCTGGTATTGTATTGTATTACCAGCAGTTGCCATGGCAACAGAAATTCTAATATGTATCAAATTGTGTGACATAGTGATGCAAACATCGTCATCTTTTTTTTTTTCTTATAGTCGATTATCATAGAATTGCAGGTTAAAATTAGGAAGTTCATTATGCTTACTGTGTAAAACTGAGAAATCTGGAAAAAAAACAAGAGGTTTCTAATGCGTATAACATGCTACTATGGCAACAGATAATTGAGTTCCTCTTAATATGTTGTGTATGCTTCAGAGTGATAGGAATGTCATTAAACACCACGAATGAAGTGATTGTTTTCATGTCTACGCAATTTTCTTTGAAAAAAATATGAAATTCTTTTGTTCTAGTTAGATTTGCATTCATGATAACTGTTGCCATGGCAACACACATTTTGACATGGATATATTTTTTTATATCAAAATGTGTAGAACAGTACTGGCAAGAACGCTACCAATTTTCATACCAATCTGATGACCATACAGAAAGTTACAGGTCAAAATGTGACGGTAGTACAAAAGGACCTCTCAACAAAATTTGAAAAGGGCATTTTTTGACCATCTTGATGCCCCCTTGATTTTCCCTAAGAGGGGCCACTTTTTTTTCTTGTTAACATCTTGATGTTTTAAGCATACTATGAAGAAGTTAAAACAGTCAGTTTTGTTTAGTCATGGGGGTGCACGGATACCCCTCTTAGATACCGTAATACGTCCTTCTTGGTAATTCTAAACGCAAAAAGGGGGTGAGTTTACCAGTTATAACAATGGTTGTCATGACAACAGATATTATAACATGTGTCAAAATGAGTGACATATCGGTACACACATCAACATCAAGCTTTATTATAATCAGATTATCACAAAACAGGGTTGCAGGTTAAAATTAAGCTGTCCGTATTCTTAATGCATAAAGACTGCGAAATCTTGAAAAATACGCGAAAACAATAGGTTTGTAATACGCATAACATATCACTATGCCAATATGCAATTGAGTTCCTTTTATCAATATATGTTGTATATGTTTCAAAGTGATAGGAAATGTCATTGAACACCGTGAATATTGCATCAAACTCATACTGAAGTGATTGTTTTCATGTCTAAGCAATTTTCTTTGAAAAAAATATGAAATTCTTCTATTCTAGTTAGATTTTCATTCATGATAACCGTTGCCATGGCAACATACATTTTGATATGGATATATTTTTTATATCAAAATGTGTAGAACAGTACTGGCAAGAACGCTACCAATTTTCATACTAATCTGATGACCATACAGAAAGTTACAGGTCAAAATGTGACGGAAGTACAAAAGGACCTCTCAACAAAATTTGAAAAGGGCATTTTTTGACCACCTTGACGCCCCCTTGATTTTCCATATTCGGGGCCACTTTTTTTTCTTGTTAACATCTTGAATGTTTTTAAGTATATTATGAAGAAGTTAAAAAAGTTGGTTTTGTTTAGTCCTGTGGGGGGTGCACGGATACCCCTCTTAGATACCCTACTAATTAGTTCATCCGTTATAAAAGTTTGATACTTTATATAATTATATTAATCATATGTGTAGACATGTTTAATCTTAGAGATAACACATGCATTTTATTGTATATTTTATTTTTTTTAAAGTCAAGTTCAGTTGAATAAAAAAATGTATATTAATATTACTATTTAAAAAAAAACCCAGTACAAGGGCTGAGTCTAAAGTTCCCTATGCCAGTTTTGTACATATTTAAAATCTCTCAGCGTCTCTCTGAAAATATCAAACTAGCCTCTATTGTGCCTTATTGTGTTAAAACAAATGTGCAGCTTCGACAATATGTGAAACAGACGATATTCACGGTGAAAAGGCAAAATAATCGCAAGTATTCACAATTGCTATAATACAGTGTGTCCCAGAAAAAAGGATACTTGATTTCATGGCAGAAATTTTCTATCATAATGAATAATTTCCTTGATGAGATATACGTGTATGAAAAGCTCTGCTTCTCTTCTTTTATTTGAAGTACAACTTATTATTCATAATTCACGCATGATTGAATTAAAACAATGGAAAGTAGTGCTACCAAAAATCCAAATGCATGCACAAAAAGCAGCTTTGAGTGAGCTTTTAGGGTAGTAAACGTAATTATTTTGAAAAAAAGAAAACCATCAAAATCCATAATTTTCTCTTTTATAATTATGACACCTCAGGGGTAAAACAAGTGAATGATGTATGTCAGAGAGAACACTAAATAGAATGACAACATGCTTGATTTCTGACCAAATGATTGGAAAATTGAGATGAGTAAGAAGCCATTCAGCTTTCCTGACCTAGCAGCTGATAATGGACTTAATTGGTGAATTTACACAAACATGGGAAATGAAAAGGAACATAAGAGATAGTTGGGGTATAAAAAGGCTGAAATATAAGCAAACCATAGTTAGATTTGTCTGACCATTCAGCTGACCACAGAACAAAGGGTGTTCAAGGTAACGGAATGGGCTTGCTCTGGGAGCCTGCAGTTCTTCTTCGGCCAGATCGACCCTTGTTGACATAAAGGCTCGCTCCTTCCTGCTGATATTTTCTTATGTTTCTCCATAGCGTAGACTTCGCAGGATCTGGAAATCTCTCATGGAAGGCTGCAGCAACTTGCTGCAGGCTCCCAGAGTTTAATCAGTCATCTAGTTAGATTATGTTGCAAACGCACTAAAATCACACAAAGAAAAAAGCTCAGTTCGATTTTAAATTTGATTGAGAAATTTTCTGATATTTATTGTCTGATTCTCTTTAGAAAACTTACAGTAGACTTACAAAAACTAACATACAATTGTTGCGAAATAAAATGTGGCAAAATAGTGAGAAAAAATTAGACTGATTCTGAGGATTGGTTTAAAAATGTCTTCTTCTATTTAGAGATTCGCTACAATTCAAGCGAAACACAACATAATGAGGCATGAGAATACACCTGGGAGGGGAAAACCCCAGCATCTGCTGTACACAAATCAACACTTGCATTTTACGTAATACTTTATCCTGTTTGACTATACGTAAAATTTTCACATCATAAGTTGGGTGAAGTTAATTTCAAAATACAATATTTTGAATATGGAAATCATTAAACTTATTGGATTTAATTCTGTTTTGTTGTTGTTGAAAAAATGCTACAGTATTATCATTTGTTTAAGTCCACAATTGCAAGAAAATATAAATGTTTACACATTTTAAATGAAAAGTGACATTTGCACACTTTCTTTTCAGCCATTCTATTACATCTTAAGAGTATACAAATAACCATGACAACATATACCCAGGTAGCATGAAATTATACAGGGTGCTCCTGAAAAAAGGAACCCAAGGTTATGGGTAGATTACTCCATGATTCAACATCGTTTGGGGGCTAATATACACATCTAAGGAAAGCTCATTTCCTCTTCTTTCATATGACGCCAAATCCACGATCAACAAATCACGTATGACCGATTTCAGACAATCTGAACTGGCACTGTCAGGAACCCAGTTGTCCAAAATAAATGGATGGCCTTTGTTTTTGCTTCATTATGAATTAAGAAAAGAGGAAGAAATAATTCAGAATCAATTTTGGAGAAAAATTACATATCATCTGAAAGTTGAAACCATCTTCTTTCATATGGCACAATAATCATGATGGAAGGATCGAGCAAAACTGAGTAGGCACAATTTGTAACTGACACATATGGCATACTGACATTAAGTTCAAGGCAATGGGTGGCAGTTTTGCACTTCACAATACGGAACTAGGAGACAGTTACTCTTTCGATCATAATTATGGTGTCATATGAAAGTATCAACTTATTTTGGACAATAGGGTTTCTGACATCATGCGTGATTTGTTGATCATATATTTGGTGCCAAACGACGGAACATAAAATGAGCTTTCCAATGATGTGTATATTAGCCCCCAAATGATGTTGAATCATATAGTAATTTACCCCTAACATTGGGCTTCCTTTGCAGGGACACCTTGTATAATTTCATAACACGGTAATGTCATAAAGGGAAGAAAGCCCAGAGCCCCAAGACGCTTGAGTTATCTTCACCCAAAGTGGGAGAATCATAGAAATACAAAGCTTGATAAACAAGACTGATGGAAGGTAATACAAAATTACTACGTCAAAAAGCCCACTTTCTTGTTGGTGTGTACTAAGTATTAAAAAACGTTTAGGATGTTGCTACATTACAGTCTCTTACATTTCAATGCGATTTACCTTTATTCTGAGAGATAATGAATGATTGAAAATGCTACACAAGTATTAGTATGAAGACATACCGTGTGTAATTTATGTAAGCAGCACACGGGGTTTGGGTGAAGGAACATAAAAATTAAACTGAATTCATTTACATAGATCTGCAGTGTCTGCGAATGAAAATCTAAATAAATACACGATCCTATACATATATCTTCAGATCGAGCATCTATTCTGTTTTCTCTTTACTAGTTTGCAATTGCGGATAATTATTCAGGGAAGCTAAATATAATTTTTTTTCCCAATAATTTCATTTTTTTTTTCGTTTTGATAAAGCATTAATATATAATAGTGGCTACTTTATGTTTCATTTACTTACATTTTTATAACGAGATATTCGTCCTCCCACCTCAACTTTCACAAGAGCTTTATCCCGTATTATTCCTTGTTTTGCCTTTTATGCCATATTTCATGAATATCGTTAACCGGGTTTACTGTTATTGATGATAATGATTTAGTCACTCAGTTTGTGGTTTCGAGCTAGGGTTTTTTGCATTTCTTCCAGTCAAATTCACATACAAGAATTAAAATTAACAGTATTTCTTAAACATTGGAATCCGAAAGGGCACTTCAGTCATTCAAATTTGTGGACGTGCATTCAAATTCCTTATTTAGCTGCTTTAAAATGTTTAAAGATGCATTGCAGGCGTATTATATTTTCCAGTGATAATCAAGGCGGAAATACGGTAGATTACAAATGCCACTAGAGCTTATTTTTAAAAGAGTTTGTATGAAAGACACACAGTTTCAAACACAAAATAATAATGGAAAGCAAACTGCTGAAAACTGCTTAACCAATAATAGCGAGCCAATGGAGTAAAATGGAGTAAAATGGAGTCAAATAATAATGATAATAAAAATCAGCCAAACGCTGTTATACATATGTGGATATTTACCAAAAACATTATTGATGGATGAAAAATAAAATATCACTCATGAAATGCAAATTAAAAAAAAAAGATTATATATACATGTATTATATATATATATATATATATATATATATATATATATGTATATTTGACTAACGGGTACATTAAGTCGACACCTAACAATGCAGTTTATTCCGTCATAATAGCGACCCCTACATTAGGTCGACAGTTGGTACATTAGGTCGACAGTTGAACAAAGAAAAAGAACAAAAACTGTCCTCCTAATGTACCCATTAGTCGTTTATATATATATGTGTGTGTGTGTGTGTGTATGTGTGAGAGAGAGAGAAATCAATTGAATTGATTGAGATAAATAATTTGCGTACCTAAATTCATTGTTCCTCCTCACTGACTTCCTTTCTGTGGAAATAACTGCAGGGTTTGCAAAAACTGTCTCCGCCGGGAGTCGAACCCGGGTCTTTACCCGCGAGAGTTGCCAATGTACTAGAACAAATTTCTCACACATTATATATATATATATATATACATATATATCACAAATTATAAGGGAGAGTTATGAAATGAAATTAAGTGCTCCACATGCTCAGCTGCATGCTCCAAAATGAATTTTAATGCACGAAAGTCAGCACTGTTTGATCACACGACCATGTAATGCTAAAATTGAATGAACGCTTTACTTGTTTGTGCACCTTGTGAATTTCAATTCAATGTAATTACTTTCACTTTAATATGAATATGATATCAAAGGTTAAGCGTTTGAATGTCAAATAACACCGTCGGGCTAAGATAGATTACACTGAACGAAAATAAAATGAATTTCACTGGAAAACTTGCGAAACTGGGATGGGGAAACCTAAATTTCTATACAATGTCAATAAACTTTCAGTATAAATACTAGGTTCATCCCTGCCTCCAGTTTTCCTTTTTACGTATATTCCCCCTAATTCCTATATTGCTGCTTTGCTACCAATTACCCTATGGTCTATGCTAAACATTAATGGCTACACCTCAATTTCGTGCTTCTGAGAACGTGTTAATAATAGTTCATATGAAAACTGGTATTGATCTCTTCTATTAAGTTTGTATTATTAGACAAAGAGAGAGAGAGAGAGAGAGAGGAGCACGCGAAAGCACACTTTTATGTTGAGCAAAATCGGACTGTAAAAGTCTAAAATATTATTCTGCCTTGTTTAAAGATAACATATACATTCGTGTAGCAATAACAAAATTTGAAAACGAGAGAAAGGAATTATAATTGATTTGTTTCCGGTCTGATTATGCCAAAAAAAATGAAGATAATAAAAGAATAATTGGGAGCTCTGGAAACTTCTGCATTTTGATCTAACAGAAGAGAAATTGAGTTTAACCGTGCATCACTCTTCACGATCTAATTGACATACGATTATTCTTGATTATACGAGGTTTTTAGGTTTGTAGCAATTAACGAAAAAATGGCTTAATTTGCCCTTATGGAATATGTGACCACAAAAATTCTTAGGCTTATCGTAAAAAGAAAGATAAAAGGGCTTTAATCATAAATTTTGCCAATGAGGGTACCAACACCAGCCGCGGTAAGTAGGTTATTCAAGTCGGCTCTTGTGCGTGTGGCTTGGTTTTGCCA
The DNA here is from genome assembly GCA_025617745.1 of Heliocidaris erythrogramma. Taxonomy (NCBI): domain Eukaryota; kingdom Metazoa; phylum Echinodermata; class Echinoidea; order Camarodonta; family Echinometridae; genus Heliocidaris; species Heliocidaris erythrogramma. The sequence goes on along the minus strand of CM046854.1, from coordinate 37,945,039 downwards.
AGTCTGGACGATTTCTCTCGTCGTTTTTTCGTAATCTTTGTTGTTCTTCTCGAGGATGTTCTGGGCCATATCCTCGTCAAATACCATTGCAGCACAGAAGTCACTGAATGCTTTGTGTGGAATATTTTTAGAAAGTTTGTTCAAATCTCTGGCAACCAATGGTCTAGAATAAGAGAAACACAGAACATAGAATTTTCCAGTAACGTAAGACAATGGTAGATCCAAGGGGGGGGGGGGGGGGGGGGTCTCCCAAAATTCATTACTCCCAGTAATTATAGGACGTTCTAAACCAATCTTATGTTTATTATTTTAATAGCATTTTAAAGAGAAATGCTACTAGTCTACATCATCAGTGCAAAGTTTTGACATAATTGGCCAAGTTTTAATATTTTTTTATAAATATTTTGGATTTACCTCCTTTTGGAATGAAACATCAAACAAAATTCCCGTCTTTAGAAAGAGAAATTAAAAAAAAATAAAAAATTCTCAACAAATAAACATCAGAATATTAATGTATTTCCTGTTGAATTCTAATAATTGTTAAACGTCTTTAAGTGTGCAGAGCAAGATATTTGACCAAGGTTTCATTCCAAAAGGAGCTAAATCCATGGAAATTAAAATTATAAAAAATTCTTAAAAATTGAAATTAATTGCTTGAAACATGATTGAATTAATCTAAGATAATAGCCCCATCATGTCATAGTAAAGTATCAGTGGTAAATCAGTGGTAAATCAAAAAACCTTCATTTACTTAAAAATGCTAAATGTGGATTTAGCTCCTCTTGGAATGAAACTTTTCATTTATAATTGATTGATTGATTTCAAAATTATTTTTCACTTGAAAAGTGGGGGTGTATATCCCGCATCTCCCGGGGATTGAAGCCCGTGAGTATCCAACAAACGATCAGAACCATAAAAAACAAGAACAATGAAACGAAATAGAAAGAAAACAAAGGAAGGAGAAATGAAGAAAGAAAAAACAGTTGTCACATCATTCAGAAGCAGACTTATGTTTCAAAAATCACTGACAAAATCTTAAATCTTTGACTCTTCTCAAGTTCGAATGGAGAAGGGAATGGAAACGTGCCCATACACTCAGTGGCGTATCTATGGGGGGCACGTACCCCGGGCGGCACTTGGAGGGGCGCAAAAAAAAATCAAAAGAGAGAGAGAGAGAAAAAAAGTTGGGAAAATTAAGAAAATCACAATCCTTAAGGATTATGCGCCTCCCCCCCCCCTATCGGTATAGGTTAAATGCAATAGAAATACAGTTTTTGAGGGTTTAAAATGAGAAAATTTTCTAATGCTCGGTCGCTTTGCTCCCTCTCATAATTATTGTCTTTCAGGATCTCGTGAGTTTTTAAATAGTTTTTTTAAGGGTTCAAAATTACAAAAATAAAGATGTAATTGTCGTTGCTTTGCTCGCTATCATGTAAGTTTCATCTGCCTCTTGCTAAGTATTGCGCCCCAATCCTGCCAATATAGGATAAAATGCATAAAACAGCATTTGCACAGGTTCAATATTTAAAAGAAATCTCAACTTCAGTCGATTTGCTGAATTCCTCGACTGAAAGGTTTTCGTCAATGATTTTAGAATCGAGTGAATAGAAAACCGTTTATCAATGTACAAAATTCGAACTTCTCTATCGTATAGTTGGAGTGGTCAGTTGCAAACTTTCCTGGGTAAAATGCGCAAGAAATTGTGCTTTTTAGGGTAAAAATGCGTCGCGTTGCTCCCTCGCTGTACAACAACGTAGATAGGTTTGGGGAATGGGGGAGGGGGGGAGGGGTGCAACTTCTTTATTTGCCCCGGGCGCCATAATCCCTAGATACGCCACTGCGTATACACTTCCGATCCCTATTAATGAGCTTGCCGGTAATGTATATAATTTGGAGTAAGACCAAAAAAAAAAAGAAAGGCCAGGCGCCTAAGAACCTTTCAACGCAGTTCACTTCATTTCTGCGTGAACCTTAAAACTTTCAGTCGGTTGAATATTCAATGACAAATAAGGAGAAATTAAACGAAACTCGTTGGGACGTTAAAAAGAATCGGATTAAAGGTCTGCATATCACCAATGTTTTACCCGACAAACGTGCATGCTCCATTTAACCTAATATTGATTGTTATGTTTAAGAGCGTAGCATTGCCATAGTACCGCCATAATTTGTGGTTGGGTTTTTGCAGTTTTAATCAGTGAATTAGATTGTACTTCTACGTTTGCATTTTTGGCATTGGTCTATGTCTGCACTTCGCCCATGGCTCATAAAATTATTGCCAATGCAATGAATATTCAAGTGTGTAATACCTGTTTGCAGCATCTGCCTGTGCCATCGTTGTGTGTTGATTATCAACTGTATCATAAAAAGAGTAAATAGTTAACATTCTGAAATTAAGGTGAAGTGTACTCAGAAAAAAAAGATGTAACATAATTTGGAGTACTTGGTAATGGATTAGAAGAAATATTATTGTTCACCGAATCGAACTAAACCTTCACGGAATGATCAAGACTAATATTGTCTGCCAAACAGGGTTGGGAGAAATTGAATAATAGCCAGGAGTATTGCCCGCAACCCATGTCCAATTGTGTCGGAAGACGGAAAGTATGTTAAGATGATAACGGCTTTTACAGTACGCAGACTGGCGAGCTCATACTCGCCCATTATTTCGAGATAAAGATCCTCAATGCGTTTGATATGCACCATTTATGTGTAGGAACCTTCATGTATGACCTGGGTAATAATAACTTACCGCACTCTAATTTGGGGTTTTAGATGTTACGTTGTAGGAATATGATATTACTATTGCATCGTTGTATCGCCCAGATACAGACGACCCAACATTTTGTGCTGACCTTCAACGCATTGAAATAGATTTTGAGAAATCCACATGTTATTGTTTGTGAGGACTGGAATTTGGTACAAGATTCAACCCTTGAACTATTTGCATGTTAATAACCCGCGTGCGAAACAAGAAGTAAATAATATGAAGAATGAAGTAGATTTATGTGATCCTTGGAGAATTCCAGATAAAAGATATTATAATTGGCGTGTGTGTAATTATGTGTGTGTAATTGGGTTTTTACAGACGTGTATCAATCAGATATGATTATTTACGTCTGGGACCGACCTTTAACGTCACTATCCGAAAGACGTGACTCAGTCTCGAACCTGGGTCCGCTGAATCAGTTTATAACTTCCACTGGTAGCTGGATTACAGGCGCACGCCACAACGCCCAGTTAACCTACACCTTTTAACAGAGTTAATATTCTATCGGGTTATCGAACAGATCACTCCTTAATTCGCTTAAGTCTCAGCTTGAATCATATAAAACGGGGCCCTGGTTTTTGGAAATTTAATAATTCCTTGTTAAAAGACACGTTTTGTTTCACAAATTAAGGAAACGATAAAAGATACTATTCTGTTTTATGCAAAAGACGGATTAAAGTTCGATCAAAATGACTGCACAGTATACAAATGATGCACAGGTTGGAGTGGGTCGGTAGGAATTGTGTACACAAGGTACCTCTGAATTGTCTGAACTCACGAGGCGCAGCCGAGTGGGTTTCGGACAAAATTCAGAGGTACCGAGGGTACACAATTCCTACCGACCCACGAAAAATACCTGTGCATCATCTGTTTTATAGAATGGGTAAAAAAAAAAATGAAAATCAAACTTTTTCCCAAACATGCATTCAGTGAAAGTGAGCCATGCGTCCGGTAAAAAAATTTACCGGACGCATGGTTGAAATTTACCGGACGCATGGCTAAATTTACCGGACGCATGGCTCAAATTTACCGGACGCATGGCACTGGTAAATCATTTCCATGCATCATAAATAGATTTTAGAAATTTAATGACTTCCATAGAGAACTGAAAATCTGGCTAATTAGGTTAAATTTCAGAATTTCATTTTATTTCAGTGTTAGAGTCTTGACCCTAAGCCTAGGCTAAGCTAACTACTGTCATGACTGTCAACTTTTTTATTTTAGAATCTGTCACTCATGAGTCATGTCAACAACAAGCCCAAGTTAGATATAATCTAGTCTATTTACATTAAAGCAAGTAATTTAAAGAATTAATGCAAAGAGAACTTCTAGTCTTGCATCAACAAATTTTAAGTCTGGTCAGCCCAGACCAGGCCAGTGTATGCTGCGCTGTAGACTGTAGTGAATCACCGTACCGTATGCACTGCAGTGCAGTGCAGCGTACGGTACTGAAGTTTCAGTTTCACACTGCACTAATTTTCATTTAATCACCTTTTCAGTTTGCTTGTTTTTAAACAGGTAGACCTATAATCGGATTTTATTGGGCTTACCATCAGAATCCGAAGTCAACTATCATTAACATCTGAATTTTGTCTCAAATCTTGCAATTCTCCGTCATTAAAAAGTCGTATATCGCGGCTCTCAGCTCAGACTCTCGCACTCGCTAAAATAAATATCGATAGCATGTTTACAGTGGCTATCGTCAGTGATCGTAATAATTATTGATATCGAACGTGCAGGCCAGTAAAATTCAAGGCACAGCTCTTGACCAATGAGATTGCAGGGATTCTGAAACCCATTCTATAATGGGTGCTTGTGATGATCAGTTATTTTTCGAAACGTTAATGATGATAATACGGGGACACCCTTGACACATATAAGTCTATACATGTTAATAACCCGCGTGCGAAACAACAAGTAAATAATATGAAGAATAAAGTAGATTTATTTGATCCTTGGAGAATTATATTTCCAGATACAAGATATTACGGAGCTTTCTAACATCAGACCGAACGTCAGCTACTACGAGTTAACTGGAGCGTATCGAGGTTGTGCAGAGCTCGTTCGTTCTCTGGCAGAAGCGCTTTCGATTTTCACACTACGAGGGCTTCGGCGATATCACGTGACCAAATGTTCAGATCAGCGCTAGCTATCGGCCTCGGGTGACCAAATTTACATCGCGCGCTAAATCCAAAATGGCTAACTTCAGACGAACAAATATATCACAATCAAGGTGGCAAAAAGAGCGCCTAATCAGACCAGCGATCATGTTAGCCTTAGATGTGATATGCTGAAAGTGACCTTCAAAACTAAGTGTAGAATCAATTAACACACCTAGGACTAGGTCCTTTATAATGTTGTCTTGTTGAACATTTTCAAGAAATACTGAATGCCATCTTTTTTCAAAAATTATTTGATTATTATTCAAAAACCGATTCATGGATTACTCTGAAATTTGGTAGATGTATATTTTGCAATGTTTTCATCAAGATCTGAAAAACTCGGACAGTTTAATGAAGTGGTTTATGAGATAGAAAAATCTTGCTGTCTCCCTAACTAGATCTAGGCCTACTGCTAGAATCTACAGTACATGACATAGGGGCCTACATGTACATCTAGTGACAGTGTTTGTCACTAGACTAGTAATTTCCTAGACATGCCCATAAACACAAAAATTAATCGTACCAATGTTCATAAACGAGTTTTGCGAGTTATTTTGGCAAATACCAGCGCTTTATACCGATAGCTAAAACAATATTGGCTACACTCAGCCTACAGGCTACTCGCCCGACGGGTCGCCCGCCAGCCACGGCCGCCAGCCTTGTCGATTTCCGCTGGGAAATGAGACTTAGGCTATCATGGAGATTCAAAACTTTCACTCAAATTTTAATGATCTGAGAAACGATTTCATGAAAAATATGATCGCATGATGATTGATTTATATTTTAAGCTCTCTCAAAAATCTATTTTGTGATGAAAGAAGTAGAAAAAACAAAATAGACCTACCTATACCGATTGTTTGGTGGCAGTGAGGGACGGAGAAATTGCACTCACGTTGTCGTTTTCACCACAACGCGGAATCAGTTAAATTTCCCCCAACTCCCGTCGTCAGAATTGGAAGGCGACGTGAGAGCAAGCCTTCGGGCATGCGCAGTGGCAAAATATGACGTCACTCGTAGTAGCTTGACGTTCGGTCTGGCGATAGAAAGCTGCCTATTATACTTGGCGACAACCTACCCATTATAACATAGAAGTAAGAATTCTTCTTTTTTTTCTTTTATATCCTCAGAACTTCTTTCATTAATGCACAAAGTTGATATTCTCTCGGAATATCGAACAGATCACTACTTAATTTCTTAAGTCTCACTTTGAATCATATGAAACGGGGTCCTGGTTTTTGGAAATTTGATAATTCCTTGTTAAAAGACGAAAGTTTTGTTTCACAAATTAAGAAAACAAGAAAAAAATACTATTCGGTTTTATGCAAAAGACGGATTAAAGTTCGATCAAAACGATTACACATTGGGTGATTGTGAATTCCATCTTAAATGATCAGTTATTTTTCGAAACTTTAATGATGATAATACGGGGAGAAGCAATATCATATGCCTCCTTCGCCAAAAAACAAAGAGTGAACATGGAAAAGGATTTAGAAAAGAAAGTTAAAGAGTTCGAAATAAAACTGATAGTATTTGATGATAAGACTTTTATAATAAAGGAAATTGATAAATTAAAATCAGAATTGGAAGTTTTTCGTTTAAAATCAAATCCAGGAATTGCGATTAGATCTCGGATAAAATGGATGGAGTTTGATGAAGAACCTTCTAAATTCTTTTTACATTTGGAAAAACAGAATTTATCAATAAAGTAATATGTCAGTTATCGACAATCGACTGAAAATGGTGATATTTTAGATAGACAAAGTGACATAATCAGGGAAATGTTTGATTTTTATTCTAATCTTTATGCGGAAAAAGAAACTAATTGAAATTAACTTTGAAATATTGTCACATTATCCTCAGTTCCTAAGTTGTCCTCACAATTGTCCTCCGTACTTGAAGGTCCACTTAGTGTTGACGAGGTCTATTCCACTTTAAAACTCATGAAAACAATAAATCTCCCTGACAAGATCGTTTTACTGTAGATTTTTGTTCTTATTTTGGGGGAGATATTAAATACTTTCTAGTAAGATCATTGAATAATGAGTATTTCTCAGAACAATAAATGTCAAACTCACAAAAAAGGGAATAATAACTTTGTTAACGAAAGGAAACAAACCTAGACATCTATTGAAAAATTGGCGACCGATCTCCTTTAATGTAGTTTACATATTAGCTTCTGGTTGTATTGCAAAATAGATTCATAATCGTTTTGTATGTTTTTTAATACATGAAAATCCAACAGATTTTTGAGTGGTCGCTTTATCGGCGAAAAAATACGTCTTTTATATGGCACGCTGCTTTATACTGAATTAAATGATATAGCTGGCATGCTTCTCGCTGATTTTGTAAAAGCTTTCGATTCCGTATCGCATAATTTTCTTTTTAAGGTCTTAGATTTCTTTCACTTCGGTCCATTTGTAAACAAATGGGTCAAGTTATTTTATGCAAATGCATCCTCTTGTGTATTAGTTAACGGACACTGTACAGATAGACTTGGAATAGGACAAGGATGTCGTCAGGGAGATCTTTTGTCCCCATACCTCTTTTTGTTAGTCACTGCGGTACTTGGTATCTTAATGCGACACTCAGATTCTTTAGTTGGATTGCATATGAATGGGGAAACGCTTAAAATGTTGCAATGTGCAGACGATACCATTTTGACACTCAACAGTTCGACACAGGATTTACAATGTGCCCTTACGATACTTAATGAATTTGCAAATATGTCCAACCTCAAAATTAACATAACTAAAACTCAAGTGATATAGATTGGGAAGAACAGAACTATTAAAAAAGGAGATTTTACACGATTACAACATAAACTGGATATCTGAAGGATATTTTAGGTACCTGGGTATAGACTTTTGAGTTAAATTATCAGAAATGGTTAATCACATTTATCAAAAAAAGTTTAAAGAGATAAAACGTCAGATGGCAATATGGCTAAAAGGAGAATTGACTCCTTTAGGGAGAGTAACCATAGTAAAATCCTTATTGGTACCCAAATTGATTTTCCTTGCTTTTATCTTTGGCAGAACCAAAATTAGAAATAATGAATTATGTAAACCCATGTTTTTACGAATTCATATGGCACGATAAACCTGATAATATAAGTAGCAAACAAATGTGCCAATTATACAGTGATGGTGGGGTAAAAATTTACTGACATTTTTATGCATTCTAAATCTTTTAAAATAGCATGGATAAGAAGATTTATTTGATGTCCATGTAATGAAAATGTGACTTTACATATGTTGCAATTATTCTTACCTCCATCATATACATCTTCAGTTATTCATGGGGGCTGAACATTACAGATAATTAGCCATTTCAATGCGCAACCCATTTTGAAATGAGGTATTAGTAGCTTTTTCTGATCTTACTCCTTCCATTCAGATGATATTGCATGTCAACCCCTTTGGAAAAATCCTAAAATGCAAGCCAATAACACTGACAGAGTCGGTGATTTGCATTAATCATTTGCATAAATGCCGTAGAGTGAAAGAGATGCTTAAGTTTCGGACTTTGTAGCATGTTTGCATTTAAAGAAAAAATAGTTCCTTAACATTTCACATTTATGGTAGGGTTATTAATACAGGTAGATTTTGTATTGTCAGAGAAATATATATATTTTGATAAGTTGCAGAGTTAGAATATTCAGAGGAAAAAGTAAAAGAATACTTTCGGTTATCTAAAAGTGCGGATGGATATTTTAGAAGTCATTGCACTGCGCTGGATAGGCGTGTTAGCTTGGTACTACGCGGTGTGTATTGATTACTGTGCCTTAATCGAGTTAATTTGACGTCTTAAAAGACAGGCGTGACTATTTGCTCTTCCTGGTTTAGGCGTGTCAAAGAGTGAGTTTTATCTTTTTTGTGTATCTAATGATAAGGCAGGATGTTTCCAATTATTCTAGAATATGTATGCCTAATTGTAAAAGAAGTCTATCAAACGAAAATGTTTATATTTGTGAGATGAAAAGTGTTCTTTCAGTGTTAGTCAAACTCGTTCTTTATTGCATAGGGATGTTGCACTTGTTCACTTTCATTCTAGATTACTTACGAAGAAACTGAAACCAATCAAATATTAAGGTTAATTATGGGGTATTCTATCATTGAATATATTTCGGATTTTGTCATTTAAGTGGGAATTTATGCAGTCTTTTAAGGAGTATAAACACTCTGAATTACAGTGATTTGTGTTCTTTGAACGCATGTATAATTCATTGCATCATGAGTCGCCATTGGGGGCGGTGTGATGTAAACATTGAAAAAAGATGGCGACGCCCATGGAAGTGTACCATTCTTGTTTCACTGAGCTGTTACAGATTTCAGTTGTAGTAACTTAAATTGTCCAGTTTTATTGTAGATGTATCAGGAGAGGCTGGTAGAGACTGGGTTGAACTTCAGCAGCTGAGCTAGGGTTACTCATGTCATGAGTTGTTTGATGGTGGACCAGTAAAGATGTTCTGGGGTAATGGCTACCGATGCGATTGGTGACAAGGGCAGCTAGTCGCTGGTGTTGACGGAGACCTCGGGTAGGCAATGAGTTGTTATAGATTTTGAAGCAATAGGAATTTTCATTAATTCCATTTATTCTGTCAGTTTATCCTTGGTCAAATGAATTCAAAATACATATAGTATAGCATACTGGTAAAAGAATAAAGTGCATATAAAATGTTTGGTATCGTTTGTTTCCGGCCTTATGTCAGTTTTATCTGTGATACTGTACTTTACTTAGGCCTATACGAGATTGTTGTTTATTAATAAGTAAATAGTGTATTTCAACAAGTTCTCATGAAATTACAAAGTTCCTTCTAAACTGGTTCTTTCTATAATCCCAACGATTTAACTTGAAAGAATCGTATTGATTTAGAAGTGTAGTTCAGCACTTAGAGATATAAGAGAGTGATGTTTATACATGTATTGTCAGTCGTAAACTTGGTGTATCTCAGTTATACTGTGAGTCATATGTAGATGCATATTCATGTAAAAGAAAACAATAAGTTGTTACTACTTGTAAAGAAGGAAAGCAATTACAAGTATTTTCAATGTGATTGTCATGTTTTGCTTTATGACTCAAAAGATGTTTATTATTCTACCTGAGTTGCAGGGTTTGTTTCAACGCAATTGATCACAACCAAATAAACTTGGGCAAACCACCCACCTACAGACAACATTCTGTGACTACTTCTTTTCTGCGTAATGCGACAATAATGCTAAGTGGGTACTATTTGTTAACGATGTTTTAAAACCAGATGGATCATTTCTCTCATATTTTGATTTTCAACGTAAATACATTGTACAAGTAAACTCTCTTCAATATTTAGAATAACCAAGAATGTCATTTTGAAATTCTCCATGTATATACCTTTTCTTGTATATTTGTATGTATGATATTTTTAATAAAGGAAACCGTGGAAGGGCTAAAAAGAAAAATGATTACAATAACAATTCTAATAATAACAATGATAATAATAATAATAATAATAATAATAATAATAATAATAATAATTTCGGTCTTTTCACTTAGTATGTACATGCTCATATTTTTCGGGAAAAGTACTGATCAATTTTTGTTAGATTTTGGGTTACAATTAATGCTGATATGGTTTTGCCCGTTTATGCAGGGCTATTTATGATTTTAGATTCTGCTATCTAGCATACGAGGGTGTGTTATTCTTGCTCCTTATTACTTAGTATTTTATTTCATTTTATTTACCCTTGTACATATGATTTCTATTGCATTTTTGAATGCGTAGCCTTGATTTTTGTTATGTTACATACACTATCTCCAATCATTTTTATATTTGTCACTATCTTGTTATATCCTTCTGTAGTAGACAGGGTGACTGTTATTCATATTTATAATGGTCAATATGAATATTTCTAGATATACTGGTTTGTTCTAACATCCCTGTATTTTTATTTATTTTTCAAATAATTTATTGGTACTACAAAATTTCAATATGGGACGAAAAAGAGACATGATAACGAAGCTTTTCGACCTGCACTCATCAGGTTATCACGCAGGTATATAACAAATTACTTGAAATCAACTATATTATACTCGATGAACCCGGACGCAACCCAGACGCCGTAATGTCAGAACAATCACAAAGCTTGGACGTCTGCTTTTGTCTGCACAGAAGGGGTTCGTGCGATTGAATGTAGGCGGCTTCCAGAAAGCGTAAATGCGCTGAGCTTCTGGCCCGGGACATAATTGAGAATTGCTCTGCACTTGCTAAACAATCCAGCTTGCGCACAAAGCTATGCCGAGAAACACCTTATGCATTATTCATTTTTGTTTTGCATACTCCGATTTATCAAATTTTGATTGGACCAGACCTTATGAATATGAATGTTATGCAAAAGGAATGATTTGACCCCTTTTCTTCACTTCCGCTGTGAATTTGACGTCACCCGCACTGAGTAAAAAAGTTGTGGAAAGTTTAGAGGTGAGTATACTTGTGTTAATGTTTAATTTTCGAAAATTAGATTATATTTATATCAATTTCTTTACATTTTGAAAGGATTCTGCAGAGCTGTAGGTCATGAAACAATGTGTAATCTACTCTCGAACTTTCAAAACAATTTTCATCGTCATGAGCTGATGCAGCTAAATTTCTCTAACCACCCTATCACTCGTGACGGCTTACCCGGACTTTGGGCGGGACTATCTCGATACGTTTCCATTGGTGATCTACTGAATTAGAGAGATGTCAATAGCTGACAGATTTAGTACACCTCTAAATAGTTTATTAGATCGAACTTAGTCTGTATGTCGAAGATTTGGTTATCTAAGTTAGATGTAGACGCATAGAAAATTTAGAATGAGGAGGGGATTCCATGTTGAAAGATATTTTTCCAGAGACCATTCCCGGTCCCGCCCAGGTCCAGGTCTACTTTGAGTAAACGTTACACAGTTTGCTATAAATGCCAGGTTGTAATTTTAACGCAGTGGTTATTGGTCCTTAGTAAAAGTTAATTTGCCCGAGTGTACTAACGTTAGGCTTTGGCCCCCTTTTTCTTAACTTGAGACAAGGCCAAAGGCAAGCATGATGAGGTTTTATTATTTTTTATTTCAAGAGAGAGAGAGAGAGAGGGGGGGGGGGGGGGGGGTCATATTTAGTCTTGATTCTACTATATGTAGACCAGAATCAAAACGCTTTGTTGAGAGGTAATAATAGATCTCAACAGAGTAATATATGCATGGCCTGTTTCAGTATCGCATTCATTATTATTCATCATCATGTTGACTTTGATTTCGCTCAGATAAACATGGCAAGGAACTGTAACTTGTGGCTGATCTACTTGTAGATCTAGACTCAATAGAGCCTAAACATTAGACGTCTACGTACTTGCACAACTCAACAACTGTTGGAGGTGCCGGATGAAACAGAAATTTGATGAAACATGAGAAATAAAAAGGCCTAACTATACACAGCGCTGGTCGCACGGCGTCTGGTCGGGCTAATAGGTCTAGACCTAACTAGTTAGACCTACACTTAGTATTACATCTAAAAATCATAGGCCTGGTAGTGGTAGTGGATCCAGGATCAGTTTACTGGGGGGGGGGGGGGGGGGGGGTTCGTTCACATTGTCCAACAACAAAACGATTTTGTTTTATAACCCTAACCCTATTTCATTTGTCCTTTTCCTTTATCCACCACTGAGATCTGTTTTCTTCAGTGTAATATTAAATTAGCTTTTTTAGTGTCTTTAAAAATCAGTTATGAGATCTTTAGGGGATGTTCAGTGTGATGTCAGTATAAATAATATGTTTAGTCCCGTTAATTATTATATTAAACATTTCATTAATTCCTGCTAACAGAAACAAAACAAAATAAGATGGGTGAACTTATGTCATTGATAATATTATTATTATTATTATTATATTTATTATTATTATTATTATTATTATTATTACTATTATTATCAGGGCCAAAACATTACACTTTCAAATAAAATCCATGAATCTTTTGGGGATGGATTATACATGTAGTTGTCATTAAATTTATTTAATGAAAATGAGAATGAAAACAGAGACCAGCATAGAAGCATAGCTTGTAGAAGCGCTGGTCCCTGGCAAAAGATAAATCATGAATATAGTACATAAAAATCTAGACTGGGCAACCATGCATAAAATACAAATAAAATAAAAGGGGAAAAGAAGAAGACAGATACATGGCCATGGAAAGTAAACAAATCATAGGCATAACACACTTTCCATGGAAGAGAAAGCATTGAAACATAATGTGCACAAAAAGCTGGGAATAGTAACAATGGAAAGGAGTAAACTTTACAAAAGACAGAACAAGAAAGAAGGACAAAGTGACAGGGGGTGAGGAAGGGGGGGGGGGGGCAGGATCTGGAAGGTTTAATTTAGTCTATAGATTTTACTATATAGGTAAACAAGAATCATCATTGGGGGATCAACGTTCATAGAAAGCAATAAGTGACTTTCTCAATTTACGTTTGAGTTTACTCAAACTTATACTGTCTCGTATATTTAAAGGGAGGGAATTCCAAAATTTAGGAGCTGTAAATGAAAAAGTATTCTGGGTTAATGCTGTACGAGTTCTTGGCAAGTGATATAGATTGATTTGTCTGGTGGGGTAATGATGGATCTCATTATTTGCCGTGAATATATTTTTGAAGACAGTGGGCAATTCATGATTATGATACTCAGTGGCGGATCTACGGGGGGTTTAGGGGGGTTCAATTTACATACATTATCAATCTGATGCTTCCATGACAGCTTATTATCTATTATAGCGCCTAGAAATTTTGTTTCAATTACCTTCTGTATTTGTATATTATCTATGAGAATCGGATGAGGTAGTTCGTTAAAAGTATTACTAAATAACATGTAATTTGTTTTTTTCTAGATTCAGTGATAACTTGTTAGCCTTAATCCATTTTGCAACTGAATCCAGTTCAGAATTAATCACATTACATATAGTTTCTAGGCTTTTATGCGAAAAAATAGATTAGTGTCATCTGCATACATAATAAAAGTCAATTTATATATTAGATAAAAATTAAAGGACTTAAAGCCGTTGGTCCTATGGTTGTTTACATACAACAACCAATATGCTTTACAGTATGAAGAAATGGGAATAAATTTGATAGAATTGAATTAAGTTCAAAACAAACATAGAAAATCCATGATGCACAGGCCCTTGTTATGGGGGGAGGCTGGCGAGCAGGGTCAACTTAAACAAAACAAAAAGAAAGCAAAACAAAAAGGGGCCCAATTATTGTCTTATTTTCTCTTCCTTTTCCTCTGCCCCATCTTTGTCTCTTTCCTCCTCTTTCATTATTTTCCCCATCTGATTTGCGGGGCACGTACCGCATATTTAGTACTAGTTACGCCCCTGTTTTTGTTTTGTTTTTCAATATTTTGCCCCATTGTAATTATGTTAAAGCACATAAAATCGCATTTTCAAATGCTCTGCATAGATTTGAAAGAAATATCACCTTTCGGTGGCCTTCCTAAATTCCTTGATTATTTCTCACTTGTTCCGTCAGTGTTGTGCCCCCATTTGAGAAAGAAGTGAGAAAATGGACTTTTATCAATGTTCAATATTTCCTTGGTACATCGAATAGGAAATGACGTTTTTGCAGCTTAAAAATACAACAACAAAAAAAAATCGCTTTTCTCCTCGCTTGTAAAATACCTTAGATAACTACGAAGTGCTGTAGCCCCTTGAGGATTTTGGGAAGGGCAATATTGGTTCACTATCACCTCATTACGGGCAGCGAGGTGCTCCAATATCCTCATATTTAGTTTAATACTGGAATACATGTAATTTTTGTGCATTTTCACTACAAAAGACAGTGTCGAATTTTTCCTCTCTTGCAGCTTCGCTCGCTCATACATAGAAAAGGGAAACTTAAAATTCGGGCAAAAAACTTCAGCCCCTCCCAAAATTATGCATTTACGCCCAGGGGGAGGGGGGGGCTTGAGCGGGGGTCGAAAATGCGTTTTGCCCCCACCTTTTTTTTTGGGGGGGGGGGGGGGGCGATCGCCCCATCCCCAACTTTCGGCGCCTATGAACGCATCCTAGATCTCAGTTAGGTTTAAATGACGTCACAGTTTATGGCAGGTATTTTTTCGAAAAACCGCACCCTTCTGGAGAAAACTAGAAGAGAAATATAAAACAAATATAAATACAAAATGCAAAAGGAAGAAATAAGAGAAAAATACTGAAAACATAAAAGAAGGAAAGAGAAGAAGATGCTAGAATAAGAAAGACAGAATAGAGAAGATGATAAAAGGAAGAAATAAAGAATAAGAGATAGAGGAAAGATCAAAAGAGAAGATGAAAGGAGAATAATGAAGAAATGCACGGGGTAGGGTAGAACAAAAGATGAAAGAGATGAAAGAAGGAAAAAATAAAGGAAAACATAAGGAGAGAAAAAAGACAAAATGGTGGAAGGATAAAACAAGTAATAACATTTATGAGGGAAAGTCAGCAAGAGAAGATAAAGAAAGGGAACAAAGAACAATATATGGAAAGACAGAAAGAGAAGATCCAAGAATGATCAGAATACAGAAAGAGAAGAACAAAGAAAGATCAAAAAAGAGCATAAGAGAAGACAACAAGAAAGATCAAATCAAATCAAAGAAGATGAAAGAAAGCCCAAAACAAAGAATAACATAAGCAAAGAAGGAAAGAAAAGAGAAAGAAGAAAATAAAGAGAGACGAAGGGGAGGATAGAAGTGAAGATGAAGCGAAAAATAAGGGAAAGATATTTTTTTTATTAATTCATCTTTATTATAAAAAAACATATAAAACATTGCACAAAACATTTAACATTCAAATAAAGAAGTACATAAATAACCCAGGACAGAGGTTTACAGATAAAAGTATGAGTTCCTCAGGCAGGGTAAAAAAGATAAAGATAGAATGATACTAAAACAAAGAATAACATAAGAACAGTTAGGGAAAACAAATGCAGAAAGATAAAGCAATATTAAGTTTAGGACAGAAGAAAAGATAAAAGGCTGAAAATATGAACGAACATAAGGAAGAGATGTCCTGGGGAAGTTGACCTAAGGGGGTAGTTGTCCGGATACGATATATACAATATGTATACCCTGCATTTCTTTTTCAAGGGGTGAGTTCATAAACGACGATTCTAGTAGTAGAATTTATATTTTAAATGCTATGGAAGCAGAGGGGGAGGATGTGTGATATACTCCCCAAATAATTCAGGAGGGGGGGGGGGGGGTGGCCTGTAGGATTGGCCTGTATCATGACCCCCCCCCCCCCCCCCCCCCCCGCAATAATTCACCTTCAATAAATGACATGATCAAATAATATGATCAGGAGGAGGATGACCATGATGATTATTATTCATAGGATTAACATGGTCATAATTTTTGTCATGATTTTTGTTAAGATTATGATAAGGAAGACCGAAATAAAGATTTCAAAGAATATAATGGAATTAAGCAAGTTAGTAATTACCATGAAACCACATGCACTCAAATGCTCTGAAATGTGATTTTAACACGGGGAAATTTGTAAGGAAATTTGAAAGTCCCAACCGTGGGAGGGCATACTTCATTCCCATCCATGCCCATAAACAGGGGCACACTGTAAGAACGGTAGATGCCAATGAATTGTACGTTACTAAAATCACGTATTATGAAAATATTACTATCCCACCACAAAATAAAAACAAATTTCTCGCGGCAATTTCTAAGCCCGTATCCGGACGACTACCCCTACAACTAATCTCCAGGACAACTACCCCCTACGACAAGAGAGAGAGAGAGAGAGAAAAGGACGAAAAAGGGTACATAAATAAACAACCAGTACTTCCCCTAACTGTAAAATAGGTGTGGCAATGACACTCCAATATTCAAAAAAGTACATGTCTGCGTGTATGTGGGTGTGTGGAGGGGGAGGGGTCCTCTCCTCCCACGTAGATGTATGGATTAGACATCGTTTTTTAATTATTAAGGCACTGGCAAAGCGCCTTTCAAAGTGTGGGAAGCATTGATAAATATAGTTCACTTTTTTAGAAAATAGGGATATATTTGACAAAAACCGTAAATGCATTCTATAGAGCTTTCTTAAATACAGTACCGTTGGGCCTTGGGTTGTCCTTCATCCATATCCCTTTCTTATTTGATTTAAATGACGACCCTCTTCTTCGATTATGAATAGCGACCCTCTTCTCTGATTATGAATAGCGACCCTCTTCTCTGATTATGAATAGCGACCCTCTTCTCTGATTATGAATAGCGACCCTCTTCTCCGATTATGAATAGCGACCCTCTTCTCTGATTATGAATAGCGACCCTCTTCTCTGATTATGTATAGCGACCCTCTTCTCTGATTATGAATAGCGACCCTCTTCTTCGATTATGAATAGCGACCCTCTTCTTTGATTATGAATAGCGACCCTCTTCTTTGATTATGAATAGCGACCCTCTTCTTCGATTATGAATAGCGACCCTCTTCTTTGATTATGAATAGCGACCCTCTTCTTTGATTATGAATAGCGACCCTCTTCTTCGATTATGAATACCGACCCTCATGAACATGGACCTTTATGAATAGCGACCTTTATGAATAGCGACCCTGTTTTCGTATTATGAATAGGGACCCTTATGATTAACGACCCTGATTTGGTATTATGAATAGCGACCCTCTTTCCGTATTATGAATAGCGATCCTTATGTCTTATTATGAATGGCGGTCCTTATGAATAATTACCCTTATGAATAGCAACCCTTATGTCTTATTATGAATAGCGGTCCTTATGAATAATTTTTTTTTGTTATGAATAGCGGTCCTTATGACTAGCGAGCCCTCTGTGGTTGGTGGGCTGGGCTTGGAAACCTAAAAAATGCATATATTTTGGTGAGGATATTGTTTTTTTTCACTCATTCATCGGTTGGTTGGTTGGTTCGGCTTGCATATATCTTGATGAGGACTTGTATTTCTTCATTCATTCAGTGGTTGGTTGGTTGGTTGGGCTTGAAAATTTAAAAAGGTGGTTATACAATGTATGAATATATGTTGGTCAGGATATTGTCACTGGTTGGTTGGTTGGGCTAGGAAACATAAAAAGGTGGTTATACAATTGTATGCATATATGTTGGTGAGGATATTGTCACTGGTTGGTTGGTTGGGCTTGGGAACCTAAAAAGGTTAAACAGTGGTTGGCTGGTTGGGCTTGGAAACCTAAAAAGGTGGTTATACAATTATTGTATGCATATTATGTTGGTGAGGACATTGTCACTGGTTGGTTGGTTGGGCTTGGAAACCTAAAAAGGTTAAACAGTGGTTAGTTGGTTGGGCTTGGAAACCTAAAAAGGTGGTTATACAATATAGGCATATATAGGTTTTCCCGCCCAATTTCGTCAAAACTGCATCCGATTTAAGAATGAAATCATTCAATTTCGAGCGAATTTGAGTGATCACCGAGATCAACATTCAAAAAGCTAACTAGTTCATTCAATTTAATTTTATTAGCATGCAATTTCATGATTTTCTCACATAAACGTGTAAAAAGCACGTTCAAATTAAAAATGCACGTAAAATGCATTCACATTCACACCAGCACTGACGTGATGAAAGTTAAGGAATTCAAATTCACGAATAGGCAAGCAATTTTAGCATTTGGGCAGTGTTTTTAGTTATGGTTTATGTTTTTTGTAATCTGCATCTGTTTCAATAAATTATGCAAACTTTATGCACCTTGAAATGGGACATTTTGCCTTATATTGAACCTTCTCATTCCTTTGACAAACCGTCATCGAAGAAACAGCTCATATAACTCCACTTTCATAATTTATACATACAATCAGGCCCCTGGGAACGATTTTGTCACTGGGGGTGCTGTGAGCAGATTAAAAAAAGAAATGTTTTTGGTATGGAGTTGCTTATCTATGAATGGCGCCTGATGAAGTTGTTTTAAGTGCAAGGGCAAATGTCCCCATATAGAAAACTGGGGGGTGCTACAGCCAGCGGCGGATCCAGGATTTTGTGATATTCACACACAAAAAATTTCCAAAAAAAAAAAGAAAAAAGAATGTCCTCAGCATTTTGGGGTCTCTTTTTAACTCCACAATCTCTGACAAGCAAAACAAAAAAATATCCTCAGCCTTCTAGGCTCCTATAGGGCCTACATACAATTCATTTATACACGACCATGGCGGCGGCTCGAGGAGAGTACATGAATATATCGAATACGGACAGGATTAGGTTGGCTGAAACAATTGACAACCAGCAAGACTCCCTAGAACTGGCCGACACTCTAGGAATAAACATGAAATATGATTAAAATAAACTTTGAAAATGAAAGTTTGAAAATGAGAAGGAAATTATATAATCAAAAACAGTGAAAAGGGTTGCATATGACGTGAAAAAAATGAGGTAAGAATTACATAGAACTACAGAACTTGTTTATGTTAATTGAATTCGAATGTTCAAAGTGCGAAGGTGTGTGCCTATAAATGAAATTGAAATTGGTATTTGGGAGGAAATTGAACGTCTATCCAGCTGGCGCGAAACTGAATGACAACTTCGCGTCGTTAAATTGAATGGATTTCTCTCTAAATTAAATAAAATAAAATTTAAAAGGGATGATATAAAACGAAATTGAATGCTCAAAGAATGAAAATGAACCATGAGAGCAGAGAGCTGACGGAATTCGTTCGAACTTGAGCGCCTATTCATGAATTCAAATGCAACTCCGATGAAATTTGCCGGGAAAACCTATATTATGTTGGTGAGGATTTTCACTAATTAATTGGTTGGTTGGTTGGGCTGGAAACCCAGAAAGGTTAAAAAATGTACGTAGATGTGTTGATGAGGATATTGTATTGATCATTCTTCCATCGGTTGGTTGGTTGGGCTTGGAAAACTTTTTTTTTTAAAGAAGTGAAATAATATATACATATATGTTGGTGAGGATATTGTATTTCCGATACATTCACTGGTTGTTTGATTGGGCTTGAAAACCTAAAAATTGCCTGGGCAATTTGTGCATTAATGATTACCGGTATATTTTTCATTCATTCATTGGTTGGTTGGTTGGTCTCAGATACGGTCGGACCATGTATGCATTGATGTTGTGGAGGATATTGCATGTTTTAATTATTCATTGGTTGGCTGGTTGGGCTTGAAAACAAAAACTAACAAACAGAAGGAAAAAAAGATGGCTGTGCAACGTACATGTGTGTGTTTTCTTATAAAGTCAGTCAGGAGAGTTGGCTGGTTACACTCTTAGAAATATTGGGCAAAGTTTTACCCAAATTTTACCCAACATGAGGGTCCTTATGAGTCCGACCAACTTTTGGGTAAACTTTACCAATTTCATTCTTATTTTTGACCAATGTTGGGTAAATGCATGTAAAAGTTGAGCAAAATTTAACCAACCTATGCCCAATCTTCATTTACCCAGTGGCATTTACCCAACATTTCTAAGAGTGTAGGCTGAAAATTAAGAAAGGTTTAGGGCTCTTGACGGTACAAGGTTTGGATGAGTTTTTAATTGTTTTCCCATCAGTTAAAGTCAATCGTAGGGGGAGGGGTTCTGTATATAGGTAAAGAAAAACGGGAGATGGGAATCAGTGTCCCTGGAAACGCCTGTCCCGGGACGCCGGATGGATGTCTTCCTCCCGGCAGGTCACGTGACCAGGTTCCCCTCTAGAATTCATGTTCAGGTCTTGAAGCCTCTCTCCCTCCTACATGTACATGTGTATATTCTGACACATTTAAGAAGTTTGTATTGAATAGATGATAACTGTTTTTGAGGGGAATCCGCGCCCCACGAAACTCCTGTCCTGGGATCCCGACTGGATATCTTCCTCCCGGCAAGTCATGTGACCCGGATTCCCCCTTTCGTCATTCGATGTCAATTGAATACTTATTGCGCTATTACAAATCTTGTGCTAATGAAAATATTATTATTCCTTTAACTGAAAATATGATTATTTCTTTAATGAACAGTCGGCCCTGGTGTTTGCAAGGAAAATTCTGGGCAAGGTAAGTTAACGATTTTTCTTTTTAATTTCTTGTTCGTTTCTGCCCGTTTTTAAGTTAAAGCCAATTATCTACTGGGGTTGGTACATAGGGTTATATGAAGGGTCAATGGGTAAAGCAAAATTTCAAGAAATTTAGCAAGTATATTGCATAATCTTGCAAAGACTTGCCAAAACGTAAGCTCTATAAATGCCATTATTTCTTGTACTGAGCAAGTATTAAACTGAAGAAAGAGAAATAGACACATGGCAATTATGAAATTGCTTATTATAGAACAATCACTAATTCATGATGTTTTCCAAGAATATTTCTCCCAGACAACTATTATGCAACACGAATATCGCCTCTTGGGGGGGGGGGGGGGGCATTATTCTTATTATTATTACCATCATTGTTATTATTATTATTATTATTATTGTTATTATTATTATTATTATCATGGCCAAAACATTACACTTTCACTTAAAATACATGATTTTTTTTAGGATGGAATGTACATGTAGTTAGTATGGTTACAGCCCTATTTCATTTCATTAATTCATGCAAACAGAATAAGATGGGTGAACTTATGTAATTGATAACATTATTTATTATTATTATGTTATTATTATTATTACTATTTTTATTATTATTATCATGGCCAAAACATTACACTTTCTGTTAAAATCCATGAATCTTTTAGGATGGAATGTACATGTAGTTAGTATGGTTACAGCCCTATAGCTAGAAGGTCCGATATTTAGCGGGTCCGATAGACCGACGCCCAATAGATAGAAGGTTTGATATACCGAATCGGTGGAGAGTCCGATAGTCCGAAGGTTCTATAGTTCGAATGTCCATTGGGGTCCGATAGTCAGAAGGTCCGATAGACAGAAGGTTCTACAGACCGAATCGGCAAAAGGGTCCGATAGTCTGAAGGTTCAGTAGGGGTCCGCTAGTTAGAAGGTCCGATAGACCGACAATAACGTAAAAAGGGTAAAATAAGTGGATACAATAAGTTTCACTGGTCTTGTTTTCCTTGTCTCTCTCTATCATTATTATCATTACTTATACCCAAGAGTTACCTCTCAGGTTGAGTGATACCTCCTTATATATCATAATTTTGTTCATACATTAGTTTTATTTGAGATAGTTAGAGAATACAACAGAATTGTGGTTATTTGGTTGAGCAGCAGCTGGGGGAGGCAGACGATCTTGGGATTGTTCGGTGTTTGATGCTGGGTTTTCGCCGTAAATTTTATTATTTAGAAGTACTTTTTTGTCACTTATTTCTGCAACTATCTAACTTTAGCTATTCCTTTTTTATATATTTTTTTCCAACTTTTTTTTATATACAATGTATTTTTTTTTTCTTTATTTTGCTTCAATCATTTGAATCGTATATGTGTTGTAATTTGACTCGAACTTTGTTTAATAAATACACAAATATAAAAAAAAAGTTTTTAATAGTTTGATCTCATAAAATGAAAAGGATAAATGCCTTATCTTCTTATATGTGTATTGTAATGAACCGATGCACTAGGTCTGTAGGCCCACCCTCCCCCCCCCCCCCAAAAAAAAATGGGGAACTTATTTTAAAGTTTCGTTTTATACATTTTCAACCTGTTAAAATTATTTTTATCAGAGCATCATCATCATCACCGTGAGGTGGGGGTGGTCCACCCATGCAGCTCACCCCCCCCCCCCGGGTTAATTTTGCCACTACACCGATGTATTGGCAATGGGGAACGCTGACCATTTCTTTAAACATGGAAATCTAATTATATGGTGCACACTAAACCTCCGAGGCCCACCATGTCCGAAGCACTTTTTTTTCTAGTGGAGCAAGCTGAGGAAAGGGCGTCCCCCTCTAACCTAGGGATACCTAGGGAAGATACTGAACGCAGGCACTACGCCCCTATATTCAGTTCCAAGTTCTTTTTCCTCTTCAAGATGGCTGGATCGTTTCCTGGTGCAGGCGATTCATAATCGTACTTAATGGGCTCATTTTTCCAGCACCTATCCAAAGCTACTTCAAAACTGTGCACACTTGGGGCAGTAATGGTGTCGTTGGACAGATTATTCCATGGTTTACGTATTCTTACATAGAAATAATTTTTGTATCTCTGAGTTTTGGTCCTAGGAATAAACAATTTCTTACTATGTCCTCTTGTCTGATCTCTGGATTGTAATTCAAGATTTGGGGTTACGTCAGAATCGTATTTATTAAAAATCGCCTCGAGCCCTCCTGTAAGCTAAGGTAGGGATATTCAACTTCCTCAATCTTCGTGCATAAGGCAGCCCCTTTAACTCTGGGACTAATCTAGTTGCTCTTCTTTGGACATTTTCCAAAGCATGTATATGTTTCTTAAGTTGGGGGCTCCACACAGCATGGGCGTACTCTATATTTTTTAAACAAAGAAATCTTATGGGGTGCACACTTTATAGTTGAATTTTCATTAAAAGTAACAAAAGATAAGATTCTGACAACAAAAGATTCTGACCGATAAAATGAAATTATTTTCATTACCTTCTTGGGAGGGAGACGTTTCCATTTTTTTTCGAGGGTTCTCAGGTGATATTTTCTTACCAGCTAACACCCATACTACTACCTTGTGTCAAATTTTAGTCTGTGGACTCTGTCGGGTAAATTATACCATTTTTTTTTTGGGGGGGGGGGGGAGGGTGGGTTTGTGGGAATTCGAGAATAGTTGGATACCTCACTGCTCGAATAATATCATATTCGGGCATATTGTTGCTCCAAGAAACAATCTAGGCCTAGTTTCTTGATTGTATGAGCGAGCAAAGCGAACGAACGAGAGAGAGAGAGAGAAAAAAAAAGAATTTTGTATCCTGAGAATAGGTTCTATAGCGTATTGTTATTCCGTTCTCATAATCTGTGTAACATGTTATCGGCATCTTCCGTTCTCATATTGGGAAGAGACTATTGGTCACAGGCCATTATTTCTGAAATTTCATCTCGTTGGCCCCTTTAGGTCAACTTGCATGCCTCTCGATTCCTTTCAGTTATAATACTAACATTCTTTGAGTAGAAAAATAGCATAACATTAGCTAGAGATTCAAGATGCAAACCAAATAACTTCCATAAGAATATGACCTATTAATATAATTGGCATTGGTTTATATGCATAAATATGTTGATTATATTAATAATGAAAATATAATGGGCATTGGTAAATAACCCTAATGATGCTAGTGAGCGTAATGCAAGTGATTTCTTATTTTCTTTTTCTCTTATTTTCCTTTCTTTTCCTTTCTTCTTTCCTTTTCAACCTCTCCCTTTTTTGTTTTTTCTTTGGTTGGAACGCCCCCACTTATTTTAACCACTTATCATTTCATCCACTATTTTACCCTTTTTACGTATTTATTGTCGGTCTATCGGACCTTCTAACTATCGGACCCCTACTGAACCTTCGGACTATTGGACCCTCCTGCCGTTTCGGTCTATAGGACCTTCTGTCTACTGGACCCTCTCGTACATTCGGTCTATCGAACCTTCTATCTATTGGGTGTCGGTCTATCGGACCCGCTAACTATCGGACCTTCTAGCTTTAGGGATGACCCCGTTAGTATTTATCCTCTTTGAAAAGATCAAAAGGGTGAGGGTGAGAATATCTTTTTTTTTCTTAATACAGGATAATGCTTCTCTACGCGACTCAATTTCATCTATTCGATAAAAGATGATGATGAAGATGAAGGCTTACCGCTGACAATGAAGACAAATTCTGAGAGGAACAAATAAATACCTGCTCCAGTTTTGCATGGTAGGCCTATGCTGTAAGAATAAGGTTGCTATCAGGGGGAAGCAAAACAGCCTAATAGTACTCTGTATGATTTTTCAACGCCTCTTAATTACCATCTTCTCCACGGCTACGGGGAGGGGGGGGGGAGGGGGGTGGGAGTGGCAAAATGATATATTTGCCCTCTCAATATTTTCCGGGGGGGGGGGGGCAACTGCCATCGCATAATCGACGCCCCTGGTTGTTATTAGTACCTCAATACAATCTAGGTACACAGAAACATACATGTAACTGAATTTTCTTGAGACTTTACTAATTTGGTTGCTTTTGAATTAATGCCTGGAAAATGTTATGTGTCCAACTGGACAAACTATTTTCCTCTTTAAATACTTTTGAGAATTCCCACTTATTATTCTATTTCATATAAAGAGTCAACGCTAACTATGTTAATAGGAAGCTCTAAATTTCAGGGGGGGGGGGGTAATTCTAATTGTTGCTTGTTTAATTATCAAATACACAATGGGTGCTATTTTCTAAAATCTTTCCTCTTTTCTTTCAACAGATATGGATTTCTCCTTCAGCTCTTCAGTGAAATAGCCCCCTGCTTTGATCAACATGTATCTCTTCCGGGTCCGCTCGCTATTCATAGAAATCCGCTATATTCATTTAACACGCGTTATGAATAGCAGTCCTTATGAACAGTTATGAATAATGGTCCTTATGAATAGTGAGGTAATTTGTGTATGGTTTGTTCGCTATTTAGAAGGACCGTTTTTTATACAAAACCGCTATTCATTTAGTCATGCATTATGGATAGTGGTCCTTATGAATAAGTGGTCTTTATGAAAAGCGGGCCTTATGAATAGCGAGGTTACCCCATTTCTTCATATTAAATTCATATCTGGATTCAATTATAATATGCATATTGAGGTGTCGTGCTCTAGTGGATACGTCACCGGACTGTGGATCACATGGTTCGCGGTTCGAATCCGCCGCAGCGCTAAAGTCCTTTGGCAAGACAATCATCTACATTTGTCACTCTCCACCCAGGTGAAGTAAATGGGTACCGGTAGAAAAAAATTCCTTGAAAATTCCTTTCATCGCGGCTCGGCTAAAGCCGGGGTAATTTAAGGGCAGTAGAGTATATTTGTATAGTATTTGCGCTATATAAATGGACATACATGTATATTATTATAATTAGATTGACTGAACAGGAGTTTAAAGTTCTTCAATTATATCTTAACAATCTTACCCACCCCCTCCCCATGTCAAATGTTGTAGTCACATGCAGCCATTGTTTAATAGTAGCTCGTTATTGTGAGGAGGTCTTCCTCTTCTATGTGAGATTACAGGGCCCCTAATGATATTAAGATAAGCACTGCCAGGGCCACTCCTTTATTACATCTTCTTGCAGTGTATAACAAACTAATGATAATCTTATTATCTGATTCTATGCATTTGTGCTAATTAAATTATTATTTTATTATTGATGATCTACTGAGAAAATCCATACTATTCAACACTTCGTTTGACTTGAAACTATCTAATTAGATCTCTATGTGTGTTTCACATCCCCTTTTTATAGTTAGATTTATAAAAGTAGTAACATGCAATATACATGTACCAACTTAAAAGGAGATGGATCATTTAATTTAGATTTCTTAGAAGTGTCAAAATTATCTTTGTTTTTTAAGAGTAAAATTGTTGTCATTGGTGTGTGTTGAACATTGAACTTGGTTACAGCCCTATAGCTAGAAGGTCCGATAGTTAGCAGGTCCAATATACCGACACCTAGTAGATAGAAGGTTCGAAACTGAGGAAAGATAGCGTTATACATTCAGATCGCCGAGGAAGTGATAGTACGTTTCATCGCCTGAAATCAAAAGGTGATTATTTGCTTTATATTCCGCATCTGGAACATTTAACTGGTACGAGAAAGACAATTGTGCTCTACTTCTCGCAAAAGACATTTATGATTTAGGCCCGAATAAATTCACAAAAGATGTTAAAACCACCATAAACCGTACCCCTACCCGAGGGTGCGCACAATTGTTTTATCATTTTAAGCGCGCGATTGGGCAATGCGCGTTTATTTTAATACGCCTATGGAGCTATTCGTAAAGGTCACGCAATTTTCATTTTGACTATTCGTAGAGGTCACGAACTTTCATTTCGCGCGTACCCAAATAGTGATAACGCATTGTGACTCTGTAATGGGCTGAAGAAATCAGCGAAAAACATGAACACGAACTTTTCTTCTCGGGTCGATTGATATGGGGAAAACTACGTTTTATCACGTGATTACCTTTTGACCAATCTAACAGCAAGATTCCTAGTATGTGGAATATAAAACTTCTATCTATTGGGTGTCGGTCTATCGGACCCGCTAACTATCGGACCTTCAATGTTCAATGTGAAGTTTTGCCGGCCCCGCGGATCCATTCCTAGATTGGCTGGCTACGCCACTGGTTCTTTATTATGTAAGTACTGTACGTTTGATGTTATATTGTTCAATGTACACGGCCTTGCTGAAAAGCAGCCTTTTTTGGCTGATAGCAGGTTTTTATTTCCGTGATTAAATAAACTCAAACTCAAACTCAAACTTCTAGCTATAGGGATGACCCCATTGAACTTAGATGGTCATTTATTTCTTGTAATTATCATTAATCTTTTGTGGAGTGTAGTGGGTAAATAATCTTTAAATTGTAATTCAAATAATTTACTTCTTGGAAAGGGATTGAAATTAATTTTGTTTAATGCATGTACATTATTTGTACTGCATGTACTCTCAAGAAGAGAATATTATACCTTGACGAGTCGGCTGTGATGGAACTCTATTGTATTGTAGTATATGAAAAAAGTGTATGACTGCAGATGAATTATATAAATTATGTTGGAAGGAGAAGGGGTAAACGTATATTTAAGAAGTAAGACAATGCCTAAACTTCTCTAAAACTGTCCTCATTTCTGTATGCAAGAAAATATTCATTAAAAAGTGAGAAAATATAAACGTATTTTTGAATCGACGTGAGTAAACTATTGTACCTTAAATCTTGATTGCAAGAAAAGATATACATGTAATTGAAAATTATTCTGTGAACATGATAAAGGTCCTTTCACGTTATATCAATGAAATGAACCATACAGGGGATGGGGTGAAATGAACCAGGACGTGTGATCGAGGTGTATGTATGAGAGAGAGGGAAGACAAAAAAGATGAGAAAATGCGAAAGTGAGAAGATTTGGTGAAAAGGAAAGAGAGAAGGGGTGGGGTTTACAAAGTATGATGTTACATGATAAAGGAGACAGCAAGCTAGGATTATAACTTACTCAGATCATATCAAATTTACATTGATTTACAAGATAATAAATTTGCCCTACACAACCCTTCCCCCTCATAAATTAAATTAAAGAACACAAAAGCTTTTGTCACTTTCGGCTCCAGCTCGTACAAATGCACTCTTCATTGCCACTCAAAATCAATTGATATGATGTACTTAAAAATATTATAATAACTGAATCTGATGTCAATGTGTTCTTCGATGACTAAGCAATGGTGTTCGATAAGAATGATCATAACTCCCCTTCCGTGAAGTTTTTTTCTTTAGTAAATTCATACAATTCAGTAGTCTATGATAAACCTAGAAAAGTACGTTCCCTTATTTTTTTTCCTATTTGTGATCCCATGTGGCCTCCGAACAATTTAAGTGTTGTTGCCGAATAGGCACCTTTGGACAATTTGCATAACTTGCATCTTAAACTCCAAAGTGTTGCCCATCTTGTGTAATGAAAGATGTGATACATACAACGACTGGAGGTTCATGAGGAATTTATATTGTATCCCTGGTTTTATGGCAAAGATTAACAAAAATGTAACGTTGGGCGTCGCGTGTCAGCGGGCACATTGTGCCTAAGTTGTCTTATGGTGTCTAATACGCCTCTACACGTGGCCATTTGGATTGATGTAAATTATGCAAAATGCCGAAAGTTCCTTTTTCGGCAACAAAGCAGAATTTGTTCAGAGACCACATGGGATCACAAATAAAAAATGAATTAAAAAAATGAAAGTAAAGAACTCTTTCAGGTTCATAAAATGTAAAATCGACTATCAATTAAGAAGTTGTTGAAAAAAATACTAAATCATTTATCTTTTCAGTAAGTTTTTAATTACTCTTATATAACGCGTGCATGTTTTTTATTTATATATATATTCTAAAAAATACAGAACAATCTGCAGTGTATATAATCATAAGTAGGTGACAAACTGAAGGCTTTGCTGTGTGTGATAGTATATTGGCAATGTTTATACCTCATTTTGTTTAATGGTTTGATCCTCTCAACTCCCCCCCCCCCCCCCCCCCCTCTCTCTCTCTCCTTGTGTTTGGTTCTCGCTATTTTCCTCTTTCTCTCTCTACCTCTCTGTATCTCTGTCTGGTTATCGCTCTCTTCCTCTTTTTCCCTCTTTGTTTCTCCCTCTCTGTGTGGCTCTCGCTCTAGTACTCTTTTTTTTTTCTCTCTCTGGTTCTTATCCGTGTGGGGTTTTTTTTCCTTTTCACCCCATCCCCTCCTTTTTTATTTGATATATCTGTAACTATTTTTATTTTAAAACAGGGGTCTACTGAATACAAGCCTTGTTCTAAGAGAACCCTCCATTGTGTTTCCTTTATACGTTGTTCAGATCACGCCGATTGCTTTATTAATCTAAATCACACCCAAGTCTTTTTAATTTATGTTCTGTTATATCTATGCTTATGTATGTTAAATTCTTGTTCTTAGTTTTTATGTGCATTTCGATATGTACTTCTTTAAAACAATGATGTAAAGACATGTGTGGAATATAAAGAACTGTGAACTTTGAAATACATCTTCTTGGCTATGGTATCATGCCACTACATGGTAGAATCAAAGTTAAAGTATTCGATTGAAACTGCATTGCTGCCATGTAAATAATAGTTTGGAAAGGAAAATATATTCAAATACACAGACTCGGTTGATTTTATTTGCAGGCCAGCAACAAGCCAAAACCTCCTCCTCACCTGCTACCATGTCAGCGGCAGCCAGCACTAGCGGGTAAGCTGTGATATAGATGTTTCCTTAGTTTAACAGTTTCACATATTCTTGTAATATAAAAATATTCAGATTTTCCTAGGTCGTATTATGTGTACGTTGTGTACCTAAAAATGAAAAAGCAAAGTGGATCTTTTTCGCCCTTACCTTTTGGAGATCACAGGAATATCAACACATAACTATAAGTTATCTAACTTCAATTCTAACTTTAAACCATGAAGACATAATGAATAATTAATCTTCTTCCCCGGTGTTCCTCCTTTCTTTCAAAAGAGACCAGTGTGACTAATGGATCGCTGTTCGTGATTTAAAAAGAATATTGACAAATTAAAACAAAAATCCAGATTTCATTTCTCTGGACCACGTATTTTTAGAATGTACATTGCTGCCCGACAATAGATATGATACCACGATACTTGAACTTTGTCCTTAGGAAAATCTTTTTTCAGTACTAAATCGTTGGCCTGCATTCATGCTCCTTGATATATATTCATATACTTTTAGGTCAGACAAAAGAAAGGTAACGAAATTGGAGATCACCAAGTTAGCCAAACTTTTACCTGATGGAAAATACAGCGAACTGTGCGGAATCCT
The DNA here is from genome assembly GCA_025617745.1 of Heliocidaris erythrogramma. Lineage (NCBI taxonomy): Eukaryota > Metazoa > Echinodermata > Echinoidea > Camarodonta > Echinometridae > Heliocidaris > Heliocidaris erythrogramma. The sequence continues at coordinate 37,914,697 of CM046854.1, read as the reverse complement.
TGGATTTGAGTTCAACTACATTCAAAAAATAAAAAAAAAAAATTTCATGGATACCACGGCTGCTTTCGAAATACTATTGCACGAGTGGAATACGAAGAGGGGGGTATCCATCGAGGATCTTGATGCAGCTCTAGATGAAGCAGAGGTTGGCGGACTTATCCCTAGCTACAAAAACTAGTCATTACTAGCCTGCGTTGACTTTGTGTATAAAACCACACAAACACACACGCTCACACCCGCACACCCTCACACATACATATTATAAATATGTAGTTCTGTTGGTCGTGTTACGTAGACTCTACAATATATACGTATCATAGCATAGCTATTCAATACAGTAAAGAAAATCTTTAGATTTTATACTTATATAGGCTCGTTGGATGCTACGTTTAAAAATTAGTGGAAATACCAAGAAGTTGTTTCTCGACTATTTGATACTGAGTCTTTTCATCAATTCAGATTAAACATTTGTTTTTACACATTTGACAATATGGCTTTTGAATGAATATTACATATTTCTAGGTGTTTTGTTTTTCAAATTATAGTTCTAGTGGTGGCCATGGATCCAGGTTCATTCCAAAGCATGGTGATCATAGGTGATGAAATGTATTTCACCTGAAATTCTATGCTGTATGTAATCATTTATGTATGTGTTGTGTATTAAATTATTTGTTCTCAGCAAGGTTAGTAGATATTTCGAATAATGTTAGAATAATGTTGCTTTTGTAGCAGTAAAAACTGGATTGTTTCCATGATTAGATTATGTTGAATGAAATGTGTACTTTTTTCTTAAAGGGAAATTAACCTCAGCGTATGAATTAGCTTATTTTGAATGGTGTAGTATATGCCTCTTATTTGATACATGCAATTTCATGTAAAAACACAGGATATAGATATAAATCACTATTTTCCAGCCAAGTTATCGTCTGCTAGCAATAATAAGGGGGCTGCCATTACTTTATGTGTACACGAACATATTTTTCATCCCAAGTAAAATTTCCTTCATCGTTAACTTGTAATTGATTTTTAGAGGACAAATATATATTAGATAAAGTCACATATTCTGAAATGTAAGTTTAGTTTTATATATTTTTTAAAAGGTCTTAATTTGTTCATAAAAAATATACTTCATAAAAAATATACGTCAAGGACGGAGAATTGACGTCAAGGACGGAGACAATCGTAACAATACCAAAACAAAGCGAGGAATCTGCTTTACAGGATGGCTATTAGAACTCATGGGTCGTCAATTATCTAGGCCCATGGCCAATAACAATCGTAATACAATCAGAACAAAGCGACGTATCTGTTGTAAAGGTAGGCTATTATCAATGCATATGGTACCTAATGATCCGTGTCATGCACAAAATGGCAGCCTCCATGGAAAGACGTAGCAGACAATAGGTGCATCTAGAATATCACGTGGGGTTACTTGTCCTTTAAGAGTGAGGCAACAGACTAACATTAAGACTGACGCTAGTGAAGGAAGAGAAATAAGTGAAGTGGAAATGACAAAATAGGCTCTGAAAAATGTGTAAGATGTTATGGGACATCGTCTGCTTAGACAGGACTGGTCCAGGGTGTGTCGTCACATATCTCGGCAGCGTTCGAGGAGCTCTTCAGCTGCTATATCGGGGGCTGTATTTTACCGTTTTATAATTGATAATAATCATTACTTCAAATGTTTCCAAGCGTTGAATTTGGATAACCTTGTTTAATTTATGCCATCTATGCAATAATAAGTATTAAGCCAATATTTAAAATCATTAACGTTCTACTTTAAAATCTGTTTATAGATTAATAAGAAGGTTTCAGAGGGCCTATATAAAGTATTCAATTAAACTTCAATTTCAGGAAATGTATTTCCAACTTTTCAATATAGGTGTACAAAGTAATAAATGAGCGAAATGATGTGTTTTAAACAAAAATACGACATAATACACATTCACGTGGTACATACATAGCAAAAGCTTGAGGTGAGGGTGCCCTTAGTAACATAATGCATAACATGATATAATACATATATAAAAAGAAAATAACTACATACAAAAAAAGAAAAGGATAACATTCCTAGACCGCCGAGCTTAATTGGAGGGGAAAAAAGAAAAAAGGAAAGAGAAAAAAAAAAGAGGGAGGAAGAGGGGAAAGTTGGGGGGGGGGGTGGAGGTGCAACATAAAGTGAGTAAGGAGAAGAAATGTATTCACGAAGACGCAGATAGAAGACAGGGAGAGAATAGACCCAATGGAGGGTTGAGAAGGATCTTAAAGATATTAAGACGTTAAGTGCGAAGGTTGATCAAAAATTTATGACCAGTTCGCAGAACCCGCAATGAAGATATACCGAGAAATGATAGCTGAGTAGAAGCATATATGCAAAGGAAAAAGATAAAAAGGGAATCGAAAATAAAATAAAAAACACTTTGACAGATATTTTGTTTGTAATTACAGGTTTGGTCAACCGAATCAAGAGAAATGTGAAATGTATTAATTGTAATATAACGTTTCTTGCGTGCAGACGAATTGTAAAACAAAATTATTGAAATTAAGTTAATTCGTTTTTTCTTTTCGTTAGAAAAGGCTATCCGTTTAAATAAATATGAATAGTCAAACAATATACCATTTCAAATCAATGTAACACAAATGAACATGACATCAAATTTATCTTCAAAACAGAACAATCGGGCTGAAAAAATTCGTCGCTTTGGTCCTTGATCAAACTTCCATCACATTGTATAACAGGTATTCAAACGGGCCAGGGCCCCGTTTCATAAAACTTGTTATCAACTGGCACATTTCTATGACAAATTTGCTCTCACCCAATCAGATTCAAGGATTTCAGTAGTTTATAAGAATTATTGTAACTTGTCATTGATAAAAAGTTTTATGAAACGAGGCCCAGGTATATCATAATTTATGAATAACATAACACGGCTACAGTAGTTAGGCATATAAAATGACGTTACCTCACCTCCAAAATCCAGCTTGTCATCATTGTCCACGTCTAAGAAAAGACCTATTAAATAATGTATTTCAATCCATGCATGTATTTCTGCATAACCCCTAGTTACTATTTTGAATCGTCAAGTGAAACTTTTCTGCAAGATGTATGCATCAAATTAGTACAGAGATTTATTAGCATTCAAAGTGATCTTTAGGGCAGAGATCGCATACTTTCATCATGCATTCTGATAGAATTAGCATTCAAATTAGAATTTTATCCCATGAGCGTTCAATTCACGGCAAACCTCGGGTCGCCAACACTTGGCTTTGGGAATCGAATTCATCAATAGACGAGCATGTTGCGATGTAAGCTAGGATTTATCAATGCACTCCTTCCCTTCGAATCGTCATAATTGTTGTTACACTATAAGATTTAGAAACAATAATTCATGTTAAGTTGTGTTGTTGCAATGTCATAGATAAGGTATAAAGGAATATGAAGAAAATTATATATAATATTGTGCGAAATGTTCCTCGAACACAATGCTTGTGGTCACTCATAGTTGTTTTAGTGGAAGGTATAGTGAAAGAAATGATCACCATGAGACGGTCGTAGCTTTCGTTATCATTATTGTTTCACACATTGATTTATTCTTGAAAAGATATACACATAATATAACAATAAGAAAAAAATATACCACTACTACTACTACTACAAATAATAATAATAATAATAATGATAATTATAATATTATAATGACAAGCACTTAAAAATAGTAAGAAATTGAAATGTATATTCCGATGTAAATGTCAGTCATCATTTTGTGTTTTTTATACAGTCCTGATGAAGATCGAAAACTTGACAAATAAAGGAGGATAATAAAAGCTACGACTGTCATATATCATTGTAAGGAAATTATATGTATAATAGCTTTGGCAACTCTCGTGGAAATAATTATAATTGTGAGAAATGAAAATGAGAGAATAATGGTTGCGCTTAAACCTCGGTCCCAAATACCAGTAAGAACTGCTACGAACGCCGTACGAACGATTTTTGGACCATTTCGTAAGATCTTCTCAAGAAGGCCGTACGAAACCAGCGTTCGTAGACGGTTCGCAAGCCTGGTCGATGGTCTTGTCCAAGATTTTTTTTCAACGGCGTACGAAACCCCCTCTTCGTAAGGCGGCGAATGTCGTAAGAACATCGTACCGAACAAGCAAGATTTTGTAGGGTCGAGAGACAATTCTAGAAGCCTTAAATTCTGACGATGATCGTTAAAACACCTTAAGTTGTTTGTTACAAGTCATGTCTATCTCTCTTAGTTGCTAAGCAGTTAATCCAGCCAGTTTGACTGACTGCCCTAGATGTAGCACCTGGTTATGTCTTTTGTTAATACATATATGTAGCAGGCAGCTTATTGAATGGCCTGGCACAGGCCAGTGCTTTTTAGGATAATTTTATTCATGTTTTTTTTATTTCAGCACAGGTTTAATGCAAGATTGGCATGTAGGTTCCTTTCATGGGTTGTTGCTAGGAGACAATAATAAGGTATGGGAAAACCTAAGTTCTTTGGTAGGGTGTAACATTAGGGGTGGCTAGTTTGGTCACTTGAAGCTTTGATTTTGGGAAGACAAGACATATTTGTGGTGTCTGAAAGTAGAGGGGGGGAGGGGGGGAGGGGGGGGAGGGGGGGGGAGGGGGGGGAGGGGGGGGAGGGGGGGAGGGGGGGGAGGGGGGGGGGAGGGGGGGGAGGGGGGGGAGGGGGGGAGGGGGGGGGAGGGGAGAGGGGGGGGGAGGGGGGGGGGGGAGGGGGGGGGGGGGGGGGGAGGAAGCAGCTTCAGTTGGATGTTAGGGGCGATACCATTGGGTAGCTGTGCGTATAAATGGGGGCGTGCATTATCGAAAATAATGTACACCGCTTCACCAGGAGGGAACAGTTGTTCGCATTGTCGAGCTGTGTCTGCGAGAATTGCCTCAAAGATCTCCCCTCGTAACGGTCTCTGGGGCAATGGTGTGGTGCACTAAGCCTACATCTAGATAGGGAAATAGATGAAATGGCAACAAATAATTTAATTAAGCATGGAATACAAATATCAATAAAATAATTATAAGAGTAAAAGTTGATCTGTTGTCACACGATGGAGCAAACGTTTCGACCGCTATAACTGCTAGTCTTCGTCAGGCAATGTGGACAATCGCCGCTGCAAGCGCCTTTTATAGCGTAAGCTACGTTCCGAGGGAGCCGGAACCGCCGCGCTGCTATTGGTCCGTGAAACCGACCAATCAGAAGCTGCGGACTGAGCGAGCGGTGAGCGAGCGTCGGACGTCGGGGAAAATCCCGGCGGTGCTGCTGGCGGGCTACTGGCTACTGGCGGGCGAAATGCAGACGTCGGACGGAGGGCAACGGTAGGGGGCGCATGTCGGCGGATGGTGGGGAGCCATTCCTCCGGGATGTCAATGCCGTTATCTCTATTGATATTATTGGGGTGTAAACGGATTTGGATAGCTTCTTTAACACGCCGTGTGTACCAGTGCTTATCCCGCGCTACGCAACTTACCTCATCCCAATTGGGAGGGTGTTGTGCGCTCCAATATAGATGTAGACCTTGTCGCAAGTCCCGCATGGGATCTTGTAGACAACGCCGTCGAGTCTGCCGGGTAGCGTGGGGTCCTTTGGGTGGACTAGCTGGTTACGAATAGTGGTGTCGGACTTGAAAACGGCGCGTATGCTATGCTTCTCTAGGTGTCGGCGGAGCTGGCGAGAAATAGAATCGACAAACGGAAGAACAACGGTAGACTTGTAATTCACAACTTCCTTATCGATGGCTTTCTTCTTCTTAGCGACGCGGTTAAGGAAGGAACGCGGGTATCCATTCGAAACAAGAGGATTCCATGTACAGGTTAGCAATAACTTCGGAAACGGGACTCCTCATGGCCGCTCCTTCTTGTTGTTCATAAAAGTCACCGTTGTACATGAAGTACGTGGATTCTAGCACAAACTTAAAGATCACATTGCAAGAAAATTCCATCAAAATAAATATTGGCTTAATACTTATTATTGCATAGATGGCATAAATTATACTAGGTTATCCTAATTCAACGCTTGGAAACATTTGAATTAATGATTATTATCAATTATAAAACGGTAAAATACAGCCCCCGATATAGCAGCTGAAGAGCTCCTTGAACGCTGCTGAGATGTGTGACGACACACGAAGGACCAGTCCTGTCTAAGCAGACGATGTCCCATAACATCTTACACATTTTTCAGTGCCTGTTTTGTCATCTCCTCTTCACTTATTTCTCTTACTTGACTAGCGTCAGTCTTAATGTTAGTCTGTGGCCTCACTCTTAACTTCGTGTATGGTATTATTTTGATGAAAAATGCAGCCTTAAAAAAATAAAGGAATCAGTCACTTGTAAACAAAATAAGACGCCATTGTATTTTCAGCTGCTTGCACCGGGGCATGTTCGGCGTTTCAAGAGGGAACGAATACAATCTGATATTATTCGGAGGGCTTTTCAATTTGAAAATGGGGTTTATTTCATTGATCATTGACCCTTCTCCTGTGTATTTACAATCAAACGGTTTTAGTTATCAGAATCAGTTTCACTTTCCCTTTTAGAATGGTGTGAAATAAGGTCATGTTAAATATACCAAACTCTTTATAATTTGATAAATAATTGCATTGCAATTACGTTCATTCATTATAGGACGTCGTCTGCTTAAGCAGGATCGATCCCGAGTGTGACGACATCAAAACATCGCTATATTTCTGGCGAATCTTCGGATATTCCAGTTGCTTAGAAGAGCTTTTATTTGTTTTTATAATCATCAGATACGCAGTTGACATAAAACTTGTACGATTGCCATCTGTAAGCTTCCCAGTTTCTAGTGATACATTAATTGCCATATTTGTGATTTTCTTGCAATGTGATCTTTAAGAAGGTCTGTGACCTGGGCAGGAGAGAGCTTGGTGCGATCAGGCAGAGTAGCGTCGGCTTCCAGTCGCTGGATAGCACGTTAAATTTTATATATCCATATAACTGACTCAGTGATATATAAGAAAGAGATGGAGCACCTGCAGATATTGCAAAGTAACGGTGCAATTCTTCCCTCACTGGCCATGAACGACCCTTCTGGCAGGTTGAACGCGTGGAGGCGTCCAAACGATCGACGGGTCCAAAGGTTGAATCCCGTCTCGTCCACTAAAACGAGATGGGCAACCACGCCATGTTCCATGAACCATTGAGCGTAGACGGCGCGCATGTCAAGGACCCGTGGAGAATTCCTGGCGTCGGGAACATCTTCTGCCAGCTTATGGTATACAACATTCCATCGAGAGCACTGGCGATGGTGGTGGTGCTCACCACGGGTTTGTTGGGCATTGAGGCCTCGAGGTCCGCCTTCATCTGCTGCAGCGTCAGGAGAGGATTTTCATCCAGGATGACCTGCAGCCGATGTCGCATGTCGTCATCCACTTTGCTGTGTGTGGCCCCTCCTCTCGCAAGCTTGTCGTGTCGACCTTCTCGTAGGTACGTGACAACAATCGACCTTGCTGTAGCTCGTTTGATGCCTAAATCATCGGCTAATTCTAGATAGTCCCTGCTTTGTCTCCCAAATGCCTCAATTAGCCTTCTCGTTTGAAGTTCTCCTGTAGCGAACTGGGTGATGATCTGCCATTTTTCAATGTGAAGCAGATAGTAGGTAAACGTGGTACTCATAAGCGCAACATGCAGAATGACTGAGGGCTTCCTAGCTCACAATTTATAGAGTTTTTCCAGCATCTTACAATACACATTAAATCGAATGCATTTATTTAAAACTTGCCAGCCTTTTGATGAAATTGAATGACCGAAGAGTAACAGAAGCCGCTTGCAGGTGTAATTGGATCCTCCGATTTCAAACTTTGCTTGTCAGTCAAATTTCAATGAAGAATTTTAAGATTCTGTTGCACAAAAAGTTAATTTGCACGTGTATAAATGAATTTGGATGCTCCCTGGTTAAATCGTTTGCTCTTTCTTCAGAATGAACCATTTGAAGAATTTGTTGCACGAATAGTGAATTTGGACGAATCAAAGTGCTCTTTCCTTAAATCGTTTGATCTTAATAGGAATCTTGATGACCCATTTGAAAAATTCGTTGCACAGATCACGAATTTGAAGGAGCAAACACGAAATAGAATTTCTACATGTAACATGGCGATCATATCGTTTGTGAATTTGAATGCTCGAAATGTGAAATACCTATATTAATCATGAAGACGATCATAAACAGAATTATAGACAGTATTTCAGAGAAAGAAGCAAAGTTAACGAGTACTTTATATAATAATGACATTTACATTCCTTACTTTCAAATGAAAGGGACAATATGTTTAACATAGTATTGAGTTTAGTTAATGTTTGAAGTAGATGGAGGTGAAAAACGAAAGATATGGCTTGTGTTGGGAACGCCAAGAACAAATAAATACAATTTAAATGTAAGAGCATCATTACATGAATACGTTTTCTTGTATCATCAGACACATCAGAACTAGCCTGCGTAGGCCCATGATTATTTTAATTTCATGATTTTGGTTAGAATAACGAACAAGAAATTATACCTTAATTATGACAAATAATTATCGAAATTGAATATTGTTATGATGCTGATGGTAAAGTAACATGTTATCAAACAGCAAAAGTTTAGTTTTTACCACTTCAAAATTGCTTCACAATACAATTTTACTCTCTTGTAAAGAGGAAGATCCATAAACATTCCTCTGTAATCGGATAGTAGCAATGACAAAAGTGTAAGTTATCGTAAGTTGTTACAGACTTGAATCATGGTTAAATAGAGGTGATTTAAACACTCTGCTGGTGGATTCGAATGTCGGAGTTCATGGCTCGGTACGTTACTAATGACCTTTCATAAGACAGGGGAAAATATACAACCCCGAATTCAATTGATTTATATATCAGACATTACATGCAAGACCATACTTATCTATGAGGTCTTGATGTCAAATCCGACGGTTCTCTTTACTATAGTCTAAAGATTTTAAAGTAAATATTCAAAGAAAATCACAAATATGGCAATTAATGTATCACTAGAAACTGGGAAGCTTACAGATGGCAATCGTATAAGTTTTATGTCAACTGCGTATCTGATGATTATAAAAACAACACAAATAAAAGCTCTTCTCAGCATCTGGAATATCCGAGGATTCGCCAGAAATACAGCGATGTTTTGATGTCGTCACACTCGGGATCGATCCTGCTTAAGCAGACGACGTCCTATAATGAATGAACGTAATTGCAATGCAATTATTTATCAAATTATAAAGAGTTTGGTGTGAAATAAGGTCATGTTAAATATACCATTCTAAAAGGGAAAGTGAAACTGATTCTGATAACTAAAACCGTTTGATTGTAAATACACAGGAGAAGGGTCAATGATCAATGAAATAAACCCCACTTTCAAATTGAAAAGCCCTCCGAATAATAGCAGGATGGTATTCGTTCCCTCTTGAAACGCCGAACATGCCCCGGTGCAAGCAGCTGAAAATACAATGGCGTCTTATTTTGTTTACAAGTGACTGATTCCTTTATTTTTTTAACGCTGCATTTTTCATCAAAATAATACCATACACAAGTTAAGAGTGAGGCAACAGACTAACATTAAGACTGACGCTAGTGAAGGAAGAGAAATAAGTGAAGAGGAGATGACAAAATAGGCTCTGAAAAATGTGTAAGATGTTATGGGACATCGTCTGCTTAGACAGGACTGGTCCATGGTGTGTCGTCACATATCTCAGCAGCGTTCGAGGAGCTCTTCAGCTGCTATATCGTGGGCTGTATTTTACCGTTTTATAATTGATAATAAAATAATCATTACTTCAAATGTTTCCAAACGTTGAATTTTGATAACCTTGTTTAATTTATGCCATCTATGCAATAATAAGTATTAAGCCAATATTTAAAATCATTAAAGTTGTACTTTAAGTAGAGTTCGAATTTCAACATATTCGGACATCATAACTGTAATCCACACAACATCTTTTTTCCAGTTTGTAACCTATAATTAACACCACCGTTTCGCGATGTCGCATTGCGACCGAGCAGAAAATTGATGGAAATTTTCCCCATAATTTTAAAGATTTTAACACCATTTCACCTTGCACTATTCTCTTTCTCTTATTTAAAATTTGTCGGAAGGGCGAGGGGACTGCCCATTGCCCCCTCCAAATATGCTATTGGCTGGAGGTATGTGGTGCACAATTCAAAGAATGGAAAGGATGTGCTTCATTACCATGTTTGGAATTTTTGTTCCCATTCACCCCATTTCACAGCGAGGTATTTTAATTAAATTGCATTGTCATTATGAAATCTATGTCTTATGTGTCTGTAATGGCGACCCCATCACAGGCCTCTCACGCTTTTTGTGAGTCTCGCCTATTTCTTCTATATCATTAATTGATTTTATATTTTTTTTCTTATGTTGATATCAAAAGAAATAAATGTGTTTTTAATCTGAAGTTGAATAAATGCAAAAATCATGTAAAGAAAAAAAAACTGTCAGTTTAACAGTCCAAAATGTTGTCCATTCCTTGTTTCTATTTATAATGACCTTTAAGTACTGTTGTCTTTACTGTAATTATTATACAACTAATCTCTAACAGAATCACAACCATTTGAGTTCTGTAGAAACAGGAAATAAATAAGCAACGGCCAGTCTGAGTGCACATATTAAAAGTCCTATGAAGAAAGAATGTGCGGTGATGTAGGCTTGTTAATGTGCCCGGTAGTACATGGAGTGACTTATGACCAGTCATTATACTCGTACTCTCCTAATGCTAGGAGTCCACTGGGTCGGCGCCATTTGGTGCCAGTTTGCGCCAATGCAATTTGCTGTGGCGCCTAGTGTCGCCAATAAGGTGCCTACCCTGATAGCAGAGAGTGGTAAAAATGACGTGATATTGACGTGATATTTACGTCGTGGTTTACGTCTTTTTTACGTCCTGTAATTACGTCAATAAGACGACAACTTGCACCAACGCAAGACATCATGAGGACGTCTTATTTTTACGTCATCTTTACGTCTTCCAGGTCAGTGAATGACAACTTCATGACGTCTTGCAAATCACCAAATGACTATTTTGGACGTCTTCTTGACGTCTTGCAGGTCATTAAATGACCACTTTATGACGTTTTTAGACGTCTTGCGGGTGGTAAAAAATGACGTTATATTTACGTCGTGGTTTACGTCTTATTTACGTCCTGTAATTACGTCAATAAGACGACAACTTGTAAAATCAGCACTGATTTTCTTATTTACTATATAAATCTATATACCTACCTATTATGCCTGTAGTCTACGGGACCCCTTCGAGAATTTAACACACATGCGTCACAATATTGTGCGCACCCCCCGTAATCCTATTGTCCCCTTCGCCACTCACGCGCGTCAACACGCTACGGCCATCTTCCTCTTTTGCGAGCAATCCCAAGTAGAAACATGTTGCTTGCAAGGAGCGGGGAAGGAGGGAGGGTCATAGGTAGGTATATAGATTTATATAGTAAATAAGAAAATCAGTGCTGATTTTACAAATTTACTGCAATAAATCATATATACCTACCTATTATGCCAGACCAGCGCCAACTCAAAGACCGGGAGGCATGTTTCGAGCGGAAGGAAATAGGATTACACCAAAGACTACAAAGAAGACAGAGCGGCCTTCAAGGTGGCTGACGCAAACAAAGCTTCACCTGCAGGAATATCCCTAAGGTAGCAAGAAATGAAGGAATTGGGCGAACGCCAATAAGCAGCCTTCAAAATATCAACAAGCGCCACACCTTGAAACAGAGCCCAAGAAGTGCTGACACTACGAGTATCATGAGCACGAAGCTTACTGTCGGATAAAAGAGCCTCTGTGCCAGCGGCCCTAATAGCTTCAACGATCCATCTAGAAATGGAATCAAGAGAGGCAGGAGAAAAAGGCTCTCTAGTGATCAAGAACAACTGATCATCCTTACGATAAGACTTAGTCTTATCAATATACCATTTGAGAGCCCTAACAGGACACCAAACTTTGTCCTCACGCACCGAAGAAAAGTCAGAAAGCGGACAAAGAAAAATCTCAACAGGACCGGAGGTAGCTGTCTGATTCTTGGCAACGAAAGAAGCCCTAGGAATCAACCTAACACCTTTTCTCTCCCAGCGAACATGACCAGGAGTAAGACAGAGAGCATGAAGAGTACTGCGCCTCTGCCCAGAGGCAATAGCTACCAAAAAGAGCGTCTTAACCGTAAGATGATGAAGCGAAGCTTCACCTAACGGTTCAAAAGGAGGTTTCGCCAAGGCCTCCAGGACCTTAGGCAGACTCCAAGACGGCACTAACTTAGAAAACGAAGGTCGTTTCAGAAAGAACGAACGAATCAAACCACTTAGTAGCGGGGAATTGGAAATCCCCGAACCATCCGAAAAACCCGAATGAATGGCCCCGATCGCCGAACGGTAGCCTCGGATAGTAGAAATAGACCTCCCTTTGTCAAATAACGAGATTAAGAAATCCGCAATTGAACCAATAGGAGCCTTAGAAGGGGTTTGATTTCTCTCTTTGCACCAAAGGAAAAAGACCGAGAGACGGGAATTGTAAATTTCCCTAGTAGAAACCCTACGACTGGACATTAAAAAGTCCGCGGCTTTATCAGAGAGACCCGACTGTCTTGCAGATTCCCTGACAGGGGCCAAGCAGTCAAATGAAGAGACTCCGGATTGTGGTGAAGAATCCCCAATAGGGGCTGTAACACCAGATCCGCTCTTAACGGGAGAACTAACGGTTGAGCCCTTAGAAGGCTCATAAGTTCCGGAAACCAATTCCTCCTGGGCCAAAAGGGAGCTATTACAAGCACCCTCGCCCGATCTTCCCTGATTTTCCGCAAGACACGCGGAATCAGTTGGAAGGGAGGAAAGGCGAATCCCTGAAGGTTCTCCCAGCTGAGGGAGAAAGCATCGAGAGCCCATGCTCCCTGATCGCGAACACGGGAGCAATACTTCGGCAGCTGGTGATTTAGCACCGACGCAAATAGATCCACTTCCAGTGGACCTAGGCAACTGCGAAAGCGGCAAAATACTTCCGGATGGAGCATCCATTCCGATGGAAGATACCTGCCCCGGGACAGAAAAGCCGCAAAGAGGTTTTTCCGACCGGGGATGAAAGAGGCCACGGGTGTGATTGCCATGCGACGACACCACCTCCACAGCTGAGCTGCTAGGGCATTCAGGGCAACCGAACGAGTGCCTCCCTGCCGATTGATATATGCCGCCACAGTAACATTGTCCGTGAGAATCAGAACCGAACGACTGAGAAGTCGACTTCTGAAATGGAGCAAGGTCAACAGAACTGCCATAAACTCCAGGACATTGATATGAGGAAGAGTCCCAAGATGAAACCAATCCCCCGCAACCGTGCTGCCGTTGCAGTGTCCTCCCCACCCCAACCGAGAGGCGTCCGTCGAAACCGATATCGACGGAAGAGGGGCAGAGAAGGACCTGCCTCGCGCGAGAAACACCTTGCTCGTCCAACAAGCGAGAAGAGACTTGATCTTTACTGGTACTGGAATCCAGACCAAAAGAGAGTCTTTTCCCGGCTTTAAGAACCTGAGGAGATGTCTTTGAAAGGGTCTCATGAGGAGCCGGCAGTCCTCTAAAACATCGACTAGACTGGCTAGATAACCTAGAAACTGAAGCCACTGTCTGGCCGAGACTCTTCTGGCCAGCAAGAGCTTGCGAGCCGCAGAGACAATGGTGAGAATCCTGTCTCGACTGGGCCGAGCTAACTGATTCCTTATGTCTAACACCGCCCCCAGAAAAACTGGGCTGCGAGTGGGGACTAACTCTGACTTTTCCCAATTTATTAGGAAACCTAAGTCTTGAGTAAGAGAGACTAGCAACGAGTCTCGTCCAACAAACGATCGCGCGACTCCGCAAGGAGAAGCCAATCGTCCAGGTAACAGAACAACCGCAGGCCGCGACGCCTCAGAAAGGCCGCTAGCACCGCTACAACTTGAGTAAAAACCCGAGGGGCCGGGCGCAGCCCGAAGGGAAGAGCCCGAAACCGGTAAGTCTCCGAGAGGAAGGAGAACCCCAGAAGATCGCGAGATGCGCGATGAATGGGAATGTGAAAGTACGCGTCCTTGAGATCTATCGAGACCGCGTAATCTTCCCTTTTGATCAACGGAAGAATGGAGGCAAGAGTCTCCATACAAAAATGAACCGGAGGAATAAATTTGTTTATCCTCTTTAGGTTCAGTATCAGACGAAGTTTTCCCGAGCGCCTGGGAATAACAAAAGTCGGAGAAAGGGAAAAAGGACAGCCTGTGAGGTGTCCAAGTTCCTATAGCACCTCCGGGGAGCGGGGCGGACAGATCTATGAAGAAACCGTCTCGTCCGCCCGCTGCCTGAACCCAAGCAAAGTCGAACCCTGCGCGCGGGTTGACTAAAAGTCAGGGAAAGTTTAGAACAAAGCAATCGCTTCTACCCCACAAAGGGAGAGCAACTAAGGCTCTGCCTGCCCCAGCGATTCGGAGACCGAAGCTAGAGAGGCCGCTTCCAAAACTGGATCCGCCTGAAAAGATCGTGACAAAGAATCACGAACAAAGGCCGAAACGGTCGGATTCACGCATGAACCGCCATAAGCCTCCTCACCCGACGGAGCCCCGAGGCTGCGAGACTAGGAGGCTCATGTGATCTCATCACAGACAAAGAAGAATAAACCATAAAAGGCTAATTAGTCTCGATGTCCGACCCAAAAAAGGGACAAGAGCAGGGGATGTGAATCCTGGTACAAGGAACCAACCCTGAGTCTGGGCAAAGCCCATCTCACACTGAACATCTCAGCTTGAGAGACCGAAGGGTTAGCTAAACCCGATGGGCAAGAGGCAGACAAAGCCTTGCCTCTTTTAGCCCCTTCCCTAGGCTTCTGATTGGCCCAAAAAGAGCCTAAGTCGAAACCCGCTTTTCAGAGCGTTTATCCGGTTTCGTTCGGATCCCCGAAGCCCTTCGGGAACACGAACCGAACCCTCCACTGAGGGACGCTCACCTCCCTTTATGGGAGAAGTGCGCTGAGGGTATTGAACCCAAAGACGCGCACCAATTACCCATATCGGCCGAGCAAGGAGATGCAACAGCCATGGGCCGGACGCCAAGGCGCCCAGACTCAGCAGAAATCCCGCTGCTTAAACCAACGCGAAGTCAAACCCTGCGCGCGGGTTGACTGAACTTCAGGGCGATATTTGGACAAGAAAACAATCGCTTCCACTCCACAGAGATTGAGCGATTGAGACTCCGCCTGCCCAAGCGATTCGGGAACCGAAGCTTGAGAGGACGCATCCAAATCTGGTTCCACCCGAGTGGAATGAGACAAAGGAACGTTAACAAAGGCCTCCGCAGGCGGGTCCCCGCATGGCTCACCAACAGTCTCCTCGCCCGGCGGAGCCCCAAGGGCCGCGGGAGTAGGAGGCACATGCGAATCAGTCTCAGACAAAGAGGAATCAAACACAAAAGGTTGATTAGTCTCAAAGTCAGACCCCTGAATAGGGACAGAAGTCAGGGTTGAAGTAGCCGGTACAAAGGACCAACCCTGATTCTGAGCAAAAGCCCGCATCATGCTGAACATGTCAGCTTGAGAGGAGCTAGCTGGGTTAGCCAGGCCAGACGGGCAAGAGGCCGGCAAAGCCTTGCCACTTTTTGCCTTCTTCTTGGCCTTTTTCTTGGCTGGCTCGACAAGAGTCGTAGCCGAAACCCTTTTGTTAGAACGCTTAATCGGATTCATTCGGATCTCCGAAGCCACTTCGGAAACACGAACCGATCCCTCCGCGGAGGGACGTTCACTTCCCAAAAAGGGATTGGAGCGCTCATGGCGTAAGCCTAGAGAATCGTCCAAAACACCCATATTGGCTAAGCAAGAGGATGCAGTAGCCATGGGTTGGGAGCTAAAAGCTCCCAGTGCGTGGGCAGACCGAGATGACTCGGTATGTGCCCGATGACTACTAAAGGCATGTGAACCCACTATTGGACCGCTCGAAAGCGGCAATAGGGGAGCACTAGTAGTCACGCACTCAGGTGAAAACACCTGTTGCTCCGAAGAGCGTCCATAATTGTTAGCTCGAGCATTCCCATCAGCTGGCAACTGAGACAGCCCAGAAAGTACTCGTTCCCCCATATGGCGTTTGCCGGGGGCTAGGGTTTGTGAACCCAGACCAACATTGTTAGCTCGAGCATTCCCATTAGCTGGCAACTGAGACAGCCCAGAAAGTACTCGTTCCCCCATATGGCGTTTGCCGGGGGCTAGGGTTTGAGAACCCAGACCAACATGGACTAAGCCCGTGGGTTGCCCTGCAGTAGTGGGGCGCGTCTCACCTAACGGATCAGAGCGAGTGAACGCTACCGTACGGGAAACAACAGCCCCCCCCCCCCCCCCCCCCCTCTGGTCTCAGCGACCGGGGGATTGGATTCGAGATATCCAAACCACTAGAATCTGACGTCACCCACCCCGAAACCACAGGCTTCGGAGTTGACAATCCCGATTCAGTTAACGCCACCCGTCCCGAAGCCGCAAGCTCCGAAACTGGCAAACTCTGCAAGGGAACACCACTAGGCAACTTACCTTTAGCCCTCCTCCCTCCCCCGCGTACCGCTGTACTCGGGGAAGTTCTGGAAGGCCGAGTCGTCTTGCTAGACAACTCTTCGGAAGAAGCAGGTCTCCTTGACCCAGCTGCTTCTTCTTCCGAATTCATACCACTGCAATAAAACAGACAATAAAGTATACTTTTCAAAATAAGAAAAACTTTAACTGCATGCAGTAAATAAAACTAAAGTTTATTTGGGA
Organism: Heliocidaris erythrogramma; assembly: GCA_025617745.1. Lineage (NCBI taxonomy): Eukaryota > Metazoa > Echinodermata > Echinoidea > Camarodonta > Echinometridae > Heliocidaris > Heliocidaris erythrogramma. The sequence continues at coordinate 37,897,882 of CM046854.1, read as the reverse complement.
GATACGCACTAAAGAAATTTTCACAGCCTAAAAACCGTAAGAACAAACACCGAACCCGAAGGCTCGGTGACAAACGGAAACACCCGCAAACACAGAAATATCTACGTGGGGCTGACCGTGAAAGAGAAAAATAAATGCCAAGAAAGGGAATCAAAAAATCCCTTGCAATCGGCAAGAGTGACTAATAAAACACAAAGTACTATAATCTAAACGAATATAGGTACCTAAAAGTGCTTTAACTATGTGAAAAAGCGCACCAAAAAGATACTATACGACCTGATTTCAGGAGCGCTGTGACAATACGTCCTAACTCGTCGGGGCGAGCAAGAAAGAGGAAGATGGCCGTAGCGTGTTGACGCGCGTGAGTGGCGAAGGGGACAATAGGATTACGGGGGGTGCGCACAATATTGTGACGCATGTGTGTTAAATTCTCGAAGGGGTCCCGTAGTCAAGACTACAGGCATAATAGGTAGGTATATATGATTTATTGCAGTAAATTTGCACCAACGCAAGACGTCATGAGGACGTCTTATTTTGACGTCATATTTACGTCTTGCAGGTCAGTGAATGACAACTTCATGACGTCTTGCAAATCACCAAATGACGACTTTTTTACGTCTTGCAGGTCACTAAATGACCACTTTATGACGTTTTTAGACGTCTTGCGGGTGATAAAAAATGACGTGGTATTTACGTCGTGGTTTACGTCTTTTTTACGTCCTGTAATTACGTCAATAAGACGACAACTTGCACCAACGCAAGACATCATGAGGACGTCTTATTTTGACGTCATCTTTACGTCTTCCAGGTCAGTGAATGACAGCTTCATGACGTCTTTTAGAGGTCTTGAGTGTGGTAACAAATGACGTGATATGCTAGACCCCAAAAAGACGTCAAAGAATCGTCATTTGGTGAACTGCAAGATGTCCAAAAGACGTAATAAAGTCGTCATTTAGTGACCTGCAAGACGTAAAGATGACCTCAGAATAAGACGTCCTCATGACGTCTTGCGTTGGTGCAAGTTGTCGACTTATTGACGTAATTACAAGACATAAAAAAGTTAAAATCACAACTTAAATATCACGTCATATTTTACCACCCGCAAGACGTCCAAAAGAGGTCCAAAAGTCGTCATTTGGTGATTTGCAAAGTCATCATTTAGTGACCTGCAAAACGTAAAGATGACCTCAAAATAAGACGTCCTCATGACGTCTTGCGTTGGTGCAAGTTTTAGACTTGACATAATTACAGGACGAAAAAAGACTTAAATCACGACTTAAATATTACGTCATATTTTACCATCTGAACCACTAATTACAATCTGTTTAAGTGTAATGACGACCTGTCAAAAGCATTCATGAGCACATGGATACCAAAATTCAAAGTACATACATGTACAATCACTGAAAAATAAGTTATGCATAATATACAAGGCAGACATAAAATCAGTTTCACATTTTTAATGCCACTGGTATGAAAATCAGCTGCAAACATCCATTCATAAAACATACATAACAATGATAATCAAAACTGATGTGTGAGTAATTATATACAGGTATATTTTAACAGGTGGATTATTAAATCACACAGTGGGAAACACAAGCTACCCTAATGAAAAGAGTTGTGAAAATGAATGGATTTTTGGCACGAAGTAAAAAAAGGGTAAGAAAATACATTAAGTATTTGAACATTTACCAAAAAAACAGCATCACTGACAAAATTGGAGGGGAAAGTACCTGATTTCTATGGTCTCAAAAATGGTAATGTTGAATGTACATGAATTACTAACTCATGAAATAGCTTGAGTATAAGATTTTGTTAAGAATGTTTTGCCTCATTTGCATAAAGTAGATACTCAAAATGCTGAATTATTTGCAAAGCATTTTTTTTTTTCAATTTGGGTTTGAATCTAGATCTTGCACCAGAACAATGTTTTATACAAGAACAAGGAAAAATAAAGAAAGTTAATTATGGAACGAAATGCTAGGAATCTATGTAAGACAACAAACCAAATGGTGGAACTGTAATCAGAATAAGTTGGTTCAAAATAATGCAAGTTGATTTACCCTTGAATTTCTTTGACAAATATATTTTTCACAAGGAAAAATGCCTGAATGAAGCATATTAATTGTACGTAGCATTTCAGTCCAGTTCATAAGAAATAAATACGCACAACTTGGTGACTATGAAAAGTCCATTATTAACATAAACTTCATAGTGGCTCTTTGAATAACTGATGTACATGTATAACTAATGAATTCTCTGTCCTGTGGATTGGCAGACGAATATAGTCTTAGGAATAATAAAATAAAAGATTTTGAGTTATGAAAACTGCAACTCTCAATCATTGCAAGATATGGCATATTGACAAAATCTATCAAGCTCTTCTCCTAAAGAAAATGCGCTATTGGTAAAAATACCCTTTTACATCTACAAATATATTTTGCAAAAAAGTATGAAAGTGCTGAAAATTGCATACAGTTTCAATTCAGTTCAATTTTATTTTAGTTTCTAATATTTTATATCAAATAAAACTTTGTCATATGTTTAAAGGTTATCAGGAGTACTTGCAGTGTGATTTCAGTTTGACACTAACTTTTCTTTTGAATTGCTTGTCAATTGCCATGTTTTAACTTCAAATTCTACAAATATTTTAGGTGCTTTATTTTCATGGAATGTATTCATAAAATACTTTTAGGTTGGATACAAAATTAATGGATGGGAACTCTCACCATTTTCTTCCATACATTACCAATACTCCAGATGACATTTAAATGTACATTTATGGACAGAACTAACTGCAGTTTAGTATAAGTTTAAGTTTCATGTCATGCAATCATGAAACAAGTAGAACATTTACATTTTATGTGAATAAAACATTTAGCGCTCCTTATGGAGATAGAGGCACCGAAATTGTATATGAAATACATGCAAGCATCTGTGGAATTCTTAAGAGCATCCTAAAAAAAAAGATAGTTGTTTGAAATATAGAAGAAATCCACTCCAGAATTTATTCTTATTTCATGAAAAATCATACAGAACAGTACAAATGTCACACAAATCTCATACAGGAAGATATGACATTTCAAAATTTCATTTTTATTTTCTTGACCAGTCCTTGCAAATATTTAAATGGGCGAGTAGATGTCATCACCTCATAATTTTTTTAAAATACACTGTATATGGATTTCTAAAAAAACTTTAAGCTCAAACTCGTAACACATATCCCCATAGCAAAATGTATTATTTCTCCTTTATTTCGGCGGTGATAAGACAAGTTTTAGATTCTCATAGCTGAAATATGAAACTTTTGTAATTTCTGTATATGAAAAGGATAGCAAATTGTGAGGCAATGATATCATCACCTCGCTCATTAAAACACTAAGGACTGGTCAAAAAGTGTTTTTCCCCAAAAATATGAACTTTCATAATGTCATAACTTCCTTATTTCTTATCCAATATCTTTTAGCATTGTTTCATATTTAATTTGTATCTGTATGTTTTAAACCTGTAGAGAGGATTCTTTCTTTAATTATTGCCAGTTGTAACTACAGCTTTTTACAGATTATTTGAGTATTCCTCTGTGTCCATTGGCAAGGCTTCTTCTTCCTCCTGCAGTTCTGGAGTTACAGGCCTCCGAAGCTCCAGATCATTCTTTGGTACGTTTCGATAAATGTACTTCAAGTAGTATTGAATGCCACTTTCCACCTCGTCAAGCGGAGCAGATCTTGTCCGTTCGTTGCCCCTCACAGTCGCTGGAAAAGAAATAGAATGTGAAAGGAAAAAATAATTAAAAATTTAAATATTACCTCTCAGATCCGAAAGATACTGTATTGCTTCACTTCTTCTTTTATGTCTCACATTTAGCAAATACCTGAAATTCTTTTTGTACCACGGGAGATGGCGAGTTCACTTCTAGGAAACTTTGGCAGTAACAGGCGCGGATCCAGAGGGGGGCGCAAGGGGCGTGCGCCCCCCGCCCGTTTTGTCTGACAAAGTATGCCCCCGGACCCCCTAGATGGCCGTTTGGCTTCGTCAAGCGGAGGGTTCCTCAGTGTGCGCCCCCTTTCTGAAATGCGCCCCCCTTTCTGAAAATCCTGTATCCGCCCCTGAGTAAAGCTGTTTTTCAATTAAAAACAGAATGCTAGAAGCATAACGAACTTCAAAAGGCACCAGTTCAAACACTGTAATGAAGCTAACAGCCCTTAGAGGTAAAAACATCTCTGAAGATCTTTATCTTAATTTCTGCCTAATGATGCAAACAACAGTCCTTCTGGATTAGAGCATTATGGCAGTTAAGCAGGGGGAAGGCAGAAAGAGTTAAGCATACAAACATACCTATTTGACAATATTTTGAAACACTGAAATATATATATATATATATATATATATATATATATATATATGTATATATATCCAAGTTATATATATCCAAGTTACTTTGTGATAAATAATGTGGGGGTCCAAAAAATAATTTAAATGTAATCTTCTAGATGTCTGCAACTATCTGCTTATGATTCAAGAAGAAAAGAAAATCAACAGACTCTTCTGAAGATGAGAAAATGTACATGTATATACATCTAATTACCAAAGATAACATCTATCATCGCCTTATATCCCGAAAACTTGTGCTTCTGCCACGTTGTCCCATCCAACTGAATTGCACAGACAACTAAGGGTCCATCATTGTGTCCAGCACACGCCTTACTGATTCTTTGGTGGCCCCTCCACATCTCTTTAAGTATGACATCTGGAAAAATGAAAGGGAATAGCAGTAAACATGTATTATTCTCACTTTCATGCATCTTCCTACATGTATCTGATTTAAACATGCATAAGATCTCACAATTGAAACCGATACTGATTTCAAAAGTTCTTTCAAACTTAATTATTCCAAGCAAAGGTCAATTTCATTAGAGGCATGCAAACTCTGGAAGACCTACAAGGTGGATGCAAAGCATTGTTTTTCCTCCTGCAAGCTCTGTAAACAACCTGAGGCTGAAATTGATAACTATATTGCAAAGAAAATGCATTTAGCAGCATCTTTGCAAGCAAGACAAGAACAAACTTGCTGGTTGTTTGAAGTCATGACATAGCTGCAGAGCAATTAATCGACCTCTCCTGTATGTAATAATGGAAATATAATATTCTCCAAAAATAATTGTCAATTTCAATTCTGGAATGAACATGCATGTCACAAACAGTATATTTAATCCAACTTTCTACAATAAACAAATATGCTGTTGAAATTCTGATAGTTAATTTACCCAATTAAGTTGAATGTTTGCATAAATAATTGAGTATAAAGTGCAGAAGAAAGTTAATGAATCAACTGTATAACACTATTATAAGCAGATAAAGACACTCACAAATTGCTTTTTTTGCAAGATCCTCCTGAAGGATCGTGTTGACCTCACATAAGTCTTGAACGTTATTAAGTGGAAGAGAGGGTATTCCTTCTGGTATATCAGCAATTTCAGCCACTCTGCCCTTCTCCATTTTGGCACGGATTGCCCCAAGAAGTTTCCGGTTTTCCCTCACCTCCGACATGACTTCCTCCATCTTATTATGCAATCGTCTCAATTCTGAAATTAAATTGAAATATGAGAGCATTTATTTTTGTTTCTTTTTTGTATTTTTTCCTTATTCAATCGTAAATATTGTACATTCCAATCCAATCAGGGTATTTATATAGCACCAATGTCTAGTTGCCTAATCAAAGGCGATGTTGAGACTGAAAAAAATACCAAAATGTCTCTTTTGATTTCTGCCTGACACCATACAATTTTAGGCAAATTATTTATTTCCCCCTAATTTTCTACCTTCAATTTCATGACATTTTTAATTTAGAAACACATTTGATGTGACATTTGGGAGTAAATTTCATAACCTTTGAACTGGGCCATATTTGCCCACGATCTAATCGGCTCATCTCGTGTCATGCACTGCCGGTTTCCCTGAGCCAAATAGGAACAACATTCATCCAAGGGTTCTCTTGAATATTGTGTAGGTGCGATTTTGTTCAGGCAGATGGATGGACCGACAACCTGAAAACATAATGCACCTACAAGCCCTAACAGGAGTATAGGCAATAAAAGACAATCATAGAATATGTTTGGTTTGTTTAGAAATTTCGAATTTTTCACTCTTTTTTCTGAAATGTACGTATGAACAGATCGAGGTGCCATCATGAATGCCCCCCCCCCCCCCCAAGAAAAGAATAAGTGACATAAACTAATAAATAAATCAAATGAAGGAATAAATTCATCAGAGACTTGCCTGATGGTGCCTTATATTTAAAAGCACTTCACTCTAACTCTAACAGTTTAATATTACAGTAACGTTAGTAACAATATTATTGGACAAAAAACATAGCCTATAGGGTACACTGCCTAACAGTTAGTATTTAGTCTACTTATTTCGATGTTTACTGCAATGTAAGTAGACTTAAATCTGGCAGTATTTAAATGATCACTAAATGATAATTTGTAATTGTATATAATTTAATGTCCCATGAAAGTGACAAAATACAGCACTCAGCAGATGCATAATTTCGACTGTAATGTATAATAACGGTCACTTGACAAATGTGATTGATAGTATACTGACAGTTCTACAAACAGTGTGACTAATAATAACACACGTTGTCTCACTATGAACATGGCAAACAAAGAAGCGGACAAAATATACAGCTCCTCATTGTACCTTCCACACTTGCTCTGGTAGACAAAAGAATATCCCTTCATTGCTATTATGTAAGATTATGTAGAGCAGGTGTCACATGCATATTCACCTGTTCTACTTATCTTACATAATAGCAATGAAGGGATGTTCTTTTGTCTACCAGAACAATTGTGGAGGGTACAATGAGGATCTGTATATTTTGTCCGCTCTCTTTTGTCATTGCATGCATTGTTCCTAGTGTCTATCTGTTACTGTCTTAGCTACACATAATGCACAGTGTGGTGTGAATACCTAACTTACTTGCCACGAAACCTGAACTTAAACTTTGATGGAAGGTCTTTAGAAGATCAACGAAGACAAGTTCGTATGCCTAAGAAGTTAGAGTAACCTGTTCCACTGCTATTTTTTCACATGCACACACTCCACGCTGAGTCGAGCAGCGCGGCAATGCACGCACGTGAAACGACGGACGAGTAAAACGATCACGTTAAAAAACACAAAAAACAAAAAACAAACAAAACAAAAAAAAACCCCATTATGTCAGCAAGATAATTGTATACATTGCGTACCGGCAAAAGGTACCGGCTGTGCATGCCTAGCCTGCCAGGCTAGCCGTGTATCAATATCACGCGCTAGTTGAGTGGCTCGATGGCGTAGCCTGCAGTCAATACTGTATCATTTAATTGTATTAATTATCCTTTCTTCTTCTTTCCCTTATGTTTGCAATAGCAAAAAATTATTTAGCTTTTATATCCAAAGTCTAGCGAATGCACGTTCTGATATCCTTTTTTTCTAGGGCACATATCGAACCATAAGTTGTATATTGACGTCAAAATCACGTCATGAACTAGTCCTTAAAAAAATAAAGACATTGTCTAATTAATCCCAAACCGTTCCCATGTTTAGATTTAAACTGAATAATCGTTCATAAGTGGTAAATAAAATTACGTCATGAACTAGTCATTCGGAGCTGGTCGTCAGTTGGCAATGAAGTCACGTAATAATTAGGTGTTTTTTTTGGTCTTGAATAATTGTTCATATAAGTGGTAAATACTTGACGTCAAAGTCACGTCGTTAACTAGTCATTCGTAGCTGGTCGTGAGTTGGCATTGAAGTGACGTAATAATTTCGTCGTTTTTTGGTATTGAATTGTTCATATAAGTGGAAAATAACTGACGTCAAAATCACGTCATGAACTAGTCATCCTTAGCTGGTCGTGAGTTGGAATTTAAGTCACGTAATATCAACGTCGATTTTTGGTCTTCAATAATCATTAAACAAGTGGTAAATACTTGACGTTAAAATCGCGTCGTGAACTAGCCATTCGTAGCTGGTCGTGAGTTGGCAATGAAGTGACGTAATAATTACGTCGTTTTTTGGCCTAGTTGTTCATATAAGTGGAAAATAACTGACGTCAAAATCACGTCATGAACTAGTCATTCTTAGCTGGTCGTGAAGTCACGTAATATTAACGTCGATTTTTGGTCTTGAATAATCGTTAAACAAGTGGAAAATAACTGACGTCAAAATCACGTCATGAACTAGTCATTCTTAGCTGGTCGTGAAGTCGCGTAATATTAACGTCGATTTTTGGTCTTGAATAATCGTTAAACAAGTGGTAAATACGTGACGTCAAAATCACGTCGTGAACTAGCCATTCGTAGCTGGTCGTGGGTTGGCAATGAAGTGACGGTATAATTACGTCGTTTTTAGGTCTTGAATTGTTCATATAAGTGGAAAATAACTGACGTCAAAATCACGTCGTGAACTAGTCATTCTTAGCTGGTCGTGAAGTCACGTAATATTAACGTCTATTTTTGGTCTTGAATAATCATGAACTAGGCATTCGTAGCTGGCCGTGAGTTGGAAATGAAGTCACGTAATAATTACGTCGTTTTTTGGTCTTGAATAATCGTTCATAAGTGGTAAATAATTGACGTCAAAATCACGTCATGAACTAGTCATTCTTAGCTGGTCGTGAGTTGGAATTGAAGTCACGTAATAATTACGTCGTTTTTTGGTCTTGAATAATCGTTAACAAGTGGTAAATACTTGACGTCAAAATCACGTCGTGAACTAGTCATTCTTAGCTGGTCGTGAAGTCACGTAATATTAACGTCTATTTTTGGTCTTGAATAATCGTTAAACAGGTGGAAAATAACTGACGTCAAAATCACGTCATGAACTAGTCATTCTTAGCTGGTCGTGAGTTGGAAATGAAGTCACGTAATAATTACGTCGTTTTTTGGTCTTGAATAATCGTTCATATAAGTGGTAAATAATTGACGTCAAAATCACGTCATGAAATAGTAATAGATAATGCGATTCTTAACAGGTCGTGAGTTGGAAATGAAGTCACGTAATAATTACGTCGTCTTTTGGTCTTGAATAATCGTTCAAATAAGTGGTAAATAATTGGCGTCACCATCACGTCAAGAATTAGTCATGGATGGTGAAATAACTGATCGTCAGCTTGCAATGAAGTGACATAATAATTACGTCGTTTTTTGTCTTGAATTGTTCATATAAGTGGAAAATAACTGACGTCAAAATCACGTCATGAACTAGTCATTCGTAGCTGGTCGTGAGTTGGAAATGAAGTAACGTAATAATTACGTCGTTTTTTGGTCTTGAATAATCGTTCATATAAGTGGTAAATAATTGACGTCAAAATCACGTCATGAACTAGTCATGGATAGTGCAATTCTTAACTGGTCGTGAGTTGGCAATGAAGTGACCTGATAATTACGTCTTTTGGGGGGTCTTGAATAATCGTTTATAAGTGGTAAATAATTGACGTCAAAATCACGTCATTAACTAGTCATGATTGTAGCTGGTCGCGAGTGGTCAATGCAGTGACGTAATAATTACGTCGTTTTTTGGTCTTGAATAATCAATCATATAAGTGGTAAATAATTGACGTCAAAATCACGTCATAAACTAGTCATCCAAATAAGACAATACATACTCGTCTTAGAAAGTCGTCACGAAGACGTCGTGATAACGTCGTTCATACGACGTATGACCAGTTGACCAGAATACGACCAATATACGACGTCTTTAAGACGTCCGTCTGCTATCAGGGTTGTAACGTGTAGTGGTTCAAACTGCCTCCCAACTGGCTCGTGGTGGCACCAAATTTGAATTTGGCGGCAAGAAAATTTCAAAATGTTTGAAATCTTCGAACATATCGCCCTTTGGCGCAAACAATCCGCATATTGGAATCCACTGGAATGTAATGGTGCGCGCCAAGTTGCGCCAATGAGATTTCGCGCCACATGGCGCCAAGTGGCACCTTGTTTGCACCACTACGCGCCAAATAATTCCAACAGAGGCGGATAGCCCGCGCCAAACGGCATCCTGGTTTCCCGCCATTGAGCGCCACTTGCCGCCTATAAAAGCAGGGGGGCATCGCAGGATTTCTCACACAACTGCAAGATTTTCATATAGCCTAGTGTCGCCAATAAGGTGCCTAGTGGCGTGTAGTGGCTCAAACTGCCTCCCAACTGGCTCGTGGTGGCACCAAATTTGAATTTGGCGGCAAGAAAATTTCAAAATGTTTGAAATCTTCGTCGCGCCACTTGCATCGAGCAATCAGCGCCAAGTGTCCGCCAAGTGGCACCAAATGGCGCGAACATATCGCCCTTTGGCGCAAACAATCCGCCTATTGGAATCCACTGGAATGTAATGGTGCGCGCCAAGTTGCGCCAATGAGATTTCGCGCCACATGGCGCCAAGTGGCACCTTGTTTGCGCCACTACGCGCCAAATAATTCCAACAGAGGCGGATAGCCCGCGCCAAACGGCACCCGATTGGTGACTACTTCGCGCCAAATGCCACCTGGTTGCCCGCCATTCAGCGCCACTTGCCGCCTATAAAAGCAGGGCGGCATCGCAGGACTTTCTCACACAACTTGCAAGATTTTCATATAGTCGGCAAGTAGCGCCAAGTGGCGGCAAGTTCAAACCAATTTGGCGACCTTTGGCACAAACTAATCACCAAGTGCCGCAAAGTAGCCGTCTATTGGCGCGAATGGCGCCAACAGGGTGAATTTTGGAATCAAATGGCCGTGTAATGGCGCAAACTGGCGCAACATTTTGGAGCAAGCCGGGTGGCATTTGGCGCACGCCACATGGCATCCGGTTTATTCCACTTGACGACACATGCCGAGCGGACAATTCTGCGCCACAGCGAGCCACTACGCGCCAATCACATAATCTTTGGCGCGAACTGGCACCAACTGGTGCCGGCCCAGTGGACTCCTAGCATAATGACCGGTCAGCAGCAAAATTACATGTTAGGCAAAATAAATGCCTGGTCACGTGTACGCTCTCAACCAATCATTTGATAGGATCTACTTCACCATTTATAACAAAAATTATATATCATGAAAGCAAATCATTTTAGTTACCAGAAGGTGAGGGGAAAAAACCCCTTAAATGTTAAGACAAATGATCAACGTTTCGTCTGTAGGAATCGTAGTGCTAATAAAAAAAAAATTATTATTACTAGGGGAGAACTTTAAAAGGGATTCAACTTTATTGTCTCCACAACAGTTACTTACAACTAATGTTGCATTTTGGGTGTAGCAGCATTGGTGATGAATATAGTAAGTGTTCATTTTTTTATAATTGCAGTTCTATTCCTTATCATTTATCTTATGCATTGCGTTCATATCTCTAATCTAATGGTATCTACTACATTTTATATCAATATCAGTGATATGTCATTAATACTGATTGATTGAAATTCACCAATTTTCAGTCTGATTAACAATGTGTTTAAAATAATAACCGAACAGCAAAGCTTGTGTTGGAAACGCTTTCTTTACATTTAGTTAAAGAAATTGAGGGTATAAAAAAAATGTAGGAGATGGGAAATAGGGAGAAGAGAGTTAAGCCTAGGTCACAACCCGCCGTGCGTGTTTTTAGTCCGTACGTGTTCTGCGGAGGCCACGTCCGCCACGTTTTTCTGAAAACATGGGGAGGGAGTAGCAAGAGCAGGGAAGGAGTACGTCAACGCACTTCACACGCACTACAACGCAAGGTGTAAGTACATGGCCCGCACGCCACGCCTGGACGTGCTTGGTTGCGTACATCGTACGTTGCGCACCTGGTAAGTGAGTTGTACGTGCTTACAACGTGCTTACAACGTACGATCGCCGTGCGGTTGCCTCGTTATCGTACGGAGGCCGTACTTTCACGAACGGTGTCCTTACTGACTTGCAGGGAGTAAGTGCGTGCAAGTGCGATAAACGTGAGTTTTTCCCGCCCTATATAGTTGGGCACATTATGAGAACTTTCGACGTTCACTAGAAGTCAAAGCTGCTGCTGCTAGACATGCCGCCCTTTTAACGCAGAGACTCCGGGTTCTGATGATGCAAGTGCTGCAGAAATCAGCGCGCACAACGTGCGTTGTAAGTGCATAGCACGTACTTCCTCGGTGCGGTTTACGTGAGTTCTGCGTGCTCACTGGACAATTGAACTGGAGAAGCGCCGAATAAGCACGGACCCCGCACTTATCACGTGCGGAGCACGCACGTGCTAGGTGCGTTGTCCGTAGAGCAAGTAACTATGGGAAAAATTTTCAAAAACTCACGGAGTCCGTGCGTTGTGCGCTCGTTAGCAGCAGAGGGCACGCACGTCACCCGTACTGGGGGTTAATCCGTAGGCCGCCCGCAGCCTGAACGCAGCGAAAGTTCCTCATGCACTAAAAATTCTACGTCTTGTCTGCGTGCCCCAAATCCGTACGGAGGCAGTACTCACCACGTACGGATCCACAAATTTTGCCCACGTTTTTGCACGCAGACAGCACGCACTTGCAAGTACGGCGGGTTGTGACCTAGGCTTAAGGCATGACACGATATTAGTTTGAACTAGAATTGCAATCGTATCAGAACGATGTGCATAGATTGACGTCTGTATTTTGCATGTCATTGAACAGTAAAATAAAAAGCATCTATTAAACTATCTATAGCAATTTGTTTGAAGTCTGTAGCATCTAGAATAGTGGAGATAGGCAAAATCGAACAAAAGGTACGAAACACGGACAAAATGGCGCCTGGACGGTCATGCATGAGTGATTCCGGAAAATGAAGAGTTCAGTGCATTACATGGCATGCCAAGGAACATGCATACGAAATTTGAATCGAAATGGACAAGGGGAAAGGACCTAGACAGTGATCACAAGCACTGCATGCAAAACAAATTGACCACAATGGAAATATTGCCCGGATGGCATGCCATAGTTCCGTAGGTAGTGGCATCTATGCAGGATATAAAATTGCGATTAAAACAAAGCGCTTGATAGATATTAAAAATCTGGCTTCGCGAGTCTCTTCATTTTGCCTCGAAGCATGTACCTGCAAAATTTCAACAAAAAAAAATCGTTCAGGGGGTCAAATTCCGGAAACCGATTTGCCCCATAGACAATACATGTAATACACATACACGTGCAGGATCCGTATAATGACCCGACTTCAATCGCGATTTACTCAAAATATTCTGTGAGACCATATATCTTTTTTTGCATCTCTGACGAGGGAATTTTATTGCGGTCATTATGAGCCTACTGCGACTAGCGCGCCATTTAAAATAAGCATATTATGCAATATTATGTAATGCATAGTAAATTAAGGTTTTTGTGTAATATCTTCGCGATGACGTCATCGATTTCAACCAAATTTGGTTAACAGTTGTCAAATACGAAAATACACATACCCACCAAATTTCAAAGACGTACGATGAATGTTCACAAAATTAGAGCAAGTTGTCTTTATTTCGGCATTTATGCAAATATTGTGATTTTCAAGTGCAATTTTCTCAAAGTCGGTCAGTGATGAGGTATATATTTTTTTATTTGGCTGAAAAGGGTATATCCTGAAGTATCTAAATCAAAAAAAGGGTACGGGTTCACCCAGGCATGACGGAGATACGGCCACACGAAGAGCGCCGTTTTGAAAACTTTAGAGGGCGCTGTTTATATAATGCATAATCAGAAATGCATGAAATCTGGCAGAAATGTGTGCAACGCCAAGACCAAGACATGGTTAAAGTTTGAGACAAAAATCAATTGATATGACAAAGTTATAGGAATTGTTAATATTCAGGAGTGAAAATTTCAAGAAATTTCGCATTTTTCAATATGGCGGATTTCGGACTTAAATTTACAGTGTGAAGATGGCATTTTTCGTATTAATTTTTTTATTAGAATGTAAATACCAACTCTTGGACTATCTACAGGAATTTGTTAGAAGTCTGTAGGATGTAGGATAGCTGAGATAGGCAAGGAGAACAAAAGGCATGAAAATGGCCCCAAAACGGACAAAATGGCGCCTGGACGGTCATGCATGAATGATTTCGGAAAACGAAGAGTTCAGTGACCTAGAAGGGATGCCAAGGAACATGCATACGAAATTTGAAATAAAATGGACAAGGGGAAAGGACCTAGACAGAGCTCACAAACACCCTGTGCAAAACAAATGGGGTCTGAGGTCTAAGAAGAAAAATAAAAAGAACTAGAACTGCAATCGTATCAGAACGATGTGCATGCATTGACGTCTGTATTTTGTATTTCCTTGAACAGTAAAATAAAGAGCATCTCTTAAACTATCTATAGCAATTTGTTTGAAGTCTGTAGCATCTAGAATAGTGGAGATAGGCAAAATCGAACAAAAGGCACGAAAAACGGGAAAAATGGTGTCTGGATGGTCATGCATGAGTGATTTCGGAAAATGAAGAGTTCAGTGCATTACATGGCATGCCAAGGAACATACATACGAAATTTGAATCGAAATGGACAAGGGGAAAGGACCTAGACAGTGATCACAAGCACTGCATGCAAAACAAATGGACCACAATGGAAATCTGGCCCCTATAGCCCGCCATAGTTCCATCCATAGTGGCATCTGTGCAGGATATAAAATTGCGTTTAAAACGAAGCGCTTGATAGATTTTGAAAATCCGGCTTCGAGAGTCTCTTCATTTTGCCTCGAAGCATGTACCTGCCAAATTTCAAGAAAAATAAAAATCGTTCAGGGGGCCAAATGCGGGAAACCGATTTGCCCCATAGACAATACGTGTAATACATGTGCAGGATCCGTATAATGACCTGACTTCAATCGCGATTTACTCAAAATATTCTGTGAGACCATATATCTTTTTTTGCATCCCTGACGAGGGAATTTCATTACGGTCATTGTGAGCCGACTGCGACTAGCGCGCCATTTAAAATAAGCATATTATGCAATATTATGTAATGCATAGTAAATTAAGGTTTTTACGTAATATCTTCGCGATGACGTCATCGATTTCAACCAAATTTGGTTAACAGTTGTCAAATACATAAATACACATACCCACCAAATTTCAAAGACGTACGTTGAACGTTCACAAAATTAGAGCAATTTGTCTTTATTTCGGCATTTATGCAAATATTGTGATTTTCAAGTGCAATTTTCTCAAAGTCGGTCAGTGATGAGGTATATATTTTTTTATTTGGCTGAAAAGGGTATATCTTGAAGTATCTAAATCCAGAAAAGGGTACGGGTTTACCCAGGCATGACGGAGATACGGCCACATGAAGAGAGCCGTTTTGAAAACTTTAGAGGGCGCTGTTTATATAATGCGTAATCAGAAATGCATGAAATTTGGCAGGAATGTGTGCAACGACAAGACCAAGACAAATCAAGTGATATGACAAAGTTATAGGAATTTTTAATATTCGGGAGTGAAAATTTCAAGAAATTTAGCGTTTTTCAATATGGCCGATTGCGGACTTAAATTTACAGTGTGAAGATGGCATTTTTCGTATTAATTTTTTTATTAGAATGTAAATAGCAACTCTTGGACTATCTACAGGAATTTGTTAGAAGTCTGTAGGATGTAGGATAGCTGAGATAGGCAAGGAGAACAAAAGGCATGAAAATGGCCCCAAAACGGACAAAATGGCGCCTGGACGGTCATGCATGAGTGAGTTCGGAAAACGAAGACCTCAGTGACCTAGAAGGGATGCCAAGGAACATGCATACGAAATTTGAAATGAAATGGACAAGGGGAAAGGACCTAGACAGAGCTCACAAACACCCTGTGCAAAACGAATGGGGTCTGAGGTCTAAGAAGAAGAAGAAGAATAAGAATGCAGAACATGAACAATAACAGAGCATTGACGTCATGACGTCAATGCAATAAGAATAAGAATGCAGAATGTGAACAAGAATAGAAGATTGACTTACGTCTTACGTCAATCTAATTACAAGGTAAATTCGTCGCAAGTTTCTTTCAAAATGTGAGGTATTATTGACTGAATATGTAATCGTCACGAGTCTATTATGATGACACCATCTAAATCTAATTACATCATATACAAATATATTAATGTAAATAAAGATAAACTTTGCATCAAGCTTACCCAGGAAATTTTTTTTCACACCCATAGGTTGGCCCGAATAGTCACGAACAAAGAGCTCATAAACTTGGCAGGTTGTATACACTCAGACTTGTACATTCCTGTCGCCATTAACTTAGGACTGGAATACACCGAATATGACAACCTCAGAAAACAGAATGCTTCATTAAAAGATGCTAATTTTCAGATGCTAAGGAAATCGAAATGCAAACAGAATGGTGGAAAAGTGAAGGATCTTGATAAGGCTAAATTTAAATGATGCTGATTGTGGAGCACTTTCGTATGAAGAAAATGCGTGAGGATATTGCGATTAAATTTAATAAGGAATAATAATGGGATTAATATTAGCATGTCAGTGGACTTTCAAACGCGATGATACATTACAAACTATGGTGCACCGTCAAATGGGTAATGCCATCTTTTGATTTTCTATCTCTTGTTTTATAATTGTAGTCATAGATGACAAAGCGGCGCACTGGAAAACACCAGGTACGATCTTGTTTTCCTACGGCAGAATTCTTTTCCAGTAGTGCTCTACAATATTTGGTATGTGTCTTTATAGGACATATAAGCTTGCGGCAATTGCTTCCCAGTGAATTTTTTTAAACTAATCAAATTCCTAACTTGAATCCTGGCCAAAACGCTAACTAAACCGAACCACAACCAAAGCCATAAACCTCTCTCTTCCATGAAATAAAGTCCTAAACAAAAATTGGGATTACCGTTTGATATGGTTCATCTTCTGTATGACTCTGTGAAATAGAAGTTACGAAATCCCAAAGCCTAACATTCTGTTATTGATAAAATACAACCAGGCATGGGTGTCGATCCCGGGGGATGGGGGTTATATATCCCCCAAAAAATTTGAGGTGGTGGATGGCCTGTGTTATCATCCCCCCACACAAAATTTTGGATTAAATAAATAATTATGATACATTAACGTAAAACTAATTATTCAAACTCATTATGTTTGATCTTGAAATGTCACATTCTTTAATGATTAGAAATAAGGAAAGAAATTCCATGATTTCAATGCGAAAATATCGAAGAAAATTCGTACGCTCGCATTGTTATTCTTAATTGAGGGGTTCCGCCCATTGGCGTAGATTGGTGCATTCCTTCTTTTCATTAAAAAAAACACATTCTGGGATACCCCCTCCCACACCCTCCCCCGCTTTGTCGCTTTGCATATCTAGGGGGCAGGGGGCGCAAAGGAGAGAATGAAAAAAGGTGGGAAATGAAGAAAACTCATAATCCTTACGGATTATGCGCCCCCAAATCTGCATTGTACATTAAGTGCACTAGAAATCTAGTTTTTGAAGGTTTGAAATGCGAAAATTTTCCTTCAGGATCTCGTAATTTCGCCTCCCAGTAGGCTTATAGTTCTGAAATAGCTTAAAGGGTTCAAAATTTGAAAACATAAAATATGTAATTGCTTTGCTCGCTATATTGTGTAAGTTTCATAATGACTCCTGCTAAATATTGCAAACTGGCTTCGCTCCCTCGCCGGTCTCCCCCCCCCCCCCCCCCCCCCAATCGTCCACACGGATCGACACCCCTGCAACCAGGCGTAAATTTACAATCGCCATTTTGTTTGAGATTTGACTATCAATTTGGATTCATTCTTACGTTGACTAAGTGCTATTTTTGTACCTACAATTGTTTGAGAAAGGGACAGGGTTCAGTCGTTGATCCAGATAGAAGTAAGGGGAAAGGACAGGGGGGGGGGGGGGAGGTTGGAGTCGAAGAGAAGAGCGTGTTGGCGATGTTTTTTAGATTATATAGGTGGGAAAAGAAATGTTATCTTGCTTAAAATTTCAGAAATCAATCAGAAATCAAACAATCAAATGAACATCAATTCCACACGGCAATCAGCATCCCAACATTTTAAGGGAACAAAAAGGCTACGTGATCTACAAGATAAATAAAATACGCAGAAAACAGAATTGTTAAGGTTCAATGGTTTTGATGTATATTATTGCATATCTTGACTATTTACACATTTGTTCAAACATATTTTATTCAAATAAAATAAATCAGTGTCTAACTGATCAATGTATTGAAAACAAACTATCGATATAAAGACTTATATTGGTTGACTCAAATTATATTGTATCAAATTAAGGCAGTGAATAATAAATACAAATTATCTTTAGTACAGAATCATGGAAAGTTGATGAGTGTTGAACGTAGTGAAAAAACGAAGACTGCCGAAGAAAACGAAGATTGTGGCGAAGAGTTGACTGTGGTGAAAATGGTGAATTCTGGTGTCAGGAGTGAGATCTGGAGTGAGATCTGGGGTGATGACCCTTGTCAATTTGTGTGGTGACACTGGTGGTAGAAATGACCCTTGTTCGGATGTCTCTTGGAGCCACTCATAGCTACATTCCTATACTTCGTGTGTATAATGTAGGCAGTCATACACCTCATCTTTTTAAAACACCACTGCACAAAAGTCACCAATATTCACTCAAACTCGGCATTTAATTTTCAAAAACCAACCCCAAAATATCCAAGAAATACAATAAATTCAACTCACCAATGTTGGAAAAGATATTTCCAAAAATGAAATTCGTAATTTACTGTTGATTCTCGCGAAACGAGCTATCGGAGTCATTGTGTACATTTCCTGGTCGCCGCGGGCGCTGACATCTCCCCAAAAGAGTTTTGTCCTCAAAAATTCGGTCCCTATGGCGTACACGGAAAAGTTCCGATTTTCTGTGTGCGCGATCGTAAAGATCGATGTGCCCTTGCGATCCCGAGTTTCTTCGTGGACAAAAATTATATTGGCCGATTTTAGTCTAAGACATCGGCAGTTTGTAAACACGCGATCGCGAAACAAATCGGCGGGGATTTCTCCGGTTTTTGGACAAGATTTTGACTTTGGATTTTGCTGTAAATATCAAAAGTTCTTCCTAACGGCCATTTGAGGTAGGAGTGAGATTTTTAAGGGCTGAATTTGAAAGCAAGTATTTAAAATATTTATCTTATTTCCCCCCCCCCCCCATACCTTTAGTACATGCGACAGAAAATACCAACTATTTTACAGTAATGTACCCGGGAGTGCTTGGAGCTATTACCAAAGAGATAACGAAACATCGTTGTCCCTTAAAAATAAACTCATATCGTCCTCGAAAGAAATAAAAATTCACTACGACGTTCAACATATTATATATATATATATATATATACATACATATTGTGACTATACTTATCACATAACTGCCTTATTCACTTCCATAAACAAGATTATAATTATATTGCCATGAAAATGACCAATAACTGGTAGTGGTACAAGTTTAACCTTAAAAAAAACGTCAAAGACGAATAACAGTTTGTTAAATAGAAAATCATGACAACAACTGCTATCACTATTAAATCCTCAAAATAGGAAACCTGTACAAATCAGTTTCGACAATTGTAATGATTATATCCTTTTTAAACCAACTATAATTAGAGAAAATATGGTCTAAATATATAAAACTCAATTGTCATAAATCAAATAACTTGGTCGATCCATTCCATGTTCGTTCTTTTCTATTTACAATAGTTGAATTACCAATAAAGTATATAAATAATTATCATAAATACCAAAGTACATACCCGATATATATCAGGAAAATGACCCGTGCTTTAGAGGTTTACCAAAAACCAGGACAGCAACGAGAAGGTAATTAGCCGGTTTGGCTCTCCAGCTCGGGGAAATCAAGGTTCAAAAACCACGTAAAAATAATGCTGCTGTAACTTTTGATGGAGCAAAATCTGCGTCCTGCAGCGATCAAGGTTGGATGTGATCTGGTGACTTCTCAAAATACGAAATGAAATCTCCGACACCACCCAAAAAGGGCTAATTCTGATTGGTTACTTTACGTTACCAAGAATAACAAAATTTACATAACAGTTATCAATTACAAGAGTGCACATCAATGGATATGCACCTTTAGAAATAATGTCTTTATAAAAATGCTGTCTTTAGAATTAAGTACTTTGGATTTTTTTCTTTTTAAAACACAGGTGGTGGATGTTGCTTTGTATCCAACTCAAATAAATAATGTTCACACGACATATCGTCTTAAGTTGTGTTCATATAGTGCATTAAATCGTATTAAATACTTGTTTGGACACTACAAGCGGAAGAGGAGAGAGGAAGGGAGGGAAAGGGGAAAGGGAAGGGAAGAGATGGAATGCCAGAGCCGATAATGTTCACAGAATTTGGTCAACTATAGGTTTCAGTGAGTAGGAGGTACCCACCCCTCCCCCTCCCCTTCCCCTCTAGTGATCAAGTTCCATATGCAGGGATGTGGTTTTGCGTACACTCTCTGTTTTCCCGGCCATGATTTAAAATAATTAATTTAGGAGCGGCGGGTGTAGAAGTCCGCTCTGTTTTAAAAGCATTAATCCGCTTTTGAAGGTTAGGGTATTAGCCTTTTATTATCGAGAGTATCGAGATTATTTGAGAAATAATGCTATTCGTATTGTACTGTGTAGACAATAAGTGCTGTTGACAGGTCTAGGGTTCAATAAATAATCATAACGACGGTTGGATTTAATATTTAGACAGAACTTCAGAGAAACAACCGACGTTCAAGAGTAATGGACGCTGTCATGATACTGAAATTGACATTCATGACCTTCTGATTGACGGTTTGATATGTTTAACCCCTTCCATGCCACCAGATTATTTAGCAATTCTTTCTATTTAGCATCTTTCTATGAGTTTTTTCTTGAGCAAACTGGGCAAAGATTTATTGCTTAGGAGTAAAAATTATATTGTAATATGCATGTGTATATATATATATAGATATCATTGTAATCCACACATGTGTAGTAGATAACTGTTTCCCATCATGTTCTGGCAACTGGAGGTGTGTGGTGTATGATTAAAAAGAATAAAATAGGTTTGCCTCATTACCATTTTTTGATTTTTTGTTCCTATTCACCCCGTTTCACGGCATTGTTTTAATTTAATTGCATTATTATGCAGTATATATTATATACATGTGTTACGGCTAACTTCTTACATGCCTCAGGCTTTTGGTTAGCCTCGTCTTATTCCTCTATATACTGAAATGTAAATAATAAATTTAATATTCCTTTGATCATGTTAGACACGAAAATAAATAAATGTGTTTTGAACCTGAATTTGAATAAATCAAAAGAGCTTTAAGAAAACACTGTCAGTTAAATAGTCCACAATGTTGTCCAGTCTTTTCTTACTCGAGATGGTGCTTTTGTAGGTATTTATAATGACCTTAAAATATTATTGTTTCTGGAAGGCAGTCATTGTAATTACCATTTTGACGAGGTTAATAGGTGTATATGCTTTCTAATATTCACTCACGCAGTTTACATCCACTCTGTTACCCATATTATCTCCACAATCTACATACTGTAAATCTAAATAGTGATAAAAAGCAGGAATTGGTAAAAGCCTAGATTCACAGCTTCCCAAAACCAACACCTTAAAGGCAACTCTTTTTTTCTCCAAATATGCAATGCATGAGGCTTATATGTATATATACACGTATATAGTGAGAAAAACTAAGCAACTATGATTGATGACCAGCGTTTTGTTCGAGGAACATTTCTCTCATTATTGAACGTTGGAATGTTTTTGTTTATTTTTTGTTTATTTTTTTGTTTATATTTTGTTTATTTTTGTGTCTTCATATGCCTATAGGTGGTTTTTATTTTGAATATATAGTGTACGGAAATAACATATACAACTTTGAGAACTCTCGTGGAAATAAATACATTGTGAAAGGAAAGTGGTTAAGACATTCACGTTTTAAGAAAGTGTCCCGGGTTCGATTCCTGACGGAGAAATTTGTCAAACCTTTGCAAAAAGTTCGAAATTGAAGACAGCTCTGGGAATTTGATTAAAGCTATGCAACCATTATTCTCTCATTGAGTAGACAATGAGTCATCCTTTGCAAGTTTATTGTTTTCGTTATTTGCACATTTCCTTATAAAATTACAACGTGAACACTTCTTAAATTTAAAACTAAAATAAAAATTTCCTTTTCCCCCTTTCATGATTCGACTTTAAGAAACCTAGCCCGCCCTAAAAGGAAGTGTTCTCCATATTTCTTTCCAGACCGAAGCAACAAAAACAAAAAACAACAACCAAAAAGAACTTATAATCTTATTTGGGTTTCTTTAAGCTATTGTAATAAAAAAACGCTCTTGCAAAATGCAATGAAGTTGTATATATACGCATTAGAAATTATAGCCAGACCTTTAGACGCCCCCCCCCCCCCCCTCTTCAACGTACAGTAGCCTATATGGCAATAGCTTTTTTCGATATTTCCTTCTTTTCCATGGCCCGGTACAATTAATTCAATCGAGCAAGTCTTATATATAAAATAATATGCTATACATGAACCAGATAACAGAAATACTTAGTAATATAGGAATTATAAATAAGTGTTGCTTTGAGCATTACGAAAAAAATCTGGAAAAATTGTGGGATTACCTTTGATCGGCATCAAGTTAGTCGGTATGTGTTAGTGTGTGTTAGTTTGTGTGTGTGCAGGGGTGGGGTAATTGCGCCACCTCTAGTCGTATTAGTTGAAAACGGAAGGCGTATTGTGCATTTATGCAGTCAACAACATATTTACTACGGGCAGGTCCTTACTTGGAATCGGTAAATACTTTTGATGAGAATCAGGGTAAGTTGATATGCTTATTGGTATCATTACTGTTTTGACATGAGAACAAGTGAGCAAGAGGGTGCATTTCAACCACTGTTTGTAAATAGAGTTATCATTTGTTTATATATATATATATATATATATATATATATATATATATATATATATATATATATATATACATACACTATAACTTTGATAGTATTAGCATGATTGGGTAGTAGTCTCATTGGTTGTAGTCCCATTGGTAGTAGTCTCATTGGTGTAGGCTACTATTGGCAGTGGATCTTGAACGTGGTTCATATGAATAAAATCAATAGAATCATTCAAACAAGGTTTCAAAAGATATAATTTACTGCTTTTACCTTATGACCGAAAAACACGATTTAGTCTGCAGGGATCAATTTACCGATGCTGACTCTCAGGTAGACTTCAGTGTACGCAGTTAATGGGCCGCAAGGGGGGGGGGGGGGAGATTTCATTACGCCCTATAGAATATGATTCAAGTTTAATGAAAATATATATTTTTGCATAATAAAAGCCATCTAAAATTCTAAAATAATACTTCTTATGGCTGGCCAATAGCGATGCACTATGGTCATCTGTGCCACATACATGCATGTCACAGCTCTCTATGTCGAAACTGAACACTTCCTTAAATGCAAAATACGAAACGCCAACAATTCAAGCTTTCCTTTATCTTATTGTTCCATTATATTGTGAATGCTCCAAAAGTTTCAGTAATCTGGTGATATATATATCTCTGATTTTCCTCCTTTTCGTCAAACGAAATCTAATGAAATATTTAATTAGGCCATAATGATACGTCCACGTTCGCTTTAACTTTAATTACTGTAGACGATCTGTAAAGTTAATTGTAAATATTGTAGGCCTACATACATGAAATAGGCAAAAATAACACCGTGTGTTTGGGAAAATAATTTCATATTGGGATTTTCCTGAGAGATGGGGGGAACCCCCTCTCAAACCCACCCTGGGCCTTTATTTTTCTTTTAATTAGAACTAATAAGATTCATGCATTGTAATAACATGGGGTATTTCAAACAACTTAGAATTTTATTAGGGTTGGTGGGAGCACCATCTCCCTCACCCGCCACAATACTATTGCTAAGCGGCTTGTCTCGAATGGGTGGGGTGCGGGAGCGGGAACGGGCACACCCTTTCGAGACAAGCCCCCCCGGTTATCTCGAATGGACGCGTTCCCAGCGAGAAGTTCAATGAACGCGCCACTTCGAGACAACCGGGGGGGCTTTCCTCGAATGAGTGTGTTGAGTAGACTTTTGTAACAGACGTTTTAGAATTTTTTTTTTGAAAAATGTACTCTTGCTGGTTTTTTCGTTTTTCTTTTGTCTAAGATGTAGAAAATATAAAAAAACGGTATCTAAAAATGCTTTTGACAAGGAAATCATTATTTGTGCAAAATAAATCGGAGAATTGAATAATTATGCATTAAAACACACGGGGAAGAAAGGGCAAGTGGCGTAGCTAGGATTGTTAATTTATTTTTATTTTTTTGGCGTGACCTGTTAAATATTGTGAAAATGTGCTGACATAAGCCAAGGTGTGTTTATCATCTTTCCAAAGTTAGAAACACCTTTTAATGCCACTATCATTCTATCAATACCCACTATCAAAAGTCAAAACTCATATCAAAAGGTCGTTTGTACCCGGCCCCCAACTCCCCATACCAGGGGTAGGCCTATGCTCGTAACTCCTTTTCAAAAGTGACCCCCTATTCCGGAGAAGTTGGAATTTGTTTTACCCCCTATCCCGGGAAATTTTCTGAGATATTGGACCCCCTATCCAGGCAATTTAGGAAATTAACCCCCCCCCCCCCCCCCCACCTATCCCCGGTGAGGAAACCACCAGAGTCTGCGAAAATTGACCCCTATTTACATTTTCCCGGGAATATTTTTTCATCTTCCTCATTCATCTTCCTATTTTCTTACTCACCCACCAATAAGGGGTGGAGCATGGCCATCTTGTGCCTCCCCCCCCCCCCCCGTAAAAAAATACGCCGCAGTGAATTAACATTCTATTCTGGACTGTCTGCCCGACCAGACCTTTGACTTTTAAATGAACAATCCATTATGAATTCATGCAACCTCATACATTCATTTGACAACCCCCGGTTATCAGTGACGGCACCGGGGGCATTGGGGGGGGGGGGCATTTGCCCCCCAGTTCCCCCAATAATTTTCGGAGTGAAAAAAATAAAAGGGTGGAAAATTTTGTTTGTCCGCCCTTGCCCCCAACAATTTCTTTTGCCCCCCATTTGCCCCTCCCCCCCCCCCCCCCCCCACCCCACTTTAAAAATCCTGGTGCCGCCACTGCCGGTTATATTTTCTACATCTTAGACAAAAGAAAAACGAAAAAACCAGCAAGAGTACATTTTCAAAAAAAATTCTAAAACGTCTATTACAAAAGTCTACTCAACACACTCATTCGAGGAAAGCCCCCCCGGTTGTCTCGAAGTGGCGCGTTCATTGAAGTTCTCGCTGGGAACGCGTCCATTCGAGATAACCGGGGGGGCTTGTCTCGAAAGGGTGTGCCCGTTCCCGCTCCCATCCCGCTCCCATCCCGCTCCCGCACCCCACCCATTCGAGACAAGCCTTGCTAAGCCATATCCATAAATATATAAGCTATATTCGCGATGCTTTATAAAATTTTCCGTCCTGCTGATTGCTAAATCCTGGAACCTCCATGTATTATTATTATCATTATTGTTTTTATTATAATTCTTCTTCTTCTTCTTTTTTTTTTCTTCTTCTTCTTCTTCTTCTTCTTCTTCTTATTATTATCTTTATTATAGTTTATAGTACATAGTACATGTAGCAAGGACAATACCATTACCATAGCAGGCCATGTAGTATTAGCTGTTAAGGCGGAAGAAACATGTATTATAGACCTAATCCTAATACGAATGGCAGTAACTGATTATGTAGGATTAAGCTGTATTATTCTTCAATGTTTCGTCTAGAATTGATATATTTTGTGGAGTTTAATTACGTTTTTATTCCTCTTTCTCAGAACTTTAGACCAAGGAATAGTGGATGAACCTTAATCATGGCTGATCTATTAACGGAAGAGAAACTTAGTGATTTATCTGATAATTTGGCGACAGGCGACAATGTGCCTAAGCTAGGTCTTAAACTTGGGCTGGTAAAGAGCAAGGTCGACATGTACATGAAAATAAATAAGAAAAATGATAACTCAGAGGGCACCTCCAAAATGCTATTCTACTGGAAAGGCAAGACCCCTACAGCAAAACAGATTCCGGACTTGGTGAAAGCACTAATTGAATCTGATTTGGTGGCCTTTGCGGAGGATTGCTTCCCTGTAGAAGGTATGATGGGTTTTTAATTACCTTTCTTCAGTTTTATTATTTACGAATTATTTTTCAAATCAGTATTTTGCATGTGCCGTTATGTAATATTCTTACAAGTCTTTGAAATGCTGAATGATCTGCATAGTAGTAATAACCTACTGTAGACAATAATAATCCCTCTGCGTTCTATTGATTAAGATAATTGCTTTATCAATTGCTCAAACATTTCCATTTTTAATATGACATTACAATGCCAGTGCAGAAGATCAAAATATAATGGAAGTTGGGTTATGTACTTAGTCTTTCCTTATAGTCCCCTACCGTCCCCTCAAAACATAGAAGAAGAAGAAGAAGAAGAAGAAGAAGACTGAAGAAGAACAAGAAAAACAAGAACAAGAAGTGGAAGAAAAAAAAGAAAGAAGAAGAAGAGGAAGAGACATGCTCCGCGCTATATAAGAATTGTTAATTATTATTATTATTATTAAGAAAAAAGGCAAATAGAAAGTACCGCGAAAGCAGATTAGAAAAAAAAGTATTTTAATAAACGCATGTAATATTTTTTCCAAACGTGTTTACAAAAATTCTTCATCAAAAAGATGTACTTTCTATCATTAAAAATATCCATTATATTTCTTTTTCAAGCAAAAAGACAATTGCAAGGTCAGATGGAAAGTCCTTCCTCTTCAGCCTCAGCTTTGGTGGCCTTTGCGGAGGATTGCTTCCCTGAAGGAGGTATGATGGGTTTTTAATAACCGTTTCTTCAGTTTTATTATTTACGAATAATTTTTGAAATCAGTATTATAGATGTACATGTTTAATATATTACAAGTCTTTGAAAAACTGAATGATTTGCATAGCAGTATACACACTAAGAAATTAGGGTGCACACTGTTGGTACAATAGCAGCACCTTTTAGGGTGCAGACTTTAACCTTTTAGGGTGCAACGTCGATATCAATCGATCACCATTCTCGCCTCTTCACAGCCTAGCATTTTTTTTATAGTGGAGCAAGCTGAGGAAAGGGCGTCCCCTTCTAACACAAGTGTTATTTTTTAAACAAAGAAATCTTATGGGTGCACACTTTATAGTTGAATTTTCATTAAAAGTAACAAAAGATAAGATTCTGACAACAAAAGATTCTGACCGATAAAAATAAAATTGTTTCAATTAGGCCCTACCACCTTCTTGGGAGGGGGCGTTTCCATTTTTTTTTTTGAGGGTTGTCAGGTGATATTTTCCTACCAGCTATGATGTCAGCTTTTATACTTTTTTGAATGTTCACCGACTACACCCATACTACTTACCTTGTGGCAAATTCTAGTCTGTGGACTCTGTCGGGTAAATTATACCATTTTTTTGGGGGGGGGGGGGTGGAGGGTGAGGGAATTCGAGAATAGTCGGATACCTCACTGCCCGAATATTATAATATTCGGGCTTCTTGTTGCTGCAGGACGTAAGAGGTGCTTGCTCCAAGAAACAATCTAGGCCTAGTTTCTTGATTGTATGAGCGAGCAAAGCGAGCGAACGAGAGAGAGAGAGAAAAAAAGAATTTTGTATCCTGAGAATAGGTTCTAGCGTATTGTTATTCCGTTCTCATAATCTGTGTAACAAGTTATCGCATCTTCCGTTCTCATATTGGGAAGAGACTATTGGTCACAGGCCATTATTTCTGAAAATTCATCTCTTTAGCCCCTTTAGGTCAACTTGCCGCTCGATTCCTTTTAGTTATGTTGCTAACATTCTTTGAGTAGAAAAATAGCATAACATTAGCTAGAGATTCAAGATGCAAACCAAATAACTTCCATAAGAATATGAGTTATTAATATAATTGCTTTTGGTTTATATACATAAATATGGCCATTATATTAATAACTAATATGAATAATGAAAATATAATGGGCATTGGTAAATAACCCTAATAATGGCAGTGAGCGAAGTTTTTGAATTTTTGTTTTCTTCTCTTTCCTTTCTCAAGAAGAGAATATTATTTTACCTTGACAAGTTGGCTGTGATGGAACTCTATTTTATGATGGAACGCTTTAGTATATGAAAAAAGTGTATGACTGCAGATGAATTATATAAATTATGTTGGATTTTTTTAAAGGAGAAAGAGTAAACGTATATTTAAGAAGTAAGACAATGTCTAAACTTCTCTAAAAACTGTCCTCATTTCTGTATGCAAGAAAGTATTCATTAAAAAGTGAGAAAATATAAACTTATTTCTGAATCGACGTGTGTAAACTATTGTACCTTAAATCTTGATTGCAACAAAAGATATACATGTAATGGAAAATTATTCTGTGAACATGATAAAGGTCCTTCCACATTATATCAATGAAATGAACCATACAGGGGATGGGGTGAAATGAACCAGGACGTGTGATCGAGGTGTATGTATGAGAGAGAGGGGGAAGACAAAAAAGATGAGAAAAGGCGAAAGTGAGAAGATTTGGTGAAAAGGAAAGAGAGAAGGGGTGGGGTTTACAAAGTATGATGTTACATGATAAAGGAGACAGCAAGCTAGGATTATAACTTACTCAGATCATATCAAATTTACAATGATTTACAAGATAATAAATTTGCCCTACACAACCCTTCCCCCTCATAAATTTTAAAGAACACAGAAGCTTTTGTCACTTTCGGCTCCAGCTGGTACAAATGCACTCTTCATTGCCACTCAAAATCAATTGATATGATGTACTTAAAAATATAATAATAAGTTCTTCGGTGACTAAGCAATGGTGTTCGATAAGAATGATCATAATTCCCCTTCCGTGAAGTTTTTTTCTTTAGTAAATTCATACAATTCAGTAGCCTATGATAAACCTAGAAAAGTACGTTCCCTTATTTTTTTTTTATATTTGTGATCCCATGTGGCCTCCGAACAATTTAAGTGTTGTTGCCGAATAGGCACCTTTGGGCAATTTGCATAACTTGCATCTTAAACTCCAAAGTGTTGCCCATCTTGTGTAATGAAAGATGTGATACATACAACGACTGGAGGTTCATAAGGAATTTATATTGTATCCCGGGCTTTATGGCAAAGATTAACAAAAATGTAACGTTGGGTGTCACGTGTCAGCGGGCATATTGTGCCTAAGTTGTCTTGTGGTGTCTAATACGCCTCTACACGTGGCCATTTGGATTGATGCAAATTATGCAAAATGCCGAAAGTTGCTTTTTCGGCAACAAAGCAGAATTTGTTCAGAGACCACATGGAATCACAAATAAAAAATGAATTAAAAAAAAAATCAAAGTAAAGAACTCTTTCAGGTTCATAAAATGTTAAATCGACTATCAATTAAGAAGTTGTTGAAAAAAATACTAAATCATTTATGTTTTCAGTAAGTTTTTAATTACTCTTATATAACGCGTGCATGTTTTTTATTTATATATATATTCTAAAAAATACAGAACAATCTGCAGTGTATATGATCATAAGTAGGTGACAAACTGAAGGCTTTGCTGCGTGTGATAGTACATTGGCAATGTTTATACCTCATTTTGTTTAATGGTTTGATCCTCTCAACTCCCCCCCCCCCCCCCCCCCCCCTCTCTCTCTCTCTCTCTCTCTCCTTGTGTTTGGTTCTCGCTATTTTCCTCTTTCTCTCTCTGCCTCTCTGTATCTCTGTCTGGTTATCGCTCTCTTCCTCTTTTTCCCTCTTTGTCTCTCCCTCTCTGTGTGGCTCTTGCTCTAGTACTCTTTTTTTTCTTCTCTCTCTCTGGTTCTTATCCGTGTGGTTTTTTTTTTCCTTTTCACCCCCATCCCCTCCTTTTTTATTTGATATATCTGTAACTATTTTTAATTTTAAAACAGGGGTCTACTGAATACAAGCCATGCTTGTTCTAAGAGAACCCTCCATTGTGTTTCCTTAATACTTTGTTCAGATCACACCGATTGCTTTATTAATCTAAATCACACCCAAGTCTTTTTAATTTATGTTCTGTTATATCTATGCTTATGTATGTTAAATTCTTGTTCTTAATTTTTATGTGCATTTCGATATGTACTTGTTTAAAACAATGATGTAAAGACATGTGTGGAGTATAAAGAACTGTGAACTTTGAAATACATCTTCTTGGCTATGGTATCATGCCACTACATGGTAGAATCAAAGTTTTCGATTGAAACTGCATTGCTGCCATGTAAATAATAGTTTGGAAAGGAAAATATATTCAAAGACACAGACTCGGTTGATTTTATTTGCAGGCCAGCAACAAGCCAAAACCTCCTCCTCACCTGCTACCATGTCAGCGGCAGCCAGCACTAGCGGGTAAGCTGTGATATAGATGTTTCCTTAGTTTAACAGTTTCACATATTCTTGTAATATAAAAATATTCAGATTTTCCTAGGTCGTATTATGTGTACGTTGTGTACCTAAAAATGAAAAAGCAAAGTGGATCTTTTTCGCCCTTACCTTTTGGAGATCACAGGAATATCAACACATAACTATAAGTTATCTAACTTCAATTCTAACTTTAGACCATGAAGACATAATGAATAATTAATCTTCTTCCCCGGTGTTCCTCCTTTCTTTCAAAAGAGACCAGTGTGACTAATGGATCGCTGTTCGTGATTTAAAAAGAATATTGACAAATTAAAACAAAAATCCAGATTTCATTTCTCTGGACCACGTATTTTTAGAATGTACATTGCTGCCCGACAATAGATATGATACCACGATACTTGAACTTTGTCCTTAGGAAAATCTTTTTTCAGTACTAAATCGTTGGCCTGCATTCATGCTCCTTGATATATATTCATATACTTTTAGGTCAGACAAAAGAAAGGTAACGAAATTGGAGATCACCAAGTTAGCCAAACTTTTACCTGATGGAAAATACAGCGAACTGTGCGGAATCCTTGGATTTGAGTTCAACTACATTCAAAAAATAAAAAAACAAAATTTCATGGATACCACGGCTGCTTTCGAAATACTATTGCACGAGTGGAATACGAAGAGGGGGTATCCATCGAGGATCTTGATGCAGCTCTAGATGAAGCAGAGGTTGGCGGACTTATCCCTAGCTACAAAAACTAGTCATTACTAGCCTGCGTTGACTTTGTGTATAAAACCACACAAACACACACGCTCACACCCGCACACCCTCACACATACATATTATAAATATGTAGTTCTGTTGGTCGTGTTACGTAGACTCTACAATATATACGTATCATAGCATAGCTATTCAATACAGTAAAGAAAATCTTTAGATTTTATACTTATATAGGCTCGTTGGATGCTACGTTTAAAAATTAGTGGAAATACCAAGAAGTTGTTTCTCGACTATTTGATACTGAGTCTTTTCATCAATTCAGATTAAACATTTGTTTTTACACATTTGACAATATGGCTTTTGAATGAATATTACATATTTCTAGGTGTTTTGTTTTTCAAATTATAGTTCTAGTGGTGGCCATGGATCCAGGTTCATTCCAAAGCATGGTGATCATAGGTGATGAAATGTATTTCACCTGAAATTCTATGCTGTATGTAATCATTTATGTATGTGTTGTGTATTAAATTATTTGTTCTCAGCAAGGTTAGTAGATATTTCGAATAATGTTAGAATAATGTTGCTTTTGTAGCAGTAAAAACTGGATTGTTTCCATGATTAGATTATGTTGAATGAAATGTGTACTTCTTTCTTAAAGGGAAATTAACCTCAGCGTATGAATTAGCTTATTTTGAATGGTGTAGTATATGCCTCTTATTTGATACATGCAATTTCATGTAAAAACACAGGATATAGATATAAATCACTATTTTCCAGCCAAGTTATCGTCTGCTAGCAATAATAAGGGGGCTGCCATTACTTTATGTGTACACGAACATATTTTTCATCCCAAGTAAAATTTCCTTCATCGTTAACTTGTAATTGATTTTTAGAGGACAAATATATATTAGATAAAGTCACATATTCTGAAATGTAAGTTTAGTTTTATATATTTTTTAAAAGGTCTTAATTTGTTCATAAAAAATATACTTCATAAAAAATATACGTCAAGGACGGAGAATTGACGTCAAGGACGGAGACAATCGTAACAATACCAAAACAAAGCGAGGAATCTGCTTTACAGGATGGCTATTAGAACTCATGGGTCGTCAATTATCTAGGCCCATGGCCAATAACAATCGTAATACAATCAGAACAAAGCGACGTATCTGTTGTAAAGGTAGGCTATTATCAATGCATATGGTACCTAATGATCCGTGTCATGCACAAAATGGCAGCCTCCATGGAAAGACGTAGCAGACAATAGGTGCATCTAGAATATCACGTGGGGTTAATTGTCCTTTAATATATTTGTATTTAAAGGAGACTGCATTGGAGTATTAAAGGAAAGATGTCATGTTGCGCGCTAGTTTTTGTATATTAATGACAGGTCTTTTAATGATCAGCTCTCGTATTCAAAATCTTTGAAATCATCAACATCGTGTTACTTGTTTCCTTGTTACATATATATTCTGTTGTAAGTCATGTATCTGAAAAGAATACATAGGGACAGAAATAGTTGATAAGTTAGCATTTGTCAATTTTAAGAATTGTTGATTTTTCCGTTTATATACATTCAGTGGCGTATCTACGGGGGGCAGGGGGCACGTGCCCCGGGCGGCACTTGAATGGGGCGCAAAAACACGCAAAAGAGAGAAAGAAAAGGGGGGAAATACAAGACAAAATTCATAAGAAATTGTGTTTTATACGGTTTGAGATGCGAACATTTTCTATAGCTCCGTAAACGGCTTTGATCCCTGGCATAATTATGTTCAAAATCTAGTTATTTTGCGCCCCTTAATGGCGTTTTTAATAAAGTGTTAACCATTAATTGACTCTAGTTGCTTTCGTCCCCCCCCCCCCCCACAAAATAGAAATGTTCAAAATTTCAAAAGAAATCTATTGCTAGGTCGCTGTAGGCCTATTCCCTTGGATTGTTTTTTTAAGGGTAAAATAGATCAGAAATTTAAATTTGAGGGGTGAAAAGCCCCCCCAAAAATCTGCCGCTCGGTCGCGTTGCTCCCTCGCTATAATAACTCAAGTTTGGGCCAGCAACCCTGGGTTATGTGCATCAAAACTCATTTTCACGTACGTAGTGCCATCATTTCTAAATTAAAAACGATCATTAATCTGAGTTTGGGTATGGGGGGGGGGGGGGTACGGATTTGATAATTTGCCCAGGGCGCCAGAATTCCTAGATACGCTACTGTATACATCCATGCATAAAACGCCATGCGGTACCCAACTAAAATATACCCAGTCTGTAAAGACATTTTTGCCTTTCTTGCTCATGCATTTGGTGCTTTTAGGGCTCTTCTTTTAAAGATTATGGAACCGAATCAAAATATAAGGGCAATTGTTCTGAATGTTCTTCTGGGGAAAAGGTTGTATTAAAGTTGAAGCGTCAGATCACTTCTCATGCATGTCATGAGAAGCATGACGGATATCTCTTGTTTAATTTACATGATCAACAGGATAGTCCCCCTGATATTAAGTTGATTTTAAAGGAAGCAGATTAAACAGATCAAAGTTTTAACAAATTCCAATATAATAGAAAATTATGAATTTATGAAGTTGTAATAAATCTAACACAAATTACCAGCTCCGTGACGTATTTTTCGAGGTCGTCTCCCATCTGCCCTGTACTAAGACAAATCATTCTCTCAAGAAAATATCTAATTATACATGCACCCTAGATAATTATAGTCATTGCACATATGTTTTACACAAATCCTGTATGAAACAAATCTATGAATTTATTAAATTTTCTGTATAAGGCAAACGGGAGAGGACCTCCGAGATACGTAATAGTGTTTCCATTCAGTGTTTGATTGAAGACAACTTCCAAAATCATAACTTTTTTTATTTCTTATAGAATTTTCTCAGACTTTCATTAATTAATCATTTTCTCCTATTTCCCGCTTTTATCAAAATCAACGAAGTAGCAGGGTGAATTTTTTTCAACGGCAAATGTTTTTTTCGAGAAATGTTTTTTGTAATTAATACCCTTTAAATGCTGAATGTTTTTTTGTGAAACATGTCCACAAAAAAATACGTAAAGACAGTTACGAAATGTGTAGACATCATTATAAATCATTCGTGTGGCCTTAATATGAAATGAAATAGATAAGGATAATCATTTCTCAAGCAATAAATGTGGCATACAATTCTTAAAATAATCTCAGTGTGCACTTTTAATAATTTATTTCAATTGTATTTCTGCATTCTTTGAGTGGCTGGGTTCGTTTCATTGTCATCGCCAGTCCTGGGAGAGAAAGTAACATAAGAGAGAAGAAAGGGAACGAATGATAAAGAGCGTGAAATGTACATGAAGTGGGCGTGGGAAGAGCGGAAGATAATGTAGCGAGAGAGACAAAACCTATTTAGGACATTTAACCTAAACTTGTTTTAGAAAATACAGAAGACTAAACACAAAGACATGTGCAGAAATAGAGACTTTAATTACAAAACGGGACAAATGTTACATATTTTACATTGAGCAACGATTAAATGTATATATTTTAAAAAATGATGTCTGATGATTAGACGAGTCTCGATATTGTAACGTATGCATGTTAAGTAATGCTATGGGTATAACATGTAAAAAAGTTGTACGATTCTCGATTTTAAAGTAGATATTCAAAGAAAATCACAAATATGGCAATTAATGTATCACTAGAAACTGGGAAGCTTACAGATGGCAATCGTATAAGTTTTATGTCAACTGCGTATCTGGTGATTATAAAAACACAAATAAAAGCTCTTCTCAGCATCTGGAATATCCGAGGATTCGCCAGAAATATAGCGATGTTTTGATGTCGTCACACTCGGGATCGATCCTGCTTAAGCAGACGACGTCCTATAATGAATGAACGTAATTGCAATGCAATTATTTATCAAATTATAAAGAGTTTGATGTATTTAAACATGACCTTATTTCACACCATTATAAAGGGAAAGTGAAACTGATTCTGATAGCTAAAACCGTTTGATTGTAAATACATAGGAGAAGGGTCAATGATCAATGAAATAAACCCCACTTTCAAATTGAAAAGCCCTCCGAATAATAGCAGGATGGTATTCGTTCCCTCTTGAAACGCTGAACATGCCCCGGTGCAAGCAGCTGAAAATACAATGGCGTCTTATTTTGTTTACAAGTGACTGATTCCTTTATTTTTTTAACGCTGCATTTTTCATCAAAATAATACCATACACGAAGTTAAAGGGAAATTAACCTCAGCGTATGAATTAGCTTATTTTGAATGGTGTAGTATATGCCTCTTATTTGATACATGCAATTTCATGTAAAAACACAGGATATAGATATAAATCACTATTTTCCAGCCAAGTTATCGTCTGCTAGCAATAATAAGGGGGCTGCCATTACTTTATGTGTACACGAACATATTTTTCATCCCAAGTAAAATTTCCTTCATCGTTAACTTGTAATTGATTTTTAGAGGACAAATATATATTAGATAAAGTCACATATTCTGAAATGTAAGTTTAGTTTTATATATTTTTTAAAAGGTCTTAATTTGTTCATAAAAAATACACTTCATAAAAAATATACGTCAAGGACGGAGAATTGACGTCAAGGACGGAGACAATCGTAACAATACCAAAACAAAGCGAGGAATCTGCTTTACAGGATGGCTATTAGAACTCATGGGTCGTCAATTATCTAGGCCCATGGCCAATAACAATCGTAATACAATCAGAACAAAGCGACGTATCTGTTGTAAAGGTAGGCTATTATCAATGCATATGGTACCTAATGATCCGTGTCATGCACAAAATGGCAGCCTCCATGGAAAGACGTAGCAGACAATAGGTGCATCTAGAATATCACGTGGGGTTACTTGTCCTTTAAGAGTGAGGCAACAGACTAACATTAAGACTGACGCTAGTCAAGTAAGAGAAATAAGCCAAGTGGATATGACAAAATAGGCTCTGAAAAATGTGTAAGATGTTATGGGACATCGTCTGCTTAGACAGGACTGGTCCAGGGTGTGTCGTCACATATCTCGGCAGCGTTCGAGGAGCTCTTCAGCTGCTATATCGGGGGCTGTATTTTACCGTTTTATAATTGATAATAATCATTACTTCAAATGTTTCCAAGCGTTGAATTTGGATAACCTTGTTTAATTTATGCCATCTATGCAATAATAAGTATTAAGCCAATATTTAAAATCATTAACGTTCTACTTTAAAATCTGTTTATAGATTAATAAGAAGGTTTCAGAGGGCCTATATAAAGTATTCAATTAAACTTCAATTTCAGGAAATGTATTTCCAACTTTTCAATATAGGTGTACAAAGTAATAAATGAGCGAAATGATGTGTTTTAAACAAAAATACG
Organism: Heliocidaris erythrogramma; assembly: GCA_025617745.1. Lineage (NCBI taxonomy): Eukaryota > Metazoa > Echinodermata > Echinoidea > Camarodonta > Echinometridae > Heliocidaris > Heliocidaris erythrogramma. The sequence continues at coordinate 37,861,428 of CM046854.1, read as the reverse complement.
ACATAATACACATTCACGTGGTACATACATAGCAAAAGCTTGAGGTGAGGGTGCCCTTAGTAACATAATGCATAACATGATATAATACATATATAAAAAGAAAATAACTACATACAAAAAAAGAAAAGGATAACATTCCTAGACCGCCGAGCTTAATTGGAGGGAAAAAAGAAAAAAGGAAAGAGAAAAAAAAAAGAGGGAGGAAGAGGGGAAAGTTGGGGGGGGGGGGGTGGAGGTGCAACATAAAGTGAGTAAGGAGAAGAAATGTATTCACGAAGACGCAGATAGAAGACAGGGAGAGAATAGACCCAATGGAGGGTTGAGAAGGATCTTAAAGATATTAAGACGTTAAGTGCGAAGGTTGATCAAAAATTTATGACCAGTTCGCAGAACCCGCCATGAAGATATACCGAGAAATGATAGCTGAGTAGAAGCATACATGCAAAGGAAAAAGATAAAAAGGGAATCGAAAATAAAATAAAAAACACTTTGACAGATATTTTGTTTGTAATTACAGGTTTGGTCAACCGAATCAAGAGAAATGTGAAATGTATTAATTGTAATATAACGTTTCTTGCGTGCAGACGAATTGTAAAACAAAATTATTGAAATTAAGTTAATTCGTTTTTTCTTTTCGTTAGAAAAGGCTATCCGTTTAAATAAATATGAATAGTCAAACAATATACCATTTCAAATCAATGTAACACAATGAACATGACATCAAATTTATCTTCAAAACAGAACAATCGGGCTGAAAAAATTCGTCGCTTTGGTCCTTGATCAAACTTCCATCACATTGTATAACAGGTATTCAAACGGGCCAGGGCCCCGTTTCATAAAACTTGTTATCAACTGGCACATTTCTATGACAAATTTGCTCTCACCCAATCAGATTCAAGGATTTCAGTAGTTTATAAGAATTATTGTAACTTGTCATTGATAAAAAGTTTTATGAAACGAGGCCCAGGTATATCATAATTTATGAATAACATAACACGGCTACAGTAGTTAGGCATATAAAATGACGTTACCTCACCTCCAAAATCCAGCTTGTCATCATTGTCCACGTCTAAGAAAAGACCTATTAAATAATGTATTTCAATCCATGCATGTATTTCTGCATAACCCCTAGTTACTATTTTGAATCGTCAAGTGAAACTTTTCTGCAAGATGTATGCATCAAATTAGTACAGAGATTTATTAGCATTCAAAGTGATCTTTAGGGCAGAGATCGCATACTTTCATCATGCATTCTGATAGAATTAGCATTCAAATTAGAATTTTATCCCATGAGCGTTCAATTCACGGCAAACCTCGGGTCGCCAACACTTGGCTTTGGGAATCGAATTCATCAATAGACGAGCATGTTGCGATGTAAGCTAGGATTTATCAATGCACTCCTTCCCTTCGAATCGTCATAATTGTTGTTACACTATAAGATTTAGAAACAATAATTCATGTTAAGTTGTGTTGTTGCAATGTCATAGATAAGGTATAAAGGAATATGAAGAAAATTATATATAATATTGTGCGAAATGTTCCTCGAACACAATGCTTGTGGTCACTCATAGTTGTTTTAGTGGAAGGTATAGTGAAAGAAATGATCACCATGAGACGGTCGTAGCTTTCGTTATCATTATTGTTTCACACATTGATTTATTCTTGAAAAGATATACACATAATATAACAATAAGAAAAAAATATAATACCACTACTACTACTACTACAAATAATAATAATAATAATAATGATAATTATAATATTATAATGACAAGCACTTAAAAATTGTAAGAAATTGAAATGTATATTCCGATGTAAATGTCAGTCATCATTTTGTGTTTTTTATACAGTCCTGATGAAGATCGAAAACTTGACAAATAAAGGAGGATAATAAAAGCTACGACTGTCATATATCATTGTAAGGAAATTATATGTATAATAGCTTTGGCAACTCTCGTGTAAATAATTATAATTGTGAGAAATGAAAATGAGAGAATAATGGTTGCGCTTAAACCTCGGTCCCAAATACCAGTAAGAACTGCTACGAACGCCGTACGAACGATTTTTGGACCATTTCGTAAGATCTTCTCAAGAAGGCCGTACGAAACCAGCGTTCGTAGACGGTTCGCAAGCCTGGTCGATGGTCTTGTCCAAGATTTTTTTTCAACGGCGTACGAAACCCCCTCTTCGTAAGGCGGCGAATGTCGTAAGAACATCGTACCGAACAAGCAAGATTTTGTAGGGTCGAGAGACAATTCTAGAAGCCTTAAATTCTGACGATGATCGTTAAAACACCTTAAGTTGTTTGTTACAAGTCATGTCTATCTCTCTTAGTTGCTAAGCAGTTAATCCAGCCAGTTTGACTGACTGCCCTAGATGTAGCACCTGGTTATGTCTTTTGTTAATACATATATGTAGCAGGCAGCTTATTGAATGGCCTGGCACAGGCCAGTGCTTTTTAGGATAATTTTATTCATGTTTTTTTTATTTCAGCACAGGTTTAATGCAAGATTGGCATGTAGGTTCCTTTCATGGGTTGTTGCTAGGAGACAATAATAAGGTATGGGAAAACCTAAGTTCTTTGGTAGGGTGTAACATTAGGGGTGGCTAGTTTGGTCACTTGAAGCTTTGATTTTGGGAAGACAAGACATATTTGTGGTGTCTGAAAGTAGAGGGGGGGGGGGGGGAGGGGGGGAGGGGGGGGGGGGGGGGGGGGGGGGGGGGAGGAAGCAGCTTCAGTTGGATGTTAGGGGCGATACCATTGGGTAGCTGTGCGTATATATGGGGGCGTGCATTATCGAAAATAATGTACACCGCTTCACCAGGAGGGAACAGTTGTTCGCATTGTCGAGCTGTGTCTGCGAGAAATGCCTCAAAGATCTCCCTCGTAACGGTCTCTGAGGCAATGGTGTGGTGCACTAAGCCTACATCTAGATAGACAAATAGATGAAATGGCAACAAATAATTTAATTAAGCATGGAATACAAATATCAATAAAATAATTATAAGAGTAAAAGTTGATCTGTTGTCACACGATGGAGCAAACGTTTCGACCGCTATAACTGCTAGTCTTCGTCAGGCAATGTGGACAATCGCCGCTGCAAGCGCCTTTTATAGCGTAAGCTACGTTCCGAGGGAGCCGGAACCGCCGCGCTGCTATTGGTCCGTGAAACCGACCAATCAGAAGCTGCGGACTGAGCGAGCGGTGAGCGAGCGTCGGACGTCGGGGAAAATCCCGGCGGTGCTGCTGGCGGGCTACTGGCTACTGGCGGGCGAAATGCAGACGTCGGACGGAGGGCAACGGTAGGGGGCGCATGTGGGCGGATGGTGGGGAGCCATTCCTCCGGGATGTCAATGCCGTTATCTCTATTGATATTATTGGGGTGTAAACGGATTTGGATAGCTTCTTTAACACGCCGTGTGTACCAGTGCTTATCCCGCGCTACGCAACTTACCTCATCCCAATTGGGAGGGTGCTGTGCGCTCCAATATAGATGTAGACCTTGTCGCAAGTCCCGCATGGGATCTTGTAGACAACGCTGTCGAGTCTGCCGGGTAGCGTGGGGTCCTTTGGGTGGACTAGCTGGTTACGAATAGTGGTGTCGGACTTGAAAACGGCGCGTATGCTATGCTTCTCTAGGTGTCGGCGGAGCTGGCGAGAAATAGAATCGACAAACGGAAGAACAACGGTAGACTTGTAATTCACAACTTCCTTATCGATGGCTTTCTTCTTCTTAGCGACGCGGTTAAGGAAGGAACGCGGGTATCCATTCGAAACAAGAGGATTCCATGTACAGGTTAGCAATAACTTCGGAAACGGGACTCCTCATGGCCGCTCCTTCTTGTTGTTCATAAAAGTCACCGTTGTACATGAAGTACGTGGATTCTAGCACAAACTTAAAGATCACATTGCAAGAAAATTCCATCAAAATAAATATTGGCTTAATACTTATTATTGCATAGATGGCATAAATTATACTAGGTTATCCTAATTCAACGCTTGGAAACATTTGAATTAATGATTATTATCAATTATAAAACGGTAAAATACAGCCCCCGATATAGCAGCTGAAGAGCTCCTTGAACGCTGCTGAGATGTGTGACGACACACGAAGGACCAGTCCTGTCTAAGCAGACGATGTCCCATAACATCTTACACATTTTTCAGTGCCTGTTTTGTCATCTCCTCTTCACTTATTTCTCTTACTTGACTAGCGTCAGTCTTAATGTTAGTCTGTGGCCTCACTCTTAACTTCGTGTATGGTATTATTTTGATGAAAAATGCAGCCTTAAAAAAATAAAGGAATCAGTCACTTGTAAACAAAATAAGACGCCATTGTATTTTCAGCTGCTTGCACCGGGGCATGTTCGGCGTTTCAAGAGGGAACGAATACAATCTGATATTATTCGGAGGGCTTTTCAATTTGAAAATGGGGTTTATTTCATTGATCATTGACCCTTCTCCTGTGTATTTACAATCAAACGGTTTTAGTTATCAGAATCAGTTTCACTTTCCCTTTTAGAATGGTGTGAAATAAGGTCATGTTAAATATACCAAACTCTTTATAATTTGATAAATAATTGCATTGCAATTACGTTCATTCATTATAGGACGTCGTCTGCTTAAGCAGGATCGATCCCTAGTGTGACGACATCAAAACATCGCTATATTTCTGGCGAATCCTCGGATATTCCAGCTGCTTAGAAGAGCTTTTATTTATGTTTTTATAATCATCAGATACGCAGTTGACATAAAACTTGTACGATTGCCATCTGTAAGCTTCCCAGTTTCTAGTGATACATTAATTGCCATATTTGTGATTTTCTTGCAATGTGATCTTTAAGAAGGTCTGTGACCTGGGCAGGAGAGAGCTTGGTGCGATCAGGCAGAGTAGCGTCGGCTTCCAGTCGCTGGATAGCACGTTAAATTTTATATATCCATATAACTGACTCAGTGATATATAAGAAAGAGATGGAGCACCTGCAGATATTGCAAAGTAACGGTGCAATTCTTCCCTCACTGGCCATGAACGACCCTTCTGGCAGGTTGAACGCGTGGAGGCGTCCAAACGATCGACGGGTCCAAAGGTTGAATCCCGTCTCGTCCACTAAAACGAGATGGGCAACCACGCCATGTTCCATGAACCATTGAGCGTAGACGGCGCGCATGTCAAGGACCCGTGGAGAATTCCTGGCGTCGGGAACATCTTCTGCCAGCTTATGGTATACAACATTCCATCGAGAGCACGGGCGATGGTGGTGGTGCTCACCACGGGTTTGTTGGGCATTGAGGCCTCGAGGTCCGCCTTCATCTGCTGCAGCGTCAGGAGAGGATTTTCATCCAGGATGACCTGCAGCCGATGTCGCATGTCGTCATCCACTTTGCTGCGTGTGGCCCCTCCTCTCGCAAGCTTGTCGTGTCGACCTTCTCGTAGGTACGTGACAACAATCGACCTTGCTGTAGCTCGTTTGATGCCTAAATCATCGGCTAATTCTAGATAGTCCCTGCTTTGTCTCCCAAATGCCTCAATTAGCCTTCTCGTTTGAAGTTCTCCTGTAGCGAACTGGGTGATGATCTGCCATTTTTCAATGTGAAGCGGATAGTAGGTAAACGTGGTACTCATAAGCGCAACATGCAGAATGACTGAGGGCTTCCTAGCTCACAATTTATAGGGTTTTTCCAAAAACTTACAATACACATTAAATCGAATGCATTTATTTAAAACTTGCCAGCCTTTTGATGAAATTGAATGACCGAAGAGTAACAGAAGCCGCTTGCAGGTGTAATTGGATCCTCCGATTTCAAACTTTGCTTGTCAGTCAAATTTCAATGAAGAATTTTAAGATTCTGTTGCACAAAAAGTTAATTTGCACGTGTATAAATGAATTTGGATGCTCCCTGGTTAAATCGTTTGCTCTTTCTTCAGAATGAACCATTTGAAGAATTTGTTGCACGAATAGTGAATTTGGACGAATCAAAGTGCTCTTTCCTTAAATCGTTTGATCTTAATAGGAATCTTGATGACCCATTTGAAAAATTCGTTGCACAGATCACGAATTTGAAGGAGCAAACACGAAATAGAATTTCTACATGTAACATGGCGATCATATCGTTTGTGAATTTGAATGCTCGAAATGTGAAATACCTATATTAATCATGAAGACGATCATAAACAGAATTATAGACAGTATTTCAGAGAAAGAAGCAAAGTTAACGAGTACTTTATATAATAATGACATTTACATTCCTTACTTTCAAATGAAAGGGACAATATGTTTAACATAGTATTGAGTTTAGTTAATGTTTGAAGTAGATGGAGGTGAAAAACGAAAGATATGGCTTGTGTTGGGAACGCCAAGAACAAATAAATACAATTTAAATGTAAGAGCATCATTACATGAATACGTTTTCTTGTATCATCAGACACATCAGAACTAGCCTGCGTAGGCCCATGATTATTTTAATTTCATGATTTTGGTTAGAATAACGAACAAGAAATTATACCTTAATTATGACAAATAATTATCGAAATTGAATATTGTTATGATGCTGATGGTAAAGTAACATGTTATCAAACAGCAAAAGTTTAGTTTTTACCACTTCAAAATTGCTTCACAATACAATTTTACTCTCTTGTAAAGAGGAAGATCCATAAACATTCCTCTGTAATCGGATAGTAGCAATGACAAAAGTGTAAGTTATCGTAAGTTGTTACAGACTTGAATCATGGTTAAATAGAGGTGATTTAAACACTCTGCTGGTGGATTCGAATGTCGGAGTTCATGGCTCGGTACGTTACTAATGACCTTTCATAAGACAGGGGAAAATATACAACCCCGAATTCAATTGATTTATATATCAGACATTACATGCAAGACCATACTTATCTATGAGGTCTTGATGTCAAATCCGACGGTTCTCTTTACTATAGTCTAAAGATTTTAAAGTAAATATTCAAAGAAAATCACAAATATGGCAATTAATGTATCACTAGAAACTGGGAAGCTTACAGATGGCAATCGTATAAGTTTTATGTCAACTGCGTATCTGATGATTATAAAAACAACACAAATAAAAGCTCTTCTCAGCATCTGGAATATCCGAGGATTCGCCAGAAATACAGCGATGTTTTGATGTCGTCACACTCGGGATCGATCCTGCTTAAGCAGACGACGTCCTATAATGAATGAACGTAATTGCAATGCAATTATTTATCAAATTATAAAGAGTTTGGTATATTTAACATCACCTTATTTCACACCATTCTAAAAGGGAAAGTGAAACTGATTCTGATAACTAAAACCGTTTGATTGTAAATACACAGGAGAAGGGTCAATGATCAATGAAATAAACCCCACTTTCAAATTGAAAAGCCCTCCGAATAATAGCAGGATGGTATTCGTTCCCTCTTGAAACGCCGAACATGCCCCGGTGCAAGCAGCTGAAAATACAATGGCGTCTTATTTTGTTTACAAGTGACTGATTCCTTAATTTTTTTAACGCTGCATTTTTCATCAAAATAATACCATACACAAGTTAAGAGTGAGGCAACAGACTAACATTAAGACTGACGCTAGTGAAGGAAGAGAAATAAGTGAAGAGGAGATGACAAAATAGGCTCTGAAAAATGTGTAAGATGTTATGGGACATCGTCTGCTTAGACAGGACTGGTCCATGGTGTGTCGTCACATATCTCAGCAGCGTTCGAGGAGCTCTTCAGCTGCTATATCGTGGGCTGTATTTTACCGTTTTATAATTGATAATAAAATAATCATTACTTCAAATGTTTCCAAACGTTGAATTTTGATAACCTTGTTTAATTTATGCCATCTATGCAATAATAAGTATTAAGCCAATATTTAAAATCATTAAAGTTGTACTTTAAGTAGAGTTCGAATTTCAACATATTCGGACATCATAACTGTAATCCACACAACATCTTTTTTCCAGTTTGTAACCTATAATTAACACCACCGTTTCGCGATGTCGCATTGCGACCGAGCAGAAAATTGATGGAAATTTTCCCCATAATTTTAAAGATTTTAACACCATTTCACCTTGCACTATTCTCTTTCTCTTATTTAAAATTTGTCGGAAGGGCGAGGGGACTGCCCATTGCCCCCTCCAAATATGCTATTGGCTGGAGGTATGTGGTGCACAATTCAAAGAATGGAAAGGATGTGCTTCATTACCATGTTTGGAATTTTTGTTCCCATTCACCCCATTTCACAGCGAGGTATTTTAATTAAATTGCATTGTCATTATGAAATCTATGTCTTATGTGTCTGTAATGGCGACCCCATCACAGGCCTCTCACGCTTTTTGTGAGTCTCGCCTATTTCTTCTATATCATTAATTGATTTTATATTTTTTTTCTTATGTTGATATCAAAAGAAATAAATGTGTTTTTAATCTGAAGTTGAATAAATGCAAAAATCATGTAAAGAAAAAAAAACTGTCAGTTTAACAGTCCAAAATGTTGTCCATTCCTTGTTTCTATTTATAATGACCTTTAAGTACTGTTGTCTTTACTGTAATTATTATACAACTAATCTCTAACAGAATCACAACCATTTGAGTTCTGTAGAAACAGGAAATAAATAAGCAACGGCCAGTCTGAGTGCACATATTAAAAGTCCTATGAAGAAAGAATGTGCGGTGATGTAGGCTTGTTAATGTGCCCGGTAGTACATGGAGTGACTTATGACCAGTCATTATACTCGTACTCTCCTAATGCTAGGAGTCCACTGGGTCGGCGCCATTTGGTGCCAGTTTGCGCCAATGCAATTTGCTGTGGCGCCTAGTGTCGCCAATAAGGTGCCTACCCTGATAGCAGAGAGTGGTAAAAATGACGTGATATTGACGTGATATTTACGTCGTGGTTTACGTCTTTTTTACGTCCTGTAATTACGTCAATAAGACGACAACTTGCACCAACGCAAGACATCATGAGGACGTCTTATTTTTACGTCATCTTTACGTCTTCCAGGTCAGTGAATGACAACTTCATGACGTCTTGCAAATCACCAAATGACTATTTTGGACGTCTTCTTGACGTCTTGCAGGTCATTAAATGACCACTTTATGACGTTTTTAGACGTCTTGCGGGTGGTAAAAAATGACGTGATATTTAAGTCATAGTTTACGTCTATTTTACGTCCTGTAATTACGTAAATAAGACGACAACTTGCACCAACGCAAGACGTAATGAGGACGTCTTATTTTGACGTCATCTTTACGTCTTGCAGGTCACTGAATGACGACTTCATGACGTCTTTTGGGCGTCTTGCAAATCACCAAATGACGACTTTTTGACGTCTATTGGACGTCTTGCTGGTCACTAAATGACCACTTTATGACGTCTTTTAGAGGTCTTGCGGGTGGTAAAAAATGACGTTATATTTACGTCGTGGTTTACGTCTTTTTTACGTCCTGTAATTACGTCAATAAGACGACAACTTGCACCAACGCAAGACGTCATGAGGACGTCTTATTTTGACGTCATATTTACGTCTTGCAGGTCAGTGAATGACAACTTCATGACGTCTTGCAAATCACCAAATGACGACTTTTTTACGTCTTGCAGGTCACTAAATGACCACTTTATGACGTTTTTAGACGTCTTGCGGGTGATAAAAAATGACGTGGTATTTACGTCGTGGTTTACGTCTTTTTTACGTCCTGTAATTACGTCAATAAGACGACAACTTGCACCAACGCAAGACATCATGAGGACGTCTTATTTTGACGTCATCTTTACGTCTTGCAGGTCAGTGAATGACAGCTTCATGACGTCTTTTAGAGGTCTTGAGTGTGGTAACAAATGACGTGATATGCTAGACCCCAAAAAGACGTCAAAGAATCGTCATTTGGTGAACTGCAAGATGTCCAAAAGACGTAATAAAGTCGTCATTTAGTGACCTGCAAGACGTAAAGATGACCTCAGAATAAGACGTCCTCATGACGTCTTGCGTTGGTGCAAGTTGTCGACTTATTGACGTAATTACAAGACATAAAAAAGTTAAAATCACAACTTAAATATCACGTCATATTTTACCACCCGCAAGACGTCCAAAAGAGGTCCAAAAGTGGTCATTTGGTGATTTGCAAAGTCATCATTTAGTGACCTGCAAAACGTAAAGATGACCTCAAAATAAGACGTCCTCATGACGTCTTGCGTTGGTGCAAGTTTTAGACTTATTGACATAATTACAGGACGAAAAAAGACTTAAATCACGACTTAAATATTACGTCATATTTTACCATCTGAACCACTAATTACAATCTGTTTAAGTGTAATGACGACCTGTCAAAAGCATTCATGAGCACATGGATACCAAAATTCAAAGTACATACATGTACAATCACTGAAAAATAAGTTATGCATAATATACAAGGCAGACATAAAATCAGTTTCACATTTTTAATGCCACTGGTATGAAAATCAGCTGCAAACATCCATTCATAAAACATACATAACAATGATAATCAAAACTGATGTGTGAGTAATTATATACAGGTATATGTTAACAGGTGGATTATTAAATCACACAGTGGGAAACACAAGCTACCCTAATGAAAAGAGTTGTGAAAATGAATGGATTTTTGGCACGAAGTAAAAAAGGGTAAGAAAATACATTAAGTATTTGAACATTTACCAAAAAAACAGCATCACTGACAAAATTGGAGGGGAAAGTACCTGATTTCTATGGTCTCAAAAATGGTAATGTTGAATGTACATGAATTACTAACTCATGAAATAGCTTGAGTATAAGATTTTGTTAAGAATGTTTTGCCTCATTTGCATAAAGTAGATACTCAAAATGCTGAATTATTTGCAAAGCATTTTTTTTTTCAATTTGGGTTTGAATCTAGATCTTGCACCAGAACAATGTTTTATACAAGAACAAGGAAAAATAAAGAAAGTTAATTATGGAACGAAATGCTAGGAATCTATGTAAGACAACAAACCAAATGGTGGAACTGTAATCAGAATAAGTTGGTTCAAAATAATGCAAGTTGATTTACCTTGAATTTCTTTGACAAATATATTTTTCACAAGGAAAAATGCCTGAATGAAGCATATTAATTGTACGTAGCATTTCAGTCCAGTTCATAAGAAATAAATACGCACAACTTGGTGACTATGAAAAGTCCATTATTAACATAAACTTCATAGTGGCTCTTTGAATAATTGATGTACATGTATAACTAATGAATTCTCTGTCCTGTGGATTGGCAGACGAATATAGTCTTAGGAATAATAAAATAAAAGATTTTGAGTTATGAAAACTGCAACTCTCAATCATTGCAAGATATCGCATATTGACAAAATCTATCAAGCTCTTCTCCTAAAGAAAATGCGCTATTGGTAAAAATACCCTTTTACATCTACAAATATATTTTGCAAAAAAGTATGAAAGTGCTGAAAATTGCATACAGTTTCAATTCAGTTCAATTTTATTTTAGTTTCTAATATTTTATATCAAATAAAACTGTGTCATATGTTTAAAGGTTATCAGGAGTACTTGCAGTGTGATTTCAGTTTGACACTAACTTTACTTTTGAATTGCTTGTCAATTGCCATGTTTTAACTTCAAATTCTACAAATATTTTTGGTGCTTTATTTTCATGGAATGTATTCATAAAATACTTTTAGGTTGGATACAAAATTAATGGATGGGAACTCTCACCATTTTCTTCCATACATTACCAATACTCCAGATGACATTTAAATGTACATTTATGGACAGAACTAACTGCAGTTTAGTATAAGTTTAAGTTTCATGTCATGCAATCATGAAACAAGTAGAACATTTACATTTTATGTGAATAAAACATTTAGCGCTCCTTATGGAGATAGAGGCACCGAAATTGTATATGAAATACATGCAAGCATCTGTGGAATTCTTAAGAGCATCCTAAAAAAAAAGATAGTTGTTTGAAATATAGAAGAAATCCACTCCAGAATTTATTCTTATTTCATGAAAAATCATACAGAACAGTACAAATGTCAGACAAATCTCATACAGGAAGATATGACATTTCAAAATTTCATTTTTATTTTCTTGACCAGTCCTTGCAAATATGTAAATGGGCGAGTAGATGTCATCACCTCATAATTTTTTTAAAATACACTGTATATGGATTTCTAAAAAAACTTTAAGCTCACACTTGTAACACATATCCCCATAGCAAAATGTATTATTTCTCCTTTATTTCGGCGGTGATAAGACAAGTTTTAGATTCTCATAGCTGAAATATGAAACTTTTGTAATTTCTGTATATGAAAAGGATAGCAAATTGTGAGGCAATGATATCATCACCTCGCTCATTAAAACACTAAGGACTGGTCAAAAAGTGTTTTTCCCCAAAAATATGAACTTTCATAATGTCATAACTTCCTTATTTCTTATCCAATATCTTTTAGCATTGTTTCATATTTAATTTGTTTCTGTATGTTTTAAACCTGTAGAGAGGATTCTTTCTTTAATTATTGCCAGTTGTAACTACAGCTTTTTACAGATTATTTGAGTATTCCTCTGTGTCCATTGGCAAGGCTTCTTCTTCCTCCTGCAGTTCTGGAGTTACAGGCCTCCGAAGCTCCAGATCATTCTTTGGTACGTTTCGATAAATGTACTTCAAGTAGTATTGAATGCCACTTTCCACCTCGTCAAGCGGAGCAGATCTTGTCCGTTCGTTGCCCCTCACAGTCGCTGGAAAAGAAATAGAATGTGAAAGGAAAAAATAATTAAAAATTTAAATATTACCTCTCAGATCCGAAAGATACTGTATTGCTTCACTTTTATGTCTCACATTTAGCAAATACCTGAAATTCTTTTTGTACCACGGGAGATGGCGAGTTCACTTCTAGGAAACTTTGGCAGTAACAGGCGCGGATCCAGAGGGGGGCGCAAGGGGCGTGCGCCCCCCGCCCGTTTTGTCTGACAAAGTATGCCCCCGGACCCCCTAGATGGCCGTTTGGCTTCGTCAAGCGGAGGGTTCCTCAGTGTGCGCCCCCTTTCTGAAATGCGCCCCCCTTTCTGAAAATCCTGTATCCGCCCCTGAGTAAAGCTGTTTTTCAATTAAAAACAGAATGCTAGAAGCATAACGAACTTCAAAAGGCACCAGTTCAAACACTGTAATGAAGCTAACAGCCCTTAGAGGTAAAAACATCTCTGAAGATCTTTATCTTAATTTCTGCCTAATGATGCAAACAACAGTCCTTCTGGATTAGAGCATTATGGCAGTTAAGCAGGGGGAAGGCAGAAAGAGTTAAGCATACAAACATACCTATTTGACAATATTTTGAAACACTGAAATATATATATATATATATATATATATATCCAAGTTATATATATCCAAGTTACTTTGTGATAAATAATGTGGGGGTCCAAAAAATAATTTAAATGTAATCTTCTAGATGTCTGCAACTATCTGCTTATGATTCAAGAAGAAAAGAAAATCAACAGACTCTTCTGAAGATGAGAAAATGTACATGTATATACATCTAATTACCAAAGATAACATCTATCATCGCCTTATATCCCGAAAACTTGTGCTTCTGCCACGTTGTCCCATCCAACTGAATTGCACAGACAACTAAGGGTCCATCATTGTGTCCAGCACACGCCTTACTGATTCTTTGGTGGCCCCTCCACATCTCTTTAAGTATGACATCTGGAAAAATGAAAGGGAATAGCAGTAAACATGTATTATTCTCACTTTCATGCATCTTCCTACATGTATCTGATTTAAACATGCATAAGATCTCACAATTGAAACCGATACTGATTTCAAAAGTTCTTTCAAACTTAATTATTCCAAGCAAAGGTCAATTTCATCAGAGATGCAAACTCTGGAAGACCTACAAGGTGGATGCAAAGCATTGTTTTTCCTCCTGCAAGCTCTGTAAACAACCTGAGGCTGAAATTGATAACTATATTGCAAAGAAAATGCATTTAGCAGCATCTTTGCAAGCAAGACAAGAACAAACTTGCTGGTTGTTTGAAGTCATGACATAGCTGCAGAGCAATTAATCGACCTCTCCTGTATGTAATAATGGAAATATAATATTCTCCAAAAATAATTGTCAATTTCAATTCTGGAATGAACATGCATGTCACAAACAGTATATTTAATCCAACTTTCTACAATAAACAAATATGCTGTTGAAATTCTGATAGTTAATTTACCCAATTAAGTTGAATGTTTGCATAAATAATTGAGTATAAAGTGCAGAAGAAAGTTAATGAATCAACTGTATAACACTATTATAAGCAGATAAAGACACTCACAAATTGCTTTTTTTGCAAGATCCTCCTGAAGGATCGTGTTGACCTCACATAAGTCTTGAACGTTATTAAGTGGAAGAGAGGGTATTCCTTCTGGTATATCAGCAATTTCAGCCACTCTGCCCTTCTCCATTTTGGCACGGATTGCCCCAAGAAGTTTCCGGTTTTCCCTCACCTCCGACATGACTTCCTCCATCTTATTATGCAATCGTCTCAATTCTGAAATTAAATTGAAATATGAGAGCATTTATTTTTGTTTCTTTTTTGTATTTTTTCCTTATTCAATCGTAAATATTGTACATTCCAATCCAATCAGGGTATTTATATAGCACCAATGTCTAGTTGCCTAATCAAAGGCGATGTTGAGACTGAAAAAAATACCAAAATGTCTCTTTTGATTTCTGCCTGACACCATACAATTTTAGGCAAATTATTTATTTCCCCCTAATTTTCTACCTTCAATTTCATGACATTTTTAATTTAGAAACACATTTGATGTGACATTTGGGAGTAAATTTCATAACCTTTGAACTGGGCCATATTTGCCCACGATCTAATCGGCTCATCTCGTGTCATGCACTGCCGGTTTCCCTGAGCCAAATAGGAACAACATTCATCCAAGGGTTCTCTTGAATATTGTGTAGGTGCGATTTTGTTCAGGCAGATGGATGGACCGACAACCTGAAAACATAATGCACCTACAAGCCCTAACAGGAGTATAGGCAATAAAAGACAATCATAGAATATGTTTGGTTTGTTTAGAAATTTCGAATTTTTCACTCTTTTTTCTGAAATGTACGTATGAACAGATCGAGGTGCCATCATGAATGCCCCCCCCCCCCCCAAGAAAAGAATAAGTGACATAAACTAATAAATAAATCAAATGAAGGAATAAATTCATCAGAGACTTGCCTGATGGTGCCTTATATTTAAAAGCACTTCACTCTAACTCTAACAGTTTAATATTACAGTAACGTTAGTAACAATATTATTGGACAAAAAACATAGCCTATAGGGTACACTGCCTAACAGTTAGTATTTAGTCTACTTATTTCGATGTTTACTTCAATGTAAGTAGACTTAAATCTGGCAGTATTTAAATGATCACTTAATGATAATTTGTAATTGTATATAATTTAATGTCCCATGAAAGTGACAAAATACAGCACTCAGCAGATGCATAATTTCGACTGTAATGTATAATGGCAACCCTATACACTCTTTGTACATCGGGCAATCTTCCCTTACCTAATGCTTAAATCCAAATTTTAAGACAGTGAAATTTAGCAAACCTTTCATGAAAACGTTATTAATGAGAATCACTGTATATTACCCAGAGTTCATGCAAAGAGATTTCCAGCAACCAGGGTGAGTAGGAAATACCGTGCAATCATCATGTTGATAGGATCTGGATCTCAGTCGAAGACAGGAGCTCTACACGTATGTAGGCGCTTCAAGGGCGCGGACATTTTGGCATATTGTATATGGCTTGGGCATGAGAGGCCGCTAATTATTTGCCGATTCGACTTGATACGGCCAAATGAGGACGCAAACGTTCTGTTCTGTTTTGTATTTTTACTTTCCAAAGCTAAAAACAAATCGTTTAAAATCCCCAATTTAATAGTTGAAATTGGTTAGGCATGCTATAGTTCAAGATGCGTGTATTTCTGTCCCCAAACATGTAGTTTAATGAAGTTAAATCAGGCAATCGCTCACTGGAAGCTCATTTGCTGATAGACATTCGTAAGGCACGGCAAACTTACATTTTCCATCGACAGAACTCATCATTTATACTCTTTATTTCATAAAAGCAATTTTGTTGTGAAAGAAGGAGAAGATATTTGCTTTCCGAGGCTATTTATCATGCCAGATAATGAGATTTGGCTAAGGGTACAGGACTCGTTTGGTCAAAACGGGCATTTCTATATTCGGCGCATCTCTTTGAAATTAGATTCGTCTAATATGTGAAAATGTATCATTGTATATATTAGGTCATCGATGATCCGTTTGTTTAAATTATTTGTTGTACTCTTGTCAATCTTATCTCTGTAGTATTGATAGTTTGATTATACAAAATTATTACATTGTTTTATGTTCAATCATTGAATCGGTATTATATGCTAGTTTTGAAATGGAAAACTAAAGCAAATTAAATCAAATCAAATATTCCATATGTAGCATACAATTTATGATGACCCAGACCCAGAAATTCGTCGGAAATCAATGTGATACTCATGCTGCAAAAGTTTTAAAATTAATCCAAGTTCCAAGTTGAACGTTTGGCAAAGGGTTCAATGATTGAAACAGTTACATTTCCCTTGTTGAAACGTTATGATGTACGACGCCCCATATGCACATGTGAAGAAAGGACTGCTAAGCCAGGAAGCCTAAAGAAAATAATGCGAAGAGATAATAATCATCATCCAAGAACCAGTGACACTCCCCTTAACACCCTGGAACCACAAGGACCCCCCCCCCCCCCTCCCAGTTCAGCTTCCGACATTCAAATTCAAATTCAAATTGACTGAAATAGAATCCTGACATAATAGGATTATCATCGTCCCATATTATCAACACATGACCCTCCCCTCTTTCTTTGGTCGCTCGTAAAATAAAAAAAAATAGTTCGGACAGCGAAAAACTTCATGTTTCAGCAGCGACATTCATGAATACCCTCATTCGGGGCAGCTGGGTGGCTATTTTGATCTTCGGGCAGTTTATTGTGATGGCAAAATCATATATTTCACAGACAACAAAGTGATTTTTATTTGATGGTTCGCAAGATTTAGAAAAAGCCGGGTGGTTTCGGACAGCAAACACCCTCAGACTCGGGCAGTGAGATGCCCGAATATCCTCATATTTGGCAGCGAGGTTAACGAATACAATTAAGATATCGTGTATTTTGATGACGAAATAACATTAGACCATGATAAAGTGTCTAGGAATATATTTTAATATTATGTTCGTTCACTTCGCTTGCTCAAAATGTAGAAAACAGGCCTGGTTGATATTCGGGCAAGAGGCGTCACCAACCACCCCCCCCCCCCCCCCTGCCCTCACATTCATAAATGCTTCTGGGGGTTTTTTAATCATAAGATTTCGTGCATACTGCCCCAAAATCAGAAATAAAAAGAAAAGGTTTACAGGAATATCAATGACCAGTCGAATGTTTTCATTCAGAGATCGACGGGATTTTCTATAAAGTTGATTAAATCATCAGAACATCTTTGATTACATTGGTAAATTTGGTGTATAAAACAGCAATTTGTTTAAGGTTCAAAATGGCAAAATCTCGGGAGCTGCAATGGGCTCCGCCAAGTGGACCCAACCCAAATAGGGGCTTTGTGGACACATACATCACTCGGGGGGAAAAAAAGAAGATATCTCCCCCCCCCCCCCCCCCCCCCCCCCCCCCCCCCCCCGCTCTCCACCGGCCTTGGAGCCATCCTCATCTGAGATGACGATGAGCCACCCCCTCATCAGAGATGAAGATGACCTTGTTTTCCCGTGCTTCCTACGTGGATGTCTATCCTATACCTCGGCTTAAAATGATGAAATTATCGGAAATACATATTGCTTTACAATATTATCAGTAATTTTACTTCAAAGAAACTGGAAAAATAAAGACATTTGCAGATTAGAATGGAAACACAAATAATTCATAATTATTCATAAAGTTTTAAAACGTTTTTTATTTCTAGAATTAAGGTTACTTCTGATCATATTCAGGTGACATAAGTTAGCTTTAATGAAAGAGCTTGATTCATACATTTTTGTACATATTAATTTATCCCAGGGCATTCATTTTAAATCATATTTTGATGGATGTTTATATCGCATGGGAGTGGTAATTAATTATAGATGCAAGTCAGTCCCGGTGGTGCTCATTGAACCGGTTCAGTGATTCTCTCATTAACATTTCAAAATGGTCCCTCTCACGAAGTGAGCGGAGCAAACATACGTGTCTATGTTGTGATGTGACTGCCACAGCAAGTATAATGAGAAGCTGCTGAAATATGATTACTTTTACACGAATCGAGAGTCCTCCTGTACACTAGTAGTGTAACCCCGGCGGCCGTATGGAAAGCCATTTTACTATTTAAAGTGATTTTGTGATATCACGAATTCGAATTTGTGATATCACGAATTTGATCACTTTGATTTCGAGCATTAGTTTTGTGCAGAAATTCAGCTTGGTATTTGAGCGTTAGTTTAGTGCAGAAATTCAGCTGTGTATTCGAGCGTTAGTTTAGTGCAGAAATTCAGCTGTGTATTCGAGCGTTAGTTTAGTGCTCGAATTCACTTGCCTGGTATTCGAGCTTTATAGTTTAGTGCAGAATGTAGTTTAAGTTTGAATAAAAATAGCAACAGAGTTTTCGCATCCATATCCTTCACTGGAAACGATTTCAAACTAATTGGTACATGTAAATTGATTGGCAACATAAATTATCAAGAATTCAATTAATGATATGTTGTCAATTTAAATGAAACCCGCCAAGCTATTTCATATATTTCCGAGTTTTCATTGTTTAATGTATATGTATTTGTTTTTGTTAAAATATCACGTAAAAAGAATTCATGGTCTCACTTGCATTCCTTAGATTTATATTTAAAGCAAGTAAATAGTCTCAAAATCAACTTATTTTTTGTAGATTGGCAACATATCAGTAATTCATTTCGTGATATGTTGCCAATTTGTTGTTAGTCGGATTGGAGTACCGTATCATGCAGTTGCCCACGAGCAGGCATAGCCACGTGGCCGCGCGGCCCAGCCCGGCGCGGGCCCGGTCGGTAAAATAAACACTGACTGTCGGGGACTTGCAGCCATCACCGTACAGCTACAAAAGGCCTGTAGAGACGGAGAACTCGAGCTCCACACGTGTATACGGTGCACGTGCTAGCATAGCGAAATGCAACACGTGCATGCATGCAATTCATGATCAGGGCATGGAACGTACCACTCGTAGACAGGATCTCTATGGCTAGTATACGGTACATGAAATTGGCAACATATCAGTAATTCATTTCGTGATATGTTGCCAATTTCATGTACCGTATACTAGCCATAGAGATCCTGTCTGTGAGTGGTAGGCCATTTAATTGCTTTAAATATAAATCTAAGGAATGGAAGTGAAACCATTAATTCTTTGTACGTGATATTTTTAATAAAAACAATTATATATAATTAAACAATGCAAACTCGAAAATATATGAAAGAGCATTGCGGGTTTCATTTAAATTGACAACATATCATTAACTGAATTCTTGATATGTTGCCAATCAATTTACATGTATCAATTCGTCTAAAATTATGTTAAAATCGTTTCCAGTGAAGGATATGGATGCGAAAACTCTGTTGCTATTTTTATTCAAACTTATACTACATTCTGCACAAAACTAACGCTCGAATACACAGCTGAATTTCTGCACTAAACTAACGCTCGAATACACAGCTGAATTTCTGCACTAAACTAATGCTCGAATACACAGCTGAATTCCTGCACTAAATTAATGCTCGAATACACAGCTGAATTTCTGCACTAAACTAACGCTCGAATACACAGCTGAATTCCTGCACTAAATTAATGCTCGAATACACAGCTGAATTCGTGATATCACAAATTCGATTTCTAGATATCACAAAATCAAATTCGTGATATCACAAAATGGAATTTGTGATATCACAAAATGGAATTTGTGATATCACGAATTCGAATTTGTGATATCACAAATTCTCATAGGTTTATCACATGAACCCAATTTGTGATATCAAGAAATCGAATTTGTGATATCAAGAATTCGAATTTGTGATATCACGAATTCGAATTTGTGATATCACGAATTCGAATTTGTGATATCACGAATTCGATTGAATTTGTGATATCACAAATTCGATTTCTTGATATCAAATATTGGGTTTATGTGATAAACCAATGGGAATTTGTGATATCAAAAATTCGAATTCGTGATATCACAAAATCGAATTCGTGATATCACAAATTCGAATTTGTGATATCACAAAATCACTTTAAATAGTAATAAGGCTTGCCATACGGCCGGCCCGTTAAGCTAAATGAATCGCATAGACTGGGAGTGTCAAGCTCGAAATCCAGCAAAAAGGAATTCAATATAAAATAAAACATTCAAATTGTTAAAGTTATAAAAGAAAACAATCAAAGTGATTGACATTTAAATGGTGTAATTAACACTTACTGTGCCATTGTTCCATTTGGCACAGATTCTACACACAAATCCTAGAGAAGAGTATCCATGTGGCAAACAGAGAGTTAAATCTAGATGCGGATGCAGCACCAGGATTGGTAAAATTGAACAAAATTACCATCTGTTATTAGTTATATTGTTTAACTTAATAAAAATTAAATATGTTGTTATATACCAATGTTGATGACACGAATGCACATATTACTTTATGCATGTACATGATTATGCCCCATATTCCATTGTTTATATTGTTCATAGTTTGCAATAAATCCCAATATTGGTTTAAGAGGCATTATTTTCAGCGATGTAATCTGGTAATACGACCTGTTATAAATATTCACGTTTATAGGCCTCTTTCAATTTTAGATTCCGAAATTGGGCACGCTAGTAGTTAAAGCGTTATTAGTTTACTTAGTTTCCAAAATGTTAATCATTTACTGTTGAATTTGTTTCGATATTAGCCAGGGGCTAGGCCAATTTTATTGAATCACCACTCCCCAAGTAACAGGCCCATGTGGGCCCCATATGGGCATCATCCGGGCCATCTGGGCCATCTGGGCAAAAGGGAACCCATATAAATCCCATATGTATCCCTTGTGGGACCCATATGGGTTAACCCATTTTGAGATCTACTTGGGCCAGCCCATATGGGAACCATATGGGAAAAGACTGGGAAAACCCATATGGGAATGACATGTAAATGCCCATATGGGTATCATATGGGAATAAGCTGGGCAAACCCATCTGGGAAACATCTGTAAATGCCCATATGGGTACCATATGGGAATAAGCTGGGCAAACCCATCTGTGAAACATATTCAAATGCCCATATGGGTATCATATGGGAATAAGCTGGGCAAACCTATCTGGGAAACATATATATTTGCCAAAATGGGTATCATATGGGAATAAGCTGGGCAAACCCATCTGGGAAACATATATATTTACCCAAATGGGTATCATGTGGGAATAAGCTGGGCAAAACCATATGGGAAAGACATGTAAATGCCCAAATGGGTATCACATCGGAGTAAGCTGGGCAAACCCATCTGGGAAACATATATTTTTGCCAAAATGGGTATTATATGGGAATAAGCTGGGCAAACCCATCTGGGAAACATATATATTTGCCCACATGGGTATCATATGGGAATAAGCTGGGCAAACCCACATGGGAAACATATATATTTGCCCATATGGGTATCATATGGGAATAAAATGGGCAAACCGATATGGGAATGGCATGTAAATGCCCATATGGGTATAAAATGGGAATAAACTGGGCAAACCGATATGGGAATGACATGTAAATGCCCATATGGGTATCATATGGGAATATGCTGGGCAAACCCAAATGGGAAAGACATGTAAATGCCCAAATGGGTATCACATCGGAGTAAGCTGGGCAAACCCATCTGGGAAACATATATATTTGCCCACATGGGTATCATATGGGAATAAGCTGGGCAAACCCACCTGGGAAACATATATATTTGCCCATATGGGTATCATATGGGAATAAAATGGGCAAACCGATATGGGAATGGCATGTAAATACCCATATGGGTATAAAATGGGAATAAACTGGGCAAACCGATATGGGAATGACATGTAAATGCCCATATGGGTATCATATGGGAATATGCTGGGCAAACCCAAATGGGAAAGACATGTAAATGCCCATATGGGTATCACATGGGAGTAAGCTGGGCAAACCCATCTGGGAAACATATATATTTGCCCAAATGGGTATCATATGGGAATAAAATGGGCAAACCGATATGGGAAAGACATGTAAATGCCCATATGGGTATCACATGGGAGTAAGCTGGGCAAACCCATCTGGGAAACATATATATTTGCCCAAATGGGTATCATATGGGAATAAAATGGGCAAACCGATATGGGAATGGCATGTAAATGCACATATGGGTACTACATGGAAAGAAACTGGGCAAACCGATATGGGAATGACATGTAAATGCCCATATGGGTATTACATGGGAATAAACTGGGCAAACCAATATGGGAAAGACATGCAAATGTCCACATAGGAATCATACGGGAATATGCTGGGCAAACTCAAATGGGAAAGACATGTAAATGCCCATATGGGTATCACATGGGAGTAAGCTGGGCAAACCCATCTGGGAAACATATATATTTGCCCAAATGGGTATCATATGGGAATAAGCTGGGCAAACCCACCTGGGAAACATATATATTTGCCCAAATGGATATCATATGGGAATAAAATGGGCAAACCGATATGGGAATGACATGTAAATGCACATATGGGTATTACATGGAAATAAACTGGGCAAACCGATATGGGAATGACATGTAAATGCCCATATGGGTATTACATGGGAATAAACTGGGCAAACCAATATGGGAAAGACATGCAAATGTCCACATGGGAATCATACGGGAATATGCTGGGCAAACTCAAATGGGAAAGACATGTAAATGCCCATATGGGTATAACATGGGAATAAACTGGGCAAACCGATATGGGAATGACATGTAAATGCCCATATGGGTATCATATGGGAATATGCTGGGCAAACCGATATGGGAATGACATGTAAATGCCCATATGGGTACTTTATGGGAGTAAGCTAGGCCAGCCCGTCTGGGATATATATGTCAATACCCATATGGGTAATAAATGGGAGTAAGCTGGCCAAACCCATATGGGAAAGACATATGAATGCCCACATGGATATCACATGGGAATAAGCTGGGCAAAACCATATGGGAAAGACATGTAAATGCCCAAATGGGTATCACATCGGAGTAAGCTGGGCAAACCCATCTGGGAAACATATATTTTTGCCAAAATGGGTATTATATGGGAATAAGCTGGGCAAACCCATCTGGGAAACATATATATTTGCCCACATGGGTATCATATGGGAATAAGCTGGGCAAACCCACATGGGAAACATATATATTTGCCCATATGGGTATCATATGGGAATAAAATGGGCAAACCGATATGGGAATGGCATGTAAATACCCATATGGGTATAAAATGGGAATAAACTGGGCAAACCGATATGGGAATGACATGTAAATGCCCATATGGGTATCATATGGGAATATGCTGGGCAAACCCAAATGGGAAAGACATGTAAAAGCCCAAATGGGTATCACATCGGAGTAAGCTGGGCAAACCCATCTGGGAAACATATATATTTGCCCACATGGGTATCATATGGGAATAAGCTGGGCAAACCCACCTGGGAAACATATATATTTGCCCATATGGGTATCATATGGGAATAAAATGGGCAAACCGATATGGGAATGGCATGTAAATACCCATATGGGTATAAAATGGGAATAAACTGGGCAAACCGATATGGGAATGACATGTAAATGCCCATATGGGTATCATATGGGAATATGCTGGGCAAACCCAAATGGGAAAGACATGTAAATGCCCATATGGGTATCACATGGGAGTAAGCTGGGCAAACCCATCTGGGAAACATATATATTTGCCCAAATGGGTATCATATGGGAATAAAATGGGCAAACCGAAATGGGAAAGACATGTAAATGCCCATATGGGTATCACATGGGAGTAAGCTGGGCAAACCCATCTGGGAAACATATATATTTGCCCAAATGGGTATCATATGGGAATAAAATGGGCAAACCGATATGGGAATGACATGTAAATGCACATATGGGTACTACATGGAAAGAAACTGGGCAAACCGATATGGGAATGACATGTAAATGCCCATATGGGTATTACATGGGAATAAACTGGGCAAACCAATATGGGAAAGACATGCAAATGTCCACATAGGAATCATACGGGAATATGCTGGGCAAACCCAAATGGGAAAGACATGTAAATGCCCATATGGGTATTACATGGGAGTAAGCTGGGCAAACCCATCTGGGAAACATATATATTTGCCCAAATGGGTATCATATGGGAATAAGCTGGGCAAACCCACCTGGGAAACATATATATTTGCCCAAATGGGTATCATATGGGAATAAAATGGGCAAACCGATATGGGAATGACATGTAAATGCACATATGGGTATTACATGGAAATAAACTGGGCAAACCGATATGGGAATGACATGTAAATGCCCATATGGGTATTACATGGGAATAAACTGGGCAAACCAATATGGGAAAGACATGCAAATGTCCACATGGGAATCATACGGGAATATGCTGGGCAAACTCAAATGGGAAAGACATGTAAATGCCCATATGGGTATAACATGGGAATAAACTGGGCAAACCGATATGGGAATGACATGTAAATGCCCATATGGGTATCATATGGGAATATGCTGGGCAAACCGATATGGGAATGACATGTAAATGCCCATATGGGTACTTTATGGGAGTAAGCTAGGCCAGCCCGTCTGGGATATATATGTCAATACCCATATGGGTAATAAATGGGAGTAAGCTGGCCAAACCCATATGGGAAAGACATATGAATGCCCACATGGATATCACATGGGAATAAGCTGGGCAACCCCATTTAGGGAAACAACTGTAAATACCCATATGGGTATCATATGGGAATATGCTGGGCAAACCGATATGGAAATGACATGTAGATGCGCATATGGATATTACATGGGAATAAACTGGGCAAACCGATATGGGAAAGACATGCAAATGTCCACATGGGTATAACGTGGGAATTAGCTGGGCAAACCCAAATGGGATATATATGTCAATACCCATATGGGTAATACATGGGAGTAAGCTGGCCAAACCCTGGGAAAGACATATGAATGCTCACATGGATATCACATGGGAATATGCTGGACAAACCCATCTGGGAAACATATCTAAATGCCCATATGGGTATCATGTGGGAATAAGCAGGGCAAACCCCTGGGGAAAGACATATGAATGCCCATAGAGATATCGCATAGGGAATAAGCTGGGCAACCCCATCTGGGGAAACAAAAGTCAATGCCCATATGGGTTTCATATGGGAGTAAGCTGGGCAAGTCCATATGAGTATGATATTCCAAAGTCCAAATGGGTGTCATTTTGAAATGACCTGGGCAAACCCATATGTTAAAATATGTAAACCCCAATGTGGGTATCATTATTGGAATGATCTGGGAGAACCCATGTGGGTAAGATGTGTATATCTAAACTGGGTAAACTCATATTCTTGAGGGGTACATACTTCTGACAAAAAAAATTATCAGCATACTATTAAAGATCTACATTGTACACATTTATAAACTGAATTCATATTTTGTTGTCATTATACTGGCCCTTACTTATCAAACGGTAATAGAGTACCGAAGTGTGACGTCATACCGCCCAAGTTGTCAAGGTTGCTGGTTCTAAACAATTTTGTGCCGAACAATGGCGTGGTGATCACGCCGGCACCAAACACTGAATTTGCCCTGCTCCAGCCCGTTGCTTGACTGATTTCGCGGTGAACCTCAAGCACGGGCTTTGTTGTTTAGAACTAGTAACCTGGACGACGAGCGAATATGACGTCAGCACTTCGGTACTCTATTAATCTATGCAGACCTAAAGAATGTGAGAAGTGCTTAAGAGAAAATGAAAGCACCTCCCAACCCCCATGTGCTTTTGACCCCTAGTACAAATGGTTGAGTCCACTTTTCGAAACCTGCGCCACCTTTTGAGGAAACGGCATTCCATTGCTACCACTTATGAAGGAAGCACTACACATCCGCCTCCCTACTCTTTGAAGGTAAGCTGCTTTGTATATCTTATCATTTCTTTCTAAATTGCATTTTCTCTTTGATATTGTTTATTAATTTAAAAGTACATATATAGCCTGAGATGTACCATCCAGTGACATTTTCTGGTCCATGACTGTCTTTTGTGGGATTATTATGAGTGAATTGATAGAGAAATGTTAATTCAGTTGAGATACCAGCACTATGAACACGATGAACAATTGCTTTGGTAGACAAAAGAACATCCCTTCATTACTATTATGTAAAATAAGCAGAACAGGTGAATATGCATGTGACACCTGTTCTACATATTTTTACATAATAGCAATGAAGGGATGTTCTTTTGTCTACCAGGGCAATTGAGGAAGGTACAATGAGGAGCTGTATATTTTGTCCGCTTCTTTGTTCGCCATGTTCATAGTGCAGTTTACCTTAGCTTAATACTCCCATTGTTTAAGTTGCAAGGCCCAAGAGGAAAGAAGTATGCCTGGGTCATATCGTTCCCCACTGCGTGATAGTTTACATTCCCTACTGGTCTGTTTATAACCATGGGGTTGTGTAGTAACTCATTGGTTTATCTAGTGGTCTGGCTTTCCATGTATATGGGCTAAGAAATCAAAATCATTTCACTAGGCAAGTGTGTATCGAGCACATAATTATGCAGCTTCAGGTTCAAATTCAAGATGAATGTCATAGTTTATTATGTCATAATAATGTTATTGTTCGCTTCATGTGAGGAACATCTGCCATAAATGAAAAATGGTTGTGTCATTACTACCATTCTCAAAATATACAGATGATCTTGATATCTTTATAAGGTTGCTTTTCTTGCACTCTATTTCTCTCCCCTCCCCTTATTTCTGTATCAGTATTGTACCTTTATTCCATACACCATTTTATTTTCTGCTATATTTCTTGTCATTCCCTTTGCATGGGTCAATAGGTATTATCCATATTTCTATATGTTTTCTTTTTTTTTGGGGGGGGGGGCGGTGGGACCCGACTCTCTTTGATTGTTTTTATTTTATGGAAACGGCATGATGTCTCGAATATGTGGTATATAGAGAGAGTGAGAGAGAGAAGGGGAGGGGCAGGAGAGAGAAAAAACGAGCTAACATTTAGATTTGCTTTTTAAAAAATATCTGCATTGGTAATCAAAAATTGTAGCATATTTGCAAATTTCACTACAAAAGTTTAATATTGTAAATATGCTAGTGTAATATTTTTTGTGAAATTTGTTACATGTACATATATCTCACTCTGTCGTTTCAGATCCAGCAAATAGACGAGAAAAACAACAACGATACGAGGAAACAGCATAAGCAGTAACGTAACAACTAAAAAAAGAAATGAACGTATATTCTAGATGGACAAAATGAAAAAGACTTCTGGCACGTGTTAAAGTAGAACACTCAAGAAAATCACAAATATGGCAATTAATGTATCACTAGAAATTGGGAAGCTTACAGATGGCAATCGTATAAGTTTTATGTCAACTGCGTATATGATGATTATAAAAACAACATAAATAAAAGCTCTTCTCAGCATGTGGAATATCCGAGGATTCGCCAGAAATATAGCGATGTTTTGATGTCGTCATACGAGGGATCGATCCTGCTTAAGCAGACGACGTCCTATAATGAATGAACGTAATTGCAATGCAATTATTTATCAAATTATAAAGAGTTTGGTACATTTAAACATGACCTTATTTCACACCATTCTAAAAGGGAAAGTGAACTGATTCTGATAACTAAAACCGTTTGATTGTAAATACACAGGAGAAGGGTCAATGATCAATGAAATAAACCCCATTTTCAAATTGAAAAGCCCTGCGAATAATAGCTGGATGGTATTCGTTCCCTCTTGAAACGCCGAACATGCCGCGGTGCAAGCAGCTGAAAATACAATGGCGTCTTATTTTGTTTACAAGTGACTGATTCCTTAATTTTTTTAACGCTGCATTTTTCATCAAAATAATACCATACACGAAGTTAAGAGTGAGGCAACAGACTAACATTAAGACTGACGCTAGTCAAGTAAGAGAAATAAGTGAAGAGGAGATGACAAAACAGGCACTGAAAAATGTGTATAATGTTATGGGACATCGTCTGCTTAGACAGGACTCGCCCCTCTTGTGTCGTCACACATCTCAGCAGCGTTCAAGGAGTTTTTCAGCTGCTATATCGGGGGCTGTATTTTACCGTTTTATAATTGATAATAATCATTAATTCAAATGTTTCCAAGCTTTAAATTTGGATAACCTTGTTTAATTTATGCCATCTATGCAATAATAAGTATTAAGCCAATATTTAAAATCATCAGTGTTCGACTTTAAGATTATATCCAAACTGGATGAAGCTGTTAAGGTGGCACCATACCTGCAGGAAAATGTTTGCAGTATTCGGAACTGAAGAAATGTTTACTATGAATACTATGAAGGCCGGGAAAACTCCTTTCAACATGCCCTGGTCGTGTATGCATCTCAACTATGGGGGAATGCATAATCAACTGATGAACAAAAACCGCAGCTTTATTAGATGTTGACCAGTAATTTGGATAATTATGAGGAAGTGCCAGATGGAAACAACTATTGTTTAACCATATCGTTTGGATAGCATGATGTGATTGTAATAACAAATACTGCATATTAATCATCTTTAATGTATGCATGGTGAAGGAGGTCTAGAGATTACAACTGGAGGAGAAAGTCTATTGTATATATATCAATTCATTCTACTTCTGACCGCCGTTCTGTTATTTGATGAATTCGCCAACTGGGCCTTTGGGTATTATAATATTAATTACTCAGCTCTTTGTGATAAGATACATGCATTTCTGAAAGAACATTCTAAACTCATGGGGCTTGACACTGAACTCCACTAGCCTGCACGTTATGAAGGAACTAATGGCGAAAAATGGATAGTGTGAAATTGTTTCGGGGTATCGCCTTAACCATGACACATGTAGTGGCAAGCTATAATCCGGAGTCGACCCTTCCGAACAGATGCATATTTTTTCAATAGTGAGAAGGAGCCGTGATATAAACTACCTAACCAATACAATATTCCATTATTTATTATTTTCACAATGTGTTTTTCTTTTAAAGGAGAATTACGCTCCAAAATGGTGTTCAAAGGTGTTATTTATTCCTACTTGTTAGACTATATGGCTTCGCGTCAAAATATACGAGATCGATACGAATCAAATTTTTCTGAGCAAAATTTACCATCTGCTAGCAATATGTATCGTCTGCTAGCAGCACATGGGGGCTGCCATTTTGTTTATGTGTACAAGAAGATTTTCTTAATCCAAATGCTCAATTGCCTTTTTCAAAATTAAAAACCCATTTGAGATTAAAAATATAGAATAGATATGTCAATTTATTTTTAAACTGAATATTTCCTTATATATTTCTGTTGAAAATCGATATTCGCTTAATAGAAATCTATTTTCTCGATACTGGACGTATGGGACGGAGCAAATTAATTCAAATTTTATGGATGCTTCTTCCCTGAGCATCTATAGCGGCAAACTATGCATTCACCTGCTTTCGGATAATGGACTTGAAAAGTTAGAATGCATGCTGCATATATTATGTTCTGCTCTGTTTGGCAAACCCAAGAAAATAGATTTTTGTTAAGCAAAACCAGACAATTTAAAAGTATCATTATAAAGATTTAATTTTTATAATACACCCACTTTATATTTTCCGTCACATATGGGATTTTAGGTAATGAAGAAAATCAATTTAGGATTTGGATTCAAAATATCTTCCTGACTGGAACATTTCTCAATGGTTCATGTACAACTCCAAATCAGCAAGAAAATGGCAGCCCCCATGTAAATGAGTAGGAGACGATACCGGGTGTTGGAATATCTTTATTTATACCCTTTTCTGATATCTTATTAGAAAATGATTTAGGCCAATAAGTAGGAATATATTACACCTTCCAATATAAGTAAATTTGTAATCAGGGCTTAATTCTCCTTTAAGTTTGTTTTAAGTGTGTTGCCAAGGCTGTTCTTTAGAAATTGTACTTACAGACTATCTAAACACACTTCCAATACCATGTGATGTGTCACAAAATGAATTGTATGAGAAATGATTCCATCAAAATCCAATTATCATTTTTAATGGTAGACTCCTAAGCTTATTTCACTTCAATAATGTATGTCGTTGCATATCCCCAAGCTTAAATGAAAAATCACCAGTTCTTTTTGTAAGATGAACATTATGGTGGTTAATTGATTGATAATTTATTTAACCTGACAGCTAAGAAAGCAAGTTAGCGTATGTTTGTAAGCAAGCAACCGGGGAAAGAAATCTTTTAGTCCTATTCGAGGGACTTGGATTAATTCCTTACCAACTACACAGTATCAATTTCTAATATTAAAAAGGTTTACTTTGAAATATGATTACTTACTATTTAATGGGTAAAACTATGTAGAAATAAGTGAATACATGATTGCGTGAATGGGATTTATGGGTACTTCATGGAAATCTAATTACTGCTATGGAGTAAATTTCATGGGCATGTACGAATAAGTGAAAATATATTTGCAGATCAATATAAAATACATGTATGTCGTTGCCTATTCCCAACTTAAAAGTAAAATTCTTGTTTGATGAAAATATAATTTATAGATGCATATTTATAATAAAAAATGTTTATATACTTTGATAATCTAATTACTACTCTGGAGTAAATTTATTGGGTATGTAGCAATAAGTGAATACATGTCAGCGTGAATGAGTTTGGTGGGGTACTTCATATATAGGCATGCTCAGAAATTTGTTGACCGCGCAAACAGGTCTGTTTTCAAGACAAAATTCCACAGGCAATACTCATTATTTGTGACATACATGTATGTACACAGGTTGCATGGCAGGTCACCGGCAACTTATATTTCAAGTACCCCCCCCCCCCATTTTTCATTTTAATGTTGTTGTTTTTTGTACTGGCATAGCTGTGGTGAGAGGCTGATGATGATTGCATGATCAAGTAGTCTTTGTGTCCCATGACTTTCCTTAAAACCGATTTAGGAGTTGTCCCCTTGTATCGAATGAATAGACCAAAATAGGCCTATTGTAAATCTCAGTTGCTAAATTATTTCGCGCCCATGAGGGGGCCCATGGGGGAACACAATATATGGGATCAATCATACTGTTCCCATATATTACCCAGATGGACCCCAGATTAAACCCATATGGGCCATCGGGTATGGCCCATATGGGTCCCCAATGGGCCTTGTGTGCAAAATACTACGGGGCCCCATATAGGCATTCCAGGGTAGGACCCATATGGGATAGCCTAGTATTTGCCAACATATTGCCCACATTTATACCCAGATTGGCCCCAGGCTGAACCCATATTAGCCATATGGACGGCCTTTATTGGCCCCATATGGGCCTTGGGTGCAAAATCTTATGGGGCCCGTGTGGGCATTCCCATGTGGGACCCATATGGGAACCCACAGATAATACCCATATGGGATAGCCCATATTTTACCCACATATTGCCCACATTTATACCCAGATGGGCCCCAGGCCGAACCCATATTGGCGATCTGGGATGGCCCATATGGGACCCACATGGGTCTTGGGTGCAAAATCTTATGGGGCCCATATGGGCATTCCCGTGTGCGACCCATAAGGGATAGCCCATATTTTACCCACATATTGCCCACATTTATATCCAGATGGGCCCCAGGCCGAACCCATATTGGCGATCTGGGAAGGCCCATATGGGACCCACATGGGCCTTGGGTGCAAAATCTTATGGGGCCCGTATGGGCATTCCCATGTGGGACCCATATGGGAACCCACATATAATACCCATATGGGATAGCCCATATTTTACCCACATATTGCCCACATTTAAACCCAGATGGGCCCCAGGCCGAACCCATATTGGCCATCTGGGATGGCCCATATGGGACCCACATGGGCCTTGGGTGCAAAATCTTATGGGGCCCCGTATGGGCATTCCCATGTGGGACCCATATGGGAACCCACATATAATACCCATATGGGATAGCCCATATTTTACCCACATATTGCCCACATTTATACCCAGATGGGCCCCATGCCCAACCCATATTGGCGATCTGGGATGGTCCATATGGGACCCACATGGGTCTTGGGTGCAAAATCTTATGGGGCCCTTATGGGCATTCCCATGTGGGACCCATATGCAAACCCATATGGGGCCTACATGATCCCCATATGGCTTGCTACCTGGGTCCATGCTATCAGTTATTATTACACGGATTGCTAGTACTTTATATTAAAGGGAAACTTCCACCCTGGTATTAAGTTGATTTGAATAAAAGAGGAAAGAAAGAAACAGATTAGTGAAAGTTTCAGCAAAATCCGAGAAGAGACTGATAAGAGAGTTATAAATTTTTGAAATTGTAATCAATCAAACACAAATTGGCAACTCCGTGATGTATCGCGCGAGTTCCTCTCCCATTTGCTCTGTACCCCAAATATCCTTAATTTAAATTTGCTCTAAAGACAATATTCAATCATACATGCACCTTACTCATTGCTCATAATGTCTTTACACAAAACATGTATGAAACAAATTTATTCCTTAGTCAAAACATAAGAAAATGAAAATTCCTGAGATATTTCCGTGCTAAGCAATGATCCAACTGAATTAATTATTAATATATATTTATTGTTTTGAAGATTTATTTATTTATTTATTTATTTATTATGGTATATGATGATTGACCAGCAGCACAGGGGCTGAAGGGGTCAATTTACAATCAGATATATATGTGCATATATACAATAGAATCGCATCAAATATATAAAAAGATACATAATTGGAAGCAAAAAAGTGAGAGAAAGAAAGAAAAAGTAAGGAATAGGAAAGAAAAGGGAAGAGAAAGAAAGAAGAAGATAGATAGAAAGGGAAGATTTGGGAGCAATACATAAATATAACCAAGTTAGAAAGCCATAACCATGTAAAATGAGTCATTACATCTAGGTATGGAATCTGAGAAGTGGCATTCTGGCAAGGTGAGGGATGGTGGATTTTCGATATCGCTCTGTATTGCATTTAATTGTAGGGAAGCCAGTCATGTTACGAAGCTGTCTTAAATTGAATTTACATCTAGGGACGGGAAGAAGGTGTTTGTGGTGATTTTACCTGACAGTTACAAAAGCTTGGACCGACGTCTTTAAAGAGTGGGTCATATTTTCTGATAACGATGAAGATTACGAGATATTTACTTAAAGGTACACCATGTACACCCTACTGTATGATGTGTCGTGTGAGTATGCTCAAGTGTAGGGCAGCTCTTGGATGTACCTTTAATGAAAAATATCGTTATTGTTATCGTTTACCAGACAAATGTGACCACGCTAAAATCCTCTCCAAGGGACTTGGCAATGAAGATTAATGCCTTACCAAAGGGCACTAGCACACCCACTTGGTTTCGAACTGGGGTACTCTCATTTACTAGACCACAGTCCTAAAAATGAGCCATCGCACCTCTTCAAATTCTGTTACGCACTCCATACCAGTTTACTGATTTGGGTGGCCAGACAGTACCACGTGGTTGCAGTGGCGTATCTAGGGGGGCAGGGGGTCACGTGCCCCGAGCGGCACTTGGAGGGGGCGCAAAAAGCAAAAGAGAGAGAGAAAGAAATGGAAAATGAAGAAAAATCACAATCCTTAAGGATTAAGCGCCCCCCCCCCCCTATTGGTATAGGGTAAATGCATTAGAAATACAGTTTTCGAGGGTTTAAAACGCGAAAATTTTCTAAAGCTTGGTCGCTTTGCTCCATCGCATAATTATTGTCTTTCAGGATCTCGTAATTTCGTGCCCCCTGTATATAGTTTTTAAAAAGCTTTCTTCAAGGGTTCAAATTTCCAAAAATATAGATGTAATTGTCGTTGCTTTGCTCGCTATCATGTAAGTTCATCTGCCTCTTGCTAAGTATTGCGCCCCCAATCATGCCAATATAGGATAAAATTCATAAAACAGCATTTGCAGAGGTTCAACATTTAAAAGAAATCTCAACTTCCATTCTGGATTCCTCGACTATTTCTAACGGGTTTTCGTTAATTATTTTGCTCCAATTTTAGAACGGAGTGAATTAGAAAGCCGTTTATCAATGTACAAAATTCGAACTTTACCGCATAGTTGCAGTGGTCAGTTGCAAAATTTCCTGGGTAAAATGCTCAAGAATTTGTGCTTTTAGTGCAGAAAATGCAACAAAAATTGCCACGCGGTCGCTTTACAATAACGTAGAAAGGTTTGGGCACTGGGGGATGGGGGGGGGGGGGGCAACTCCTTTATTTGCCCCGGGCGCCATAATCCGTAGATACACCACTAGGTGGG
Organism: Heliocidaris erythrogramma; assembly: GCA_025617745.1. Lineage (NCBI taxonomy): Eukaryota > Metazoa > Echinodermata > Echinoidea > Camarodonta > Echinometridae > Heliocidaris > Heliocidaris erythrogramma. Next base: position 37,826,826 of record CM046854.1, on the reverse strand, counting down.
TGAGTTGACTAGTTAATGTCTCATACCTACCAAAACATCGTTGGATCCATACCTATACTGCATAAAATCTAATGCGTAGTTCGATTGAAAGCTCACAAGAATAAGGCCTACTTACTATCACAGACTATCACAGACAACTACGGTAAGTGACGCTTTTAAATCCAATTGTACATATCTTTTTATTCAATGACGACTTGTGAAAATCGGCACTGTAGGCCCATGTCTTATTTGATCTCGTGTAATTACACACAGTGGAGGTTCGTTGTTTGTTTGTAAGTCGTGTACGATAGTGCGTTTAGAATGTCCTTTTTCGGGTTGCCTCCCGCCCACACGAAGAATCAGTCAGCCATGTTTTAATGACAACAGCTTAGTTATTTACGTTAATATTTATAATCAAAATCAAATTATGTGTGAGATTCATTTTCGAACCACCGCAAAGGGATATTCACCAATTGTAAAATAAACATTTTCTTTTCTTATGACGTTACAGGGCAGATTAATTTGACAAAGATACTCTTCAGCATCGATCAGTAAAGATGGCAGGTGAGTTAATTATACATGATTTTGTCCTTAAAAACAAGTACTTTCTGGATGTTTAGTTTTATCTACCGTTACCGCTAGTAGACTAAATACTATAACCCCAAATAATATGCAACAAAGACAACATCGGAGGGACCCATGAAAGAAACACAAATTCCTGCACATATCAAATGGCACGACCGACATGCGTTCGAAGCCAGGATCTCAGTATTTTGAAAGATAGAAGGCTGACATTTACCCTTGTTAATTTCGTGATCCGTGCCTTTATCTCAGTCAATAATTGTATTCGCTAATTTGGAGTTGATTACAGCCTATGAATGACTGTTTTGTAAATAGTACGATACATATCATGTAGTTATCATCCCAGGCACACTCATTAAGCTATACACCTTATCCTCTCAACCAGGGCATTTTATACTTTAACTAATAGAAGAACCAATTGCAAGTTCTTCATTTATCATTCCCATTTCTAGATCTTCCGTTGTCTACGAAAGATTTTGATGATCTTCTGAAGGAGGTTGCCAGGAGAGTCCACAAGGACTCAGAAATTGACACGTTAGGTAAAAATCTTGACTTTGATCATGAAGATATTGATAGGTACATAGCAACTAATCACAAAACACAGCGATTAACGACCGACGGAACACTTGGTATGCTCCGAGATTGGCGAAAAAGACAAACGAAATCTACCGAGCGAGCTGCTCTGAAGACTGCTTTGGAGAAATCTAATCATTCGCCTTGCAGAGGATCTATTTTCTCCCAGTCAGTAATCTGGAACGAAATCTAGTATCATGATAGCTATTGTGGCACCTTAGGAGAGTTCAACACGTGAGGTAAAAATTTTAATGAAAGAATTCAAAGTGATAATGATTTTCATTATCAGTAAAATTATCAGATGTAAAATGAGTGTTAATTCAGTTACATTTTTTTACTTTAAAACAATGCAAACAGCAATGGTTTTTAAATTTACCATGTCATAAAAACTGACAACGACATTATCTTTTCCAAGAGACAGTGGTGTCAATTTATCTGCACATAGACCACAGTAAGGACAGCGTTGGGGGTAACCGATAGGAAGAGAGTGAACACCCATCCTGCCCACTATAATATAGCCTGCTTTTAACGCGCTCCTTTATGCTATAGAATTATATATGGTTGACTTTTATACATTTCATCTACTCTTGTATATTTAGGTATTTTGAATGTAATGTCAGACTTCAATAATTTGTTTTTGTTTGTTTATTTGTATCTTTGATGATTTGTTCGAATTATCTTGTCTCATCCTGATATGTCATACATCCGTCACTATTGTCTTATAAGAGAGTTGCTGATTGTGATGTGAAAAATTGCCTTCTTTTGTGGCTAATTCCACATGTTCTGTATGGCATTACCATCGTGATACTTAATGTAGCCATCCGATGAGATGACGTACTGCAGAAAATAATTTTTGGTGATAATAAGGAATATTATCTATATGAGATGAGAGAATAATGGTGGCGAAGATTAAATTTCAGTTCCCGTTATTTCTGCATATGCGTCGTGTGTGGGTGTGTTTGCGTGTGTTAAATATATATGCATTCCCCTTCTAATCAGCACGGATAAAACATAACGACAATCATTTGAGCCTGTCGTCCATGCGTCAAGGAAAGTGTTAGCATCACAACCAGTGCAATATATATCACCCGTGGTCTCTACAAAGAACGTGTGGGTGCAAAACAAAAGGCGCCAAAACTACAAGTGCTTATACTGAATAAGTTGTGCTATTTCTGTTGTCTTTGCGCATGATAATGACTTTTCAGTATATTCATGTTTTCATACAAGCCCAAAAAGGAAGAACTAGCAAAACAGGAATGTCGAAGTTGAAATGCATCTGTCAAAATGGCAAATATATCAATAGTTTCTGTTTTGCTTTGATTGTACAATGATCTTCTCTTCAAGTAGTTCATAATAATACTTTACCGTATCTAATATGAGGTTTCATTTTAATGTTCAGTTTGTATAACTCTTTTGAAATAATTAGTTCAATTTTCCAAACTGTATTGAGGACAAATGATGATTTTTTAAAAAAAAAATTTGTGTATATGGGGCTGTGATTAATATAAATTATCTATCATAAGATCTTGGTAATTGTGATTTTACGAAGATATAAAAAGAATTTTCCACAACAGGATCTAAAGAGAAGGTTATCACTGTTTATGTTATATAGGAACATTTTATGTGGAGTGCTTTTCTTGTTTTTTCTTAGTGTGATACTTCTTAGTCTGAGCGAGATTTAACTTGTGAATAGAAAAGTTAATTGCATCATTTAAAAGGTAAAAATTATCAAAGTAAATCTCTGAAACCATAAATGACCAGATGTTGGCATTTGTAAGAGTTCATGTTAAAATATGAATTGCTTTGATAGAAAATATTAATTACTCAGTATGTTTGTCTGTCTCGGAGCTTTATATAAACATCATTCAACCAACAGACATCAAAGTAAAAAGAAAAATCAATACCTATATTATTACTGCTGTAATAAATGGTTTGTACATCCATGAATTTTTACTGTCATGTTTCTATCTTATTTTGTTTAATGGTATGATTTTCTCATCTCTCTCTCTCTCTTTCCCTCTTTGCTATCTCTCTCTCTTTTCCCTCTCTCCTTGTCTCCCTCCCTCTTTCCCGGGCCACTTCTCTCTTATCTCTTCCATTGTTTTCTTTGTTTTCTTTCCTTCACCATTAGTCTCGTGTATTCATATCTCCGTTCTAGTCTGTCTCCTTTCAACTGCATTTTTATTCTTCTTTTATCCCTCTTTTCAGCTCATAATTTCTGGTATAGCCTGAGAAAGCCACGAGAAAGGTTACACTGCACTCGAAAATTGGTTCTTTGCCAGATGAGTTAGGGGAAATCAGCCATTCCATTAACAATGAGATGTTTAAGATAGATATTTCAGAGGCGCCAAAAAAAAGGCGCAGAAAATGCCACCTTCATTTGGGAAGCATATGTTCCATTTATACAGCCCCCCCCCCCCCCCCCAATGTGATTACAGCATCTGCTAATGTTGTTTTTAGCAGTGCAATGCCAAATTATATGTACAACTTTTGCAAACACAAAGCGCAAATAGATTTTGTAGTCTGTGGTGTCATGTACTATTCTGGTACATGCATTGTGACAGGGCAATCCAACCTGTGTCAAAAGCTCATTTGAGTGAAAGGAGAAAAATAAGAGGAACATGAAAGAAATCTAACAAAGAATAAGAAAGTTATGAATGTTTGAAAAATTAGATCACTGCATTTATGCGAATCTCAAATTGGCAATTTCATGAATCGATTGTGAGGTATTCACTGTCAACTCTGTAGAGTTACCCAAATATTATCAGGAAATGCTTATGTGTTTATTATAAAGGATATAAGTAATAAAAGAAACGAAATTTTCTTTAACAACAGATAATATTCAGAAGAAAGGAAAACCATATTTTCATGAAAGTCTTTTCTTAAAAATACATTTAAATTGCATCACATTACGGATGAAGAAGGTGCACTTAAGTCAGACACTTATTTCACATGTATGGGACTAGATGAAGAAGAAATAACAGTGATCAAAGACATATTTGCAAACACCTGGAAAATGGAAAAGTGAATTTAAAGGGCATACTTTAGTTGATGGGTTAAAAATTGAATTTAGGTTCGGTAAAAAAGTTTCCCAATTTGAATCAGTATGTTCGAAGAATTTGTATAGGGCTTATATTAATAAGATGGCCGACATTCCAATTAGTCTTCACAATTTAGAATCATCATACAATGTGTCGGTTAAAAAAATTGAAAAAGTCTTTTATCGTCCTGGATTAAGTACCTTGGACATCAAATTGAGAGGATTGCAATTTAAATTACTATATAACATTGTCTTTGTAAATCATCATTTATACAGGTTTCAATTAATAGCAAGTAATAAATGTTCTTTTTGTGGTAAAGATGAGGAAACATATAGACATATATTTATGGATTCTGAGACAGTAGGGACATTGTGGAAATTATGTAGTGTCCTGTTTAATCTTCCAATTCTTAAAGATCACATTACAAGAACATTCCATTAAAATAAATATTGGCTTAATACTTATTATTGCATAGATGGCATAAATTAAACAAGGTTATCAAAATTCAACGATTGGAAAGATTTGAAGTAATGATTATTTTCAATTATAAAACGGTAAAATACAGTCCTCGATATAGCAGCTGAAGAGCTCATTGAACGCTGCTGAGATGTGTGACGACACACCAGGAACCAGTCCTTTCTAAGCAGACGATGTCCCATAACATCTACACATTTTTCAGTGGCTGTTAGTGTTTTGTCATCTCCTCTTCACTTATTTCTCTTAGTTGACTAGCGTCAGTCTTAATGTTAGTCTGTTGCCTCACTCTTAACTTCGTGTATGGTATTATTTTGATGAAAAATGCAGTGTTAAAAAAGTAAAAGAATCAGTCACTTGTAAACAAAATAAGACGCCATTATATTTTCAGCTGCTTGCACCGGGGCATGTTCGGCGTTTCAAGAAGGAACGAATACCATCCGTGCTATTATTCGGAGGGCTTTTCAATTTGAATGTGGGGTTTATTTCATTGATCATTGACCCTTCTCCTGTGTATTTAAAATCAAACGGTTTTAGTTATCAGAATCAGTTTCACTTTCCCTTTTAGAATGGTGTGAAATAAGGTCATGTTTAAATATACAAAACTCTTTATAATTTGATAAATAATTGCATTGCAATTACGTTCATTCATTATAGGACGTCGTCTGCTTATGTAGGATTGGTCCCTAGTGTGACGACATCAAAATATCGCTATATTTCTGGCGAATCCTCGGATATTCCAGATGCTGAGAAGAGCTTTTATTTATGTTGTTTTTATCATCCATCATCAGATACGCAGTTGAAATAAAACTTATAGGATTGCCATCTGTAAGCTTCCCAGTTTCTAGTGATACATTAATTGCCATATTTGTGATTTTCTTTGGATAGCTACTTTAAAGAATTAAGCTGAAGGAAATCCAAATTGGGGTAGATGAGACAGCTGAAAATAGACAATTAGTTAATCATATAGTTTTACTAATTCAATATTTAATATACCTTGGGAGAGGAAAAAATAAGTCACCGATTGCTGAAGAGGTACGAGAAAATCTACCCTGATAGCAGAAAGTGGTAAAAATTACGTGATATTTACGTCGTGGTTTTCGTCTTTTTTACGTCCTGTAATTACGTCAATAAGACGACAACTTGCACCAACGCAAGACGTCAAGAGGACGTCTTATTTTGACGTCATCTGTACATTGTAAAAACTGAAGTGCTGTATAATTATAGCACTTTTTGAGGGCATGCATTGAATGCACACAGCGTGCTATTTCAGCACTTTCACGGGAGCTGGACCGGCTCCTTAAACTGCTAAACATTCATTAAAAAAATGATTTGGGCGAGCTTTGAACCAGGGTCCGCTGATCGAGAATTGCTGGCATTACCGCTAGACTAACTCACATTGTACGATTTAGAGCAGATCATATTGTTACATAGTGAATTTACGACACCACATAGTTCATGTTATCTACTTGACTCCCATGACTAAACTCGATTGCAAGAAGCATTCGTTAGTCCATCGGTAACGTCAGCGCCTCTCAATCAGCGGAACCTGGTTCGAGGCTCGCCACGGTCACATTTTTTTTGCTGGTAAATTAGCACACTACAAGTGCTATAAACAGCATTTCAGGTGCAGTCACTATACATGCCCCTAAAAGTAGCACTTTTTACAGTGTACAAGACGTAGAGATGACGTCAAAATAAGACGTCCTCTTGACGTCTTGCGTTGGTGCAAGTTGTCGTCATCTTGACGTAATTACAGGACGTAAAAAAGACGAAAACCACGACGTAAATATCACGTCATTTTTTAACACTTTCTGCTATCAGGGTACTTAAGAGTAAAGAAGAAGAAAAGAAGATTGCATTCGAGCGAAACACATTAACACGACATTATTTAAAATGGAACATCTAAAAGGATTATGCACTAATCAAAACCAGAAAGATGATGGGAGGGGGCCGCCGGGTTCGCGCATTCTGGGGCTTGATCGATCTTCGCCGCTGTAGACTGCCCTTTTTTGTTTTTGTTTTTATTTTTGTTTTTGTTTTATTTTGTTTTGTTTTGTTTGTTTTGTTTTGGGTTTTTGCAGGTGGGTGGGTGTGACGGAGTGGCTATTTTAATTATGTTTATTTGTTCGTTGTCTGTCCGGTGACATTGGGGGGGGGGGGGGGGGGGGGGACATGGCCAAATAATCTCCGATTCATTCAGGGTGATATAAATTGTTTGACTATTCAAATATTAGGTTATAATAGCAATAATATACTATGTTTTATGAAGTTATATTATGTGTTATGACACGGTTCATGATTAGACTTATGTTAATGTTGAGATATACTATATTTTGTATGATTGAACTGAATGAATCAATAAATATAATAAAAAAAAAAAAAAAAAAAAATCTTTCAATTTATTTCTTCAACATGTTCCTTTTCATAACCTGAAAAGATGTAGAAGGATATTGGGTGTCGATCTTAGTGAGAGAAAAAAAAACAGAGAAAAAACATTAAGCCAAACCCCTCTTCCAATTCCCGTTCATATTCACTATGCATATTAACATTGGCCAAGCTGAGAGGAAAATTCCTTTTCTAACCATCAAAGTTGGAATATACCGACCATAATTTGGGGTTGTCTTCCAGTCATTCAGGCAAGCGTTACCATAACATCAATCCAGACAATGACCATGTTTTGTGTTAATGTTTCTGTATTAGAGAGTTGCGACAACTGGGGATTTGAACGCCATTTTGTTTCCACTATTACGTAACATTTCTATTCAATTCCGATGAGCACCTGGGTGTTCTCAATAGAAAGAATTCGAACGCCATTTTGTTTCCAGAAAAGTGGGACGTCCATGTCGCAACTCTTTAATACAGGGACACTATTTTGTGTAACTGAAAGGCGCCAGTTTTATCGTCAGTGGGAATCCCAGCCAAAATGTTTATGCCCTCCCCGAAGCAGCTGTGCAAATTTCTCTGGTCTATTAAGCACAAAAGAATTAAAAATCGAGTGATCACTGACGTGACTCCCCGGGCGAGTGAAAATGGACTGAAAATAGAGTGAAAAGCACTCTTTTCTTTTTAGAGAGCACTCGATATTCACTCAATATTCACTCCTAAACAAGTGATCACTGACGTGACTCCATGTGGAGTGAAAATAGAGTGAAAATTCACTCTTTTTTTTTTTAGAGAGAGTACCATTTGTCATTAATTTACATTTCATCATATACATGATTAATGAGGAAGAAATCGGGAAAAGAGGCGAAATTCAAAATCAAAGGTGATATGACAAAGCTGCAAAATATCAACAGGATTTTTTATGGTTTGAATGTGTATAAGTAAGTCAATCTTTATATTTGTGTGGATTACTTTACACAAGTTGTTCTCTTGTTATACCTATATACTATAAAATAATGAATATTACATTTCATGCAGCGTTGAAATAAAACCTAAGTATTGACGTAATTGACTGGTTTCTGGGCCAATTCTTACATATAGAGTCATGTTCATTTCGCCCCAACCCCTTCTCTCTCTCTCTCTCTCTCCCTCTCTGTCATTTGTCTCTCCCTCGACCCATTTCTGTCTAAGTATTACATTCGAAAACAAGCTGCTGAAAACTGCTTATCCAATAATAGCGAGCCAATGTAGTAAAATGGAGTCAAAAGGGGCCTGAGCTTTCGATCCTAGCAGAATCTTCGGTGTACATTGTTATAATTTTTATTCCTTTTCTTTTTCCACCATTTGTCTCTTATATTCATATGTCCTTTCCACTCTGCCTCATTTCAACTGTATTCGGTTTCATCTTGTTTTCTATTTTCTATTCTGTATATATTTTTTTATACCAGTTGATATCAATTTTCTATTTCCCTCAATCACGCAAGGAGTTTTCTTTTTGTATTTTTTCAATCGTTATAATGTGCACTGAAATAACAATGATAGAAGGTTTTATTTGAAAATTGGTTTTCTGCCAGAATTTGGGGTAATCAACCATTCCGCTAACAATGAGATGTTTATAATAGATTTTTTCAGAGGCGCCAAAAACCTAAGAATACCACTTACATTTGGGAATCACAGGTTGCCTCTATACCCCCCCCCCCCCCCCCCCCCCCGTGTAATCAAGGCACCTACACTATGAACATGGCGAACAAAGAAGGACAAAATATACAGCTCCTCATTGTACCTTCCACAATTGCTCTGGTAGACAAAAGAACATCCTTTGATTGCTATTATGTAAAAATATGTAGAACAGCTGTCACAAGCATATTCACCCGTTCTACTTATTTTATATAATAGCAATGAAGGTATGTTCTTTTGTCCACCAGAGCAGCTGTGGAGGGTACAATGAGGAGCTGTATATTTCCTCCGCTCTCTTTGTCATCGTGTTCATAGTGAACGATATGTTGACATTTCTTAATACTGATGGCAATGTCGAATCCAAATGTCGCACTTTTACAAACACATAGCGCAAATACATTGTGTATAGGCTACGGTATCATGCATTATTCTTGAACATGCAACCTGCATGGTAGAATCAAAAGTTAGATAGTCGATTGATACTGCATGGCTGTCAAAGTGAGGACATTTTGGGAAGGAAAATACGGTACTGGAAGAGGAGAAAGATATCTGGATAAATAGAGAGGGCGCAGTGCATATACAATGCAATATATTTCAAATAAAGATTATTTTCCTTCTGGTAGTTTTGGTATTAAAACTTTGTACCATTTAGGTAATTTCCTGGCGTATACCTTTACGTATGTATTATCTACTGATTCTAAGGTTACCAATGATAATTTATCAAATATGATAAGACAAATAAAAGATATAAACTCTTTTTCGTTTACGTGGTATAGCCGTGATTTATTACAGTATATCACGAAATATTCACCGTACAAAATGACGACAAAGGGCATAAATGATATTTTTTCTCTCTTGTTAAACGCACACAGTGTGTTCGAAAGTCATAATTCATGTTATTATACTCAACAGGCTCAATTCAAAAGAGACGCGGCGGCATTTTCTTATGTATAAAGGTCAAAGTGATATTCATCGTGCGATGTGCATGTATATGATGCACAGAAGCGGGTTTTCCCCGTGTTTTTCAAAGCAATCGCTTTGTGGTACCATTAATAGCTTTGGTACAATCATGGATGAACACGCTTTAACAATGAATACTTTTATTCCAGCGGGATAATCAATAAATATACAGCTATCGTATTCTGTTTTTGATCAGCGCATAATTATTATATTGCCTATATGGGCTCCGAAAGAGTCTTGGCATGTACTTATTAGCACCTCAAACATGTCACCGTGTATGTCCAGATATAAATTCTACGAGGAACCTACTTATCACTTTTGAGTTGACAGTTGCAAATAATTTGGAGGTTTTTTTCTCATCAAATTGTGACTTTTGGGGATGTGAACCTTCGACCTTTACCATGTTTACATCCACCTGTCAAGTGTTTATATAGACCACAGAATCACGACACTTATATACATTTTGAACCATGACTCAAGTTTGCATAAAGTTTGCCCAAAATGACATTTTCAAATACGTTGATACGATTCCCAATGTATCATTCTTCTTAAGCAGAGAATATTGTATCGCATTATATTCCATTCATTTAATCATAGTAAAACCCTATTTTCAGGTAGGAGCTGCTTTTTAGTTAAAGGCCGTGAACAAAGTTCACACATAACGATGCATGAATACAAACTTATATTTAAAAAAAAAGAAAATCACAAATTTATTATTACAAGAATTACAACAATAAAAAATAAACTGAATTCGAAAAGCAACATAAAGATAACAGAATATGAAGAGCAATACATTGAAAGTAAAATGAAATCATATGTAAACGAGCTAACAATTATATTGGTAACAAATCAGGCACATAATATCATATAAGCTTTTTTATGCAGATCATAAACAAATATTTGATAATATTATGATATTGTTATACAGTTTTTATCATTCTTTTTTTGCGGTCATTTTTTTTTTCTCCGTACAAATGCTGCTACGTTTTGCTCTGCTCGAGTAGACTTACATGCATTACAATACATAAGTCGTTGAAAATCAGGCACATAATATCATATAAGCTTTTTTATACAGATCATAAACAAATATTTGATAATATTATGATATTGTTATACAGTTTTTATCATTCTTTTTTTGCGGTCAAAACACCATACCAATAAAATTTCTCACACTCTCTTTATTATGAAATTGTTCTTGGACTTAAAGGGATACGCAACCAGGCGACCGTGGGGAAAGAAAGAGTTGCGTAAGCCCCATTCACTCGTACACAAAGTTTATGCGTCGAACGCGTCCGTCGGACTATTTAGATTAAATTTCGGACTGCACGAAGGCGACCGAATCTCGCACGAGAGCTCGAGCTCAGGCAGAGCATGCATGTTGTGCGGCGACCAGTCTATCCCGAGTTTGCGCCCCGCGGGGCAACGGCATGATCAGGTATACGATCACTGTGCCCTCTCGCGGAATAACGTCCACAATCTGCGGTTGAGTATCCCTTTAATAATTTCTATGAATTTTTGTTTAATCATTTCTCAATGCCATCATTGTGATCATTGCAAGTGAACCTTAGACTTTCATCTGATGTGCAATTAAATATCTTTCTACAAGTTAACCTTTTTGATAAAAGGCCATCCATTTGGGAGTTGTTCAGAAACTAAGGGGGTAACTTCTGACTAAAGCCGTCTTTACACAGAGTTCGGGCTTCTGGGTAGAATTGCAGAATTTGTAGAATTTTATTGACTCTTTGACCCCCTCTCGGAGTATGAGAATACAAACATAAAAGTATAAACAACAATACATGACTTTTGAATACAATTATTTTACAAAGATAATGACATAATCAACGTACAAACAAAAGTTCTATAAAAACAATGTATATGTGTAGAATATAACCAACTAATAAACGCAATGTATGCATAGATAGTGTACAGTGACGTAATATGTAAGAACAATACACTCTATTTACAAGCTACAATGAAAACAAAACAGGCCGTTTCACTATCCTACCTCTACGAGTACGTATGGGTCCAACTTTAGTTGTACTACCAGAAAATCCTGAGGTATCTTCTTTTTCTTTTTTTTGAGAAAATTGCAACATAATAAGGCGTGTAAATCTAGCTAAATTCTTCAACTGAGAAGTATTCCTAGTATCAAATAGTTCTGTCATGTGCAAAGCACTCGGAAGCCTGGACCTATATGTACAAAACTTTTTTGGCAAATATAAACGTCTCTCCTTTTCAAAAAAAGGACAAACAAAAATATAGTGAAATTCATCACCTATATCAGTATTTAGGCAGAGAGGACACTGCATGTCACTATGTGGTGTGTTCGCATCAAATTGTCCCTTCTTTACAGGTAGTTTATGAGATCTACACCGAAACTTACAGAGAGTAAAAGCATCAGTTTTATTTAGGGTGAGTAAATAACTTTCAAATACATGGTTGTCTTTAAATAATCTATAATTTGTGCAAATGCGATTTGACCAAACTGCATCTCTCCATTCCTGAGAAAAAATATCATTCAGTCTTAATTTTAACAAAGAATTAATATTCAAACCCAATGCACTATTTTGACCTAGCCATATATTGGATAGGCCAGTTTGATTGAATGTATCTTTAATAAACTTTAACCACGAGGAATTAAAGTCTGAGTGTTCATTTCTATGAATGGCAGAAATAAATTTCAAAAGGACATATGAATATTTACTATCTTTACCCCTCAAAATTCTTGACCAAAAATTGACTAGTCGACGCTTCACCTGATTCAAAATCAATCCTCGACCATTTTCTCCATAAACCATGCAATCTGGGTTAGAGTGGTTAGCATCAATATTGTGTTTCATAATGTATGTGCTTGCCCGACAAAGCGACATGTGCCATATTGCTACCCACTCAACAGAGTTGGCTCTGGGGCCTCCACCCCCACCCCCTCCCGCTTCCCTCCTTTCAAACTGAACCATAATTTGTCCTGTTCTCAAACAATAACTGTTTGCATGAAAAGAGCATTCAATCAATATATGCATAAACACATATCAAAATACAGTCATTGGAAAATATGCCACAGAATTATTATCCCAGATTTACCTATTTACTTGGTTACATACTTTAAAAAAAGAGATAGAGGGCTGGGTACTGCAATAATACAAGGTTTTAAGTTAGGAGCTTCTTAACTTTTTATTTCACAGAGTCATAGAAAAGATGAACTGGAATGGTGATATAACATTTGCCAAGGGATTTCTTTCATGGAAGAGAGAGGTTTCAGGCACTGGTTGCAGTTGGTTTTAGGCAACTACTTGGAAATTATGTATCCTGCCGTGGGAAAACAAAATCGTAGTCGCTGGTGTTTACAAATGTGGTGCTTTGTCATCCATGACTACAATAATAACCATGATAACAAAAAAGTGAGAGAAAAATGAAAAGATGGCATTATCCTTTTGATGGTGTAACTTTGTAAGGTATCATCGAGTTTCAAAGTCCACTAATATTAATCCCATGACAATTCCTAATTTTGTTAACAGAAAACTGTGAACTAACTGTGAACTTATGGCAAGATAATACACGTACATAAAACGAGGGGGGAAATAGAAGGTTAATAGGGATCTGCATTGGATAAAAGGGACGAAATTTGGATGGTACGTGATCATTTTTACCATTTGGAGTTTTTTTTATGTTTCATATACAGATAAGTAGTTATCAATACAATCATACTTCTAATGCATAAGTATAACGACTGTTAACTGTGGTATTAATGTTTATGGAATATTCCAATCATCTCTTTTTCTTGTTTTATATAGTATTTGAAATTTAACTCCACTTTATGGATTAAAGCGAAATACGGTAGAGCTACAGCCTAGTTAAAATCTTTTAAATCCAGAACAAAGTAATTCTGCATGCTTCTATTGCTGTATTACTACACATTTTCTTTATACGGAATTAATCCACAATCAGCAACATTTAATGCTTTATCAAGATCCTTCCACCGTTTTGTTTTAATATCCATGTCATCACATCTTGAAATTGGCATGTTTTAATGAAGCATTCTGTTTTTTGATGCTGTTGGGCAATTCCAAGCAAACAGGACATGAACCCCAAAATTTTAAATCTGGAAAATGGTGTTTTTTATTCCATTTTTTAATGAGATGTATTTCTCTCCTATATAGTTTTGATTATCCTGCATCTTTGACCTAAATATTGATCTCGAAGATCAAATAAAACAAATTATATGATGAAATTTATGAATATTGAAAAGAAAACAATAGAATACATAAGAAATCCATAAAACAATGAAATACATGCAATATAAAATGGAATTCAATGAATGATCTATCTCAATGCTTTGTAAACTTACCAAAATTATTTTACACAAATGGATACTCTTCAGAATTTGTCCAAAATGTAATTATTAACAAAATATGAATTCGTGAATAAAATTTGCATACATTATAGTAGATTTATAAACACAAATAGAGCTATTTTGAACACAGATATCTTAGGTCATCAAAAATTATCCGATTATTTGCTTAATCTGTGTTTCAAACTATGTTTTAACTAGTTATTTACATTATGTGAAGTTTATACACTAATTCCCATTGACTTTTAGAAGTCATTCCGTAACGGTAATTCCGTAACGCTGTTTCATTTCATATTTTGTATCATATTTTAAATATTTTAAACAGATTTCCAGGAACATGGTGTCATATCAAAGCTAACATAAGACAGAATGCCACAGCAATCTTGAAAACCAGATGCGTATTCAAAGTTCACAGACTTTGAGCAATGTTCATTCTGGTTGAAAAGTCATGTCCTTTTTATGTCATTCCGTACCAAAGCAATACAATAGTTGATATTTCATAAACTGGACGAATGGTTGACATGTAACAGTGGAAGTTATAAACTGATTCAGTGGACCCAGGTTCGAGGCTGAGTCACGTCTTTCGGATGGTGACGTTAAAAGGTCGGTCCCCAGACCTAAATAATCATATCTGATTGATACACGTCTGTAAAAACCCAATTACACACACTCACACACACACATGTAACTCAGTAGTTCTGAATGTAGCTCGGATTAGTTTATGTCTTGTACCGTCAATTTGAAAATATGCAATAGGATGTTCATAACATTCTTCTTTCAAACCTGAAAATGTTTTGTGAATGTCATTCCGTAACGCTTGGAATTACCCTGTTATATGTATAGTCCACTCGTAAGTTTATGGCGACTTGCTTGTAGAAGTCTGCAGGCAGGCAACATGCCAATGTCATTAGCTCTTTATCCGTCACCTATATGGGTTAAAACGTAAAGTCCAAAATTAAGCTTGATTCAGTCATAATGTATATAACTTGATATTATAAAAGTTAGCATGTAGAATCATTTAGATACATTTAGAAAGTTTAATCTTTCAGTTCAAGTGGTCTGGAATGATAGGGTATATACGACAACGTTAAGGAAACTTTTAACATTGAGTTACTATTCGGTCCAAGGAATCTGTATGGGTCGAATTCAAAATTAATTCAAAATTAATTTTGCTTTAATCAGATGTTTTTAAAATTATACAAGTTAGCATGTAAAATCATTTGGATACCTCTGGAAAGTTTAATATTGCAGCTCAAGTAGTTTGGCATGATAGGACATACAATAAGGAAAAATTTAGCATTGAGTAAATAAAGATACTGTAGTTTTTGTTACTTGTAAATGTCGCTTGTAACTTGTCATACCTGAGAAGAATTCCTCCGCAAAGTCTACTAAATCTGAGTCAGTTAGGGCCCTTACTAAGTCCTGAATTTGCTTTGCCCTAGGCGTCTTCCTTTTCCAGTCAAAAAGCATAGCGGTGGTCCCTTCATAGCTGTCATTTCTCTTATTTGTACTAATGTACATGTTGACCTTGCTTTCCCTAAATCCTAGTTTCAGACCTAGCTTATGCACATTCTTGTCTACTGCTAAAGCCTCAGCCAAATCACTAAGCTTTTCGTCTGTTAAACCATTAGCCATGGCGGGTTTTCAGGCCCAAATCCTGAAAAAGTAAAAAAAAAAATCATTAAGAATGACAAATATATTAATCTGAAACAAAATATATGATTAAGTAAAAGACCTGCAGTTCATACCTATATTTTCTCAGTTTATACCATGTATACTGATATTCTTATAATGATAAGGCCTATAGTTATTTTATTTTTACTACTATTTTTTCTTCTTCTAGTACAACAACTACTACTACTACTACTACATCTAATACTGCTGATGCTACTAATACTACTACTTCTAAACAGTGTTTCCAATGAAAAAGGAAATCTTTAAAAGAAGGGTTATCGTGACCAAACAATGTACTCTACGACAACAATTTTCTATTTTCTATGCAGTAGAAGTATTATGCTTTCCACTGATACCTTGATGGCATTTATCCGTACTTGCCTTAACGAGCAGCATCAGGGTGAAAATGACATGTAAGAATCCTGTTGTGCCAGATTTTGGTAAAACCGTGAAAACGTTAGGATGACAGGCGAACATGACCCGAAGAAAACATGAGGTTAAGGATAATGCCCTCATCATAAAACAGATGATGGTTGAGTTTTTTTTTTTCAATGTTGGGTTTTTTTAAAAAGGGCCATATTTTGTACCTGAATGGTACCTGCAATTGTTATGAAGAGCAATTTCTTTTATCGTTTTTCAAAAACGCAACTATTTTGGAGAACAAGAAGGCAGCAAGGTGATATTTGCATGAAAATTAAAGTAAGGAACACCTTCCATTTTCATCAAATTTAAAAGAACGGTTTGAAGGGCACATGAAGCAGAAAAAATATCAGATTACGGCAATTTCCATCTCATTCATTATAAGAGGGGCACGAGGGATATTGATTGATTCTGGAAAAAAGGGGGTGTACGCCCCTGCCAGCCCCGGCAGTTGGCATCGGCCTATTTTTATGTTCATTCTGAAATTCCAATAAGATGCATATCATTACACAATGGCAATCTTGTATATCATTTCATTTCCCTGACGTCATGTTCTCATGTGACACTAACATTTTCACATTTTTACTAAAAAAATTTTAAACAAAGTGATTTTTACATGCCATTTGTAAAACATCGTTGCTACATGAAGCGTGTATGTATTAACGCCATCAATATATCTTCTATGTTTTAAGGTTTCATTTTTTCTGGGAAGCACTGTATATTACTATTACGACCCTTACCAGCTACTACTTCTACTATGCCTACGCCCACTATTATTAATACTATGCCTGATACTACTTCTGATACTACTATTGCTTCTTCCACTTCAACATCTCCTATACTACTATGCTATAGTGCTACTGCTATTATCTCTAATATACTTCTACTACTACTACTACTACTACTAATACTACTACTACTGCTGCTACTACTACTACTATAATGCTGCTACTGCTGCTGCTGCTGCTGCTGCTACTGCTACTGCTACTACTACGACTACTACTACTACTTCTTCTACTACTACTTTTTATAATAATAATGATAATAATAATTACAGAAGATAAAATGAACGAAATTGTTGATTTTATAATCTTGTTTGAGTGAATCTATTGAGTTTAAACATTTGTATCACATAGGAGATCCACTGGTAATAGTACACGGAGACTAGTGTGGAATTATCGTTATGTTATCAATGTTATGGGGTGTATACAGTATATAAACAAAGGACAACCAGTGGTAGGAACGCATCCACTTGTTCTCCTGTCAAAACCTGGTGAAAAAGGCACGATAGTGGTGCAAATAAAAGCACTTGAACTTACCCTGATTTTCATCCAAAGTAGGATTTTACCAATTCCAAGTAAGGAAATCCCTTAATAAATATATTGCTGATTGTGTAAATGCAATTTCGCGTTCAATGCCGGCTAATATGGCTACATGTGGCGCACTTTAACCCCCGACACAGCACACACACGCACGTATACACATCTTTTCTTCAGGTATTACATATATATTGTGAACGGTATGGGGATTGGGCTTCGGTTAATTAGGAATGAGTTTTAGGTATATTATGCACAGGAAGCGTCACATGCTGGTGACTGCGTCTTTTGTTCTTCATAAGAGAATGATATCGTTTAAAATATTATTGCAACACGATTAGTGCAATCAATATTTTTAAACAACTGGCGTATGTGGGTAATTACGTAATCAAAATGATCGTGTGAGCCGGGCTTTAGGAATTCGACAAGTAATAGAAATTGACTGAGAAGCAATTGTCGTCGAAGAAAATTTGCGAACACAGACATATTTACCTAGTCACACCGGCAATTAAAATGGTTTGTTTTCAGAATAAATAGTTTTTTTAATAATTACATTTGATATATATAATGTGAGGAAATAACATATAAAACAGCTTTGGTAACTCTCGTGGAGAGCACTTTTCTCCGTGACTTTCCACTCAATCGAGCTGGGGTTTTTTTTAAACGTGGTTAAATTGTTCCCAGATTGTCATGAGGGGGTTGTTTGTGGTATTTTGGTCGTATTATCTAAAGATTTTTTACAATCCGTAACTTTCTTTGGCAGGCCCCGAGTAAAGCTTCGAAGTTCCCAGTCCTTTCGACCTTTTTCGGGTCAGCGAAATTACATAGGCATAAGCTTCACGTACGGTACGCTTGCACAGTGCACCGTCTATTTGAAACTGCCTTATACACGTAAGGCTATATGCTGAGGAGTGATCCGTCGCACTGCGTGTACATAGATCTACACACTCGGCCTTAGTCAGTGTGTTTCCGTCCACGTCCAGTGAATACATGTACATGGTATGGTGGGGTTGTACATTTAACGTTAGATCTAATCTGAAAATTGTTCAACATTCAGAAATTGCCGGTGCTAATGCACATCCCGCCTGCATCTAGAACTACAAGTACAACTAGCACCTGAATTTCAGTCACATCGGACATCGAGAACGGCTCTATTTCGGCTTCGATGTCGAGTGGGTTGGAGGGGGGAGGAGTACGGTATGGGGGTCCAGTTTCCCTCCATAATATAATTCTCTGACGAGCAAAAGAAAAAGAAAAAAGAAAAAGTTTTCCGTTCTAAAGGGGGGGGGGGGGAGGCACAATACATACTTTTCTTCCCTCCCCTAAATCCGCCACTGATCTAACATACACCTGTCAATATTGCTATTTATTTGAATGGAAACTGAATATTGTATTCTAATAATTCTACTTAACCTACCAGGGGAAAAAATATCAGAAACCTATAAACATGCCAGTGGAAGCCCTACATCTTATCACTTTTCATCACAGCAGCTAACCCCCCCCCCCCCCCCCTTCTCTCTCTCTCTCTCTCTCTCTCTCATGTATTCTTTATAATTTGTATCTATCCCCCTGCATGTCTATTTTTCTGTTTTCCCTCTCTCTCATTTTTCCCACTGGCTGTTTCTCACTCTTTCATATTTCCACTGTTTCTCCCCTCCCTCTCTCTCTCTCACTCATTTTCCCCACCACTGTTTCCCACTGTAGCACTCTCTGACTCTCTCTCTCTCTCTCTCTCTGTCGCTTCTTTCAACATTCCACTATATATGTGATTGAGCAACCATTAATTGGAGAACTACAAACAAATGCAGTCTGTTGTACATTGTAGGGTACATGCTTACACATTTATTTTCGACTTAAAGATCACATTACAAGAAATTTCCATCAAAGTAAATATTGGCTTAATACTTTTTATTGCATATATGACATAAATTAAACAAGGTTATCCAAATTCAACGCTTGGAAACATTTGAAGTAATGATTATTATCAATTATAAAACGGTACAGCCCCCGATATAGCAGCTGAAGAGCTCCTCGAACGCTGCTGAGATGTGTGACGACACACCAGGGGCCAGTCCTGTCTAAGCAGACGATGTCCCATAACATCTTACACATTTTTCAGTGCCTGTTTTGTCTCCTTTTCACTTATTTCTCTTACTTGACTAGCGTCAGTCTTAATGTTAGTCTGTTGCCTCACTCTTAACTTCGTGTATGGTATTATTTTGATGAAAAATGCAGCTTTAAAAAAGTAAAGGAATCAGTCACTTGTAAACAAAATAAGACGCCATTGTATTTTCAGCTGCTTGCACCGGGGCATGTTCGGCGTTTCAAGAGGAACGAATACCATCCATGCTATTATTCGGAGGGCTTTTCAATTTGAAAATGGGGTTTATTTTATTGATCATTGACCCTTCTCCTCTGTATTTACAATTAAAAGGTTTTAGTTATCAGAATCAGTTTCACTTTCCCTTTTAGAATGGTGTGAAATAAGGTGATGTTAAATATACCAGACTCTTTATAATTTGATAAATAATTGCATTGCAATTACGTTCATTCATTATAGGACGTCGTCTGCTTAAGCAGGATCGATCCCTAGTGTGACGACATCAAAACATCGTTATATTTCTGGCGAATCCTCGGATATTCCAGATGCTTAGAAGAGCTTTTATTTATGTTGTTTTTATAATCATCAGATACGCAGTTGACATAAAACTTATAGGATTGCCATCTGTAAGCTTCCCAGTTTCTAGTGATACATTAATTGCCATATTTGTGATTTTTTTTTTTTTGGAATGTGATCTTTAATAATGTAATGATAACATTTCATTTTATATTACAATAATTGCCTCTTGACTGCTTACTAAATACACCGTGTTACAATACGTTTTTCCCATTTTGTATAGAGTTTGATTTCACTCCGCAATGATATTCAAGTTCTTCCACCAGTTTAACCCCTAATGCTAATTAAAGTAAACGTCCTATCTATATTTAAAGAGAAGTCTGCTACGAATCAATTTTTCAAATATGTTTCATCAACAAACTAATTGCCTTTCAGTGGGAATGGGTACTTGGGCGGTACATAGGAGAAGACCATTTTTGTAGTCATGTACATTCAAATGAAAATACTTTTATCCTGTCGTATCACCTATTTGTGTCAAGATATTTGGTTCAGCTGTTTCTTTTGTTAAGCAGGATTTGGCATGCACTTGTAAGTTGCTTGGTCTTACAAAGGTTTGTCAATTCTTCAAAGAAGTGACAAAGATCTACAACTGCTCTTAGATATCACCTGTGCGAGACAATGGGGGTACCAAGATGGCTGCCATTTTGCATGGGTGCTTTAGTTGTACAATAGCTATTCATTATGCAACATCTTATCCATTGTGTACAGGTAAATGGACATGTACCGCAATGACATCACAGCTTATTCAAAATGGCAGCCCCCATGGGATAATATCTAGCAAGAAATCTGCAAACTTTAGAGAGGCTGTTCTCCTTACTGAGTAATCAAATCAGAGTATTTTCAAGATATTTTGAATAGGCTGACAATTCTCCACATGATTATCACCTAATGTATGTTGAGTTTCATTCTCCTTTAAATCAAAGTTCCCCAAAGCTGTATGTTCCTTTCACAATGTATTTATTTCCACGAGAGTTCTCAAAGTTGTATATGTTATTTCTTTACACTATATAGTAAAAAAAAAATCCACCTGTAGGCATATGAAAATCCAAAAATTAAAATAAAATAAAAAATAAAGAAAAAAATAAACAAAAGAAATTCCATGCTTTAATCCAACGTTCAATAATGAGAGAAATGTTCCTCGAACATAACGCTGGTGATCACTCATAGTTGCTTAGTTTGCCTCACTATATACATGTTTATACATTTGTATATACATAAGCCTCATGCATTGCATATTTGGAGGAGAATAAAATCCACAGCAGTTGCCTTTAAGGTGTTGGTTTTGGGAAGCTGTGAATCTAGGCTTTTGCCAGTTCATGCTTTTCATCACTATCTAGATTTATACTAGATTATGTAGATTGTGGAGGTAATATGGGTAACAGAGTGGATGTAAACTGTGTGAGTAAATATTAGAAAACATGTACACCTATCAACCTCGTCAAAATGGTAATTAGAATGTCTGCCTTCCAGAAACAATGATATTAAAACAATGATATTAAAATATCATTGTTTCTGGAAGGCAGACATTCTAATCATTATAAATACCTACAAAAGCACCATCTCGAGTAAGAAAGGACTGGACAACACTGTGGACTATTTAACTGACGGTGTTTTTTTTTAAAGATATTTTGATTTATTCAAATTCAGGTTCAAAACACATTTATTTATCAACATGATCGAAGGAATATTAAATGTATTATTTACATTTCAGTATATAGAGGAATAAGACAAGGCTAAACAAAAGCATGGGGCATGGGAGAGGGTCGCCGTAACACATGTAAAACGGGCTGAATAGGAACAAATATTCAAAAAATGGTTACTTATTCTATTCTTTTTAATTATACACCACACACGTCCAGTTGTCAAAAAATGTTGGGAAACAGTTATCCACTACACATGTGTAGATTACTATGATATATATATAGAGAGAGAGAGGCAACAAAATGAGTACATCTGTAGACGTAGCTGTTGGTACCACGCTTTTAATTAGCTTTCGGGCAATTAGCCCTTCTGATTATGAGAGCATCTGTCTCATAATCTGAAGAAGGGCTAATTGCCCGAAAGCTAATTAAAATCGTGGTACCAACAGCTACGTCTACAGATGTACTCATTTTGTTGCCTCAATATAATTAGCACCCGAGTACACTACCCCACCATGTAAAGAGTGTGAGCCAATTGTTGCTCTTATATATATATATACTAGCAGAAGCAGCCCGTGGACATCCACGGGCGCTAGCTGTGTTTGCCATTAAGGCTTTTGCTAAACAGTCGGGTAACGTCGCGTCGCGTTGGTAGAAATTTTCGAACATTTTTCAGGAAGGTGTCTTCAAGGGGACAAATTGAAAAAGAGTCCATCTCAGTATGATTTTTTTCCCGTTTTCAGGCTAAAAACGACAAACAAGGGAATAAAGAAAACAATAGAAGGATAATGCAAAGAAAAACATGAACTATAAAGAGAGAATAGAAGGGTAGGAAGGATGGAAGAAAATATGATGAAAGGAAACAAAGAATACAAAAAAGGGAAAGTTGGAAAGTAAAAATAAGTGGATAAAAACAAAGAATAACATAAAGAAAGATAGAGACATAAATGATAGAAGGATAAAGATATTAAGAGTAACATAAGGAAAGATAGAAGAGAAGATGATAATTTGAATAAAGGAATTACATAACGAAAGAAAAGATGAAAGGAAAACAAAATCTTTTCTTTCGTTATGTAATTCCTTTATTCAAATTATCATCTTCTCTTCTATCTTTCCTTATGTTACTCTTAATATCTTTATCCTTCTATCATTATGTCTCTATCTTTCTTTATGTTATTCTTTGTTTTTATCCACTTATTTTTACTTTCCAACTTCCTTTTGAGTGTATTCTTTGTTTCTTTTCATATTTTCTTCCATCCTTCCTACCCTTCTATTCTCTCTTTATAGTTCATGTTTTTCTTTGCATTATCCTTCTATTGTTTTATTTATTCCCTTGTTTGTCGTTTTTAGCCTGAAAACGGGAAAAATCATACTGAGATGGACTCTTTTTCAATTTGTCCCCTTGAAGACACCTTCCTGAAAAATGTTCGAAAATTTCTACCAACGCGACGCGACGTTACCCGACTGTTTAGCAAAAGCCATGATTAATCACCGTACCGTATATTTGTTACAATAATCAAGTGAATAAATTAAAAAAAAGTCGGGTAAAGTTATTTTTACCAAGAAGTATTTACAACATGTCCATTGGCGGACCGGGGGGGGGGGGGGGTGCTTCTGGCCCGTGTCATCCCCACCCCCCCCCCCCCCGTTCAATGGCAGGAAAGTATGCATTTTGACCATAGACGATCCGCCCTTTTGTTGATTGTGCCCCTCCCCCTTTTAGAATGAAACCTTTTTTTTTTGCTTGTCAGAGAATTATGGAGGGACCCCCATAACCACCCCCTCCTAAGCGAATTTTTCTAGGTCTGACGAAAAAAAAAATTCTCGCCACGACCCCCCCCCCCCCCCCCCCCCCCCCCCAGGTCTGCCTTTTCCAAAAGTTGACAAAAAAAAGTTGACAAACCTGCACTTGTTTTCCCCGCCTTATACTAAATTCTGGATCCGCCCCTGATCATGTGAATATGTCTTATTTATCCAAAGCTTGCATGAGTTCTGAAGAAAATTCCTTTTAATCTTGATGAAAATTGATGATATGGATATAATAATGTTCGAGTAGAATATCCATGCATAGACCTAGAGGGAGCGATTTGATCTTGCCATGTTTCTGTGGTTTATTAATACTCAGAGTAACTTCCATAATTAGCGGTACGTCCCCTGTAAAGGATGCAATAATGAGAAAAAATGAATTTGTCATTTTATTTTCAGGGGGATTATGGCCCCCTTATATGGGTCTTGGAAGGACCGACGGATTGACTTCCCCCTACTACCCCCCCCCCCCCCCCCCCACCCCTCCAGCTCCCCCATTCCATTGTCATCCCATCACCCCCAGGGCGAGGGGAGAAGGGATTAATATTATTATACGTATTCATAATCATTATGGAAATATTTTCGAAGGAATTTTCTTCTTATCAGATTTTCTGATAAAGTGTCAAATTACCGGTAGCGAACGTCGTGAAACATACACACTAAACTGTGTGTGTGACCATGAAGCTTCAAATGTAACTCTATACCTGTATGATGACCTGTACACGTACGTGCGAACGATCTAACACGTGTGTATAATACTGTACTGTACACTGAAGCCATGCGGATATATGACCATGCTGTTCTCTGGCATAGCTCCCCTTCACAGGGAAAGGTATATGGTTTGGCTGGGCCTGAAGCTACAAACCCGCTTCGTGGGTTGGTGGAATTATTAGGCCTACTCCCTGCGGAAATTCAATGTTTAAAAATGAATTTATGAAATATGGACGGGACGTCAGCCCTCAAGAAGTGCCTCCCACCACCCTAAGAACCCTTCCCCACCCGTGGGTACCAAAAGGCGGGGACCGAAAGGGCCAGGGGAGGAGCCTATTTGAACCAAAAAAAGAGCCCGAAATCCTTAGTGTATTATATTATAAGATATATATATAGTGTCAATTACTCTTGAACGTCGGTTGTTTCTCTGAAATTCTGTCTATATAGTAAATATAACCGTCGTTATGATTATTGATTGAACCCTAGACCTGTCAACAAATTTTTATAGCACTCAATGTCAACATAGTAAAATATGAATAGCATTATTTCTCAAAGTCGATAATGAAAAGCTAATACTTTAACCTTCAAAAGCGGAATCAGGCTTTTAAAACAGAGGGGTCTTCTGCACCCGCCGCTCCTAAATTATTTTTTAAATCATGGATGGAGAGTGCACGCAAAACCATATACATACATCCCTGCATATGGAACTTGATCACTAGATGGGAGGGGGGGGGGGGGGGGGTGGGTACCTCCTACTCCTCCGGATCCCTCTTTATACTATACAACGTTTGGCCAGCTTTGTTACAGTCACGAGCAATGTAAAGCATAAAGCAACAAAAGTAATTTGCTACCCATTGAAACCTATAGTTGACCCCATTATGTGAACATTATATGCTCTGGCATTCCATCCCTTCCCTTCGCTCTCCTCCCCTTTCCCTCCCCCCCCCCCCCCCCCCCCTCCTCTCCCACTCTCCTCTTCGACTCCAACCCCCCCCCCCCCCCCTCACACACACACACAGGCCCTTTCCCCTCACTTCCTCCTATCTTGATCAATGAATAGACCCTGTCCCTTTCTCAAACAATAATTCTATGCACAAAAATAGCATTCAGTCAACGTAAGAATGAATCCAAATTGTTACATAGTCAAATGTCGAACAAAATGGTGATTCTAAATTTAAGCCTGGTTGTAGTTTATCAATAACAGAATGTTAGGCTTTTGGCTTCGATTGGATTTTTAAATTAGGGGTTTCGTAACTTCTATTTCACAGAGTCATACAAAAGATGAACCATATCAAACGGTCATCCCAAATTTTGTTTAGGACTTTTTTTTTCATGGAAGAGAGAGGTTTATTGCTTTGGTTGCGGTTGGGTTTCGTTAGCGTTTTTGCCAGGGTTCAAGTTAGGAATTTGATTAGTTAAAAAAATGACTGGGAAGCAATTGTCGCAAGTTGATATGTCCTATAGAGACACATAAAAAAAAGATCGTACCTGGTGTTGTTTACTAGTGCGGCGCTTTGTCATCCATGACTACAATATAACAAAAAAAAAAATCAAAAGATGGCATTACCCATTTGACGGTGCACCATTTTAATGTATCATTGCGTTTGAAATAATAATAATAATAATTAACAATTCTTATATAGCGCATAACACTTTGCGGAGCATGTCTCTATGCGCTTAGTCCACTGACATGCTAATATTAATCTCATTATTATTCCTAATTAAATTTAATTGCAATATCCTCACGCATTTTCTTTATACGAAAGTGCTCCACAATTAGCTTCATTTAAAGCCTTATCAAGATCCTTCACTTTTCCACAATTCTGTTTGCATTTCCATTTCCTTAGCATCTGAAAATTAGCATCTGTTAATGATGAAGTATTCTGTCTTCTGATGTTGTCGTATTCGGTGTATTGCAGTCCTAAATTAATGGCGACCGGCATGTAGTAGTCTGAGGGCAAGCAACCTGCCAAGTTCCAGAGCTCTTTGTCCGTGACTATTCGGTCCAACCTATGGGCGTAAAAAACAAAATTTCCAGGGTAAGCTTGATGCAAAGTTTATCCTTTTTTTTACATTAATAATGTAATTAGACTTAGATGGTGTCATCATATTAGATCGCGACGATTACATAAGTAAATAATACCTCACATTTTACAATAAACTTGCGATGAACTTACCTAGTAATTCAAACTAATATCGGTTAATGCCTAACTTTCTTCTCCGTATTTCCCATTTCCTACATTTTCTTTTATACCTTTCTTTACCTAGATGTAAACAAAATGTTTCCAACAAAAGCTTTGCTTTTTCGGTTATTTTTTTAACACATTATTAATCAGACTGAAAATTGGTGAATTTCAATCAATCAATATTATTGATCAATAAATGGGGGTTTCCTTATTTTTCTCTTCTTTTCCTTTTTTTCCTTTTAATTTTCCTTTTTTACATAAACTAAATTAAGATATCAACGCAATGCATAAGAAAAATGATAAGGAATAGAACTACAATTATAAAAATGAATATATTACATATATTCATTACCAATGCTGGTACACCAAAACTGCATACACATTAGTCATAAAGTTATGATTTCAAGGCACAGTCCCTCGAAGATGACTTAAAGCCGTCGGTCCCCTGGTTACTTACTTACAAGCATACTTGTGCTTTTTTAGCAGTCAAGTAAAATAAACTATTAAACCTTTTTCCAAACCTTTTCCCAAACAGTAGCATGATGTGGAGACAATAAAGTGGAATGCCTTTTAAAGTTCTCCCTATAGTAATACTTACAATAGTTTTTATTAGTACCACAATTCTTCCAGAC
This sequence comes from Heliocidaris erythrogramma, assembly GCA_025617745.1. Lineage (NCBI taxonomy): Eukaryota > Metazoa > Echinodermata > Echinoidea > Camarodonta > Echinometridae > Heliocidaris > Heliocidaris erythrogramma. The sequence continues at coordinate 37,799,745 of CM046854.1, read as the reverse complement.
GAAACGTTGATCATTTGTCTTAAAACAAATTACTCACCTTCTTAGCTAAATTAATGAACAATACGTCTACTTCCAAGACCATATCGACATGGCACATGATAGGCCTATCTACAACCATGATAACGTATAAAATTGCCTTATGCCTTTATTTTCTGTATACCGTAAGCTCAAATTGCAATTGCGTAATTGCAGAATCGTTCGGAATGTAATTCATAATACCTACGAGCTTGTACTGTCCACGTTTGAAGCTGAAGTTGAAGGACTTGCCATCTGACCTTGTAGTTTCCTCTTTGCTGAAAACAAAATCAAATAATGATAGAATTAATTATAAATAATTATCTTTGTGAAAGGCTTTTTACAACCTCAAATTATATCAAGTCGTTCTTACATCAAGGTTGCCAGAGTTGGCAGAATTCTGCTTTCTGGCTACGCGGCTGATTATATGCATACAATTATGACACACAAGTTGCATTAAAGATGATTAACTAAAATCATTTTTCATAATAGTCATGCCACATTTTTCTCTTTTTCTACTTTACAATTGGAATTAAAAGGAAAATTATTTGATTTTGAAAATTGATTGGTTGTATTTCGAATTAACATTACTGCATTAGTCTAAGGTGACATGATAATTGACTGTGCCTAACTTAAAAGGTTTTTTTTTTTAAAGTATTTTTTGAAGTGTGAAAAGAATTTAGAATAAGGCTCAAGATTAATCACTTTCTCATATTCATGTTTCAAATGGGCCAATCATACCAACTACATTTTTTTTTTAATTACGTGTACATGCATGACTTGGACATGGAGACCTACAAAAGGTGAAAACCGTGGTGGTCAAAGTCTTTGCTGTTATTTAAAAATTACGAATTTGGGGGGGGGGTGTATCTATAAATTCTCTGGGAGAGAAATGGCAAGTGATTGCAATAAGGGCCATACAATAGCCTTCATTATAAAAAATAAATAAATAAATAAAAAAATAAAAAATAATAAATAATAAATAGATAAAAAATTTAAAAATAATAATAAAATAGATAAATAATTAAAAAATATAAATAAAATGAAAATAAAATAAAATAAATAAATAAATAAATAAGAAGAATAATAATGAATAAATTTAAAAATACAAAATAAATAAAAGTTACAAATCTCTTTGTTTCCCCTTTAAATAGTATGTTAGCTCTTTCTTTTTTGACCCATACTTTGACATTCAATTTCCAGCTCGGAAATAGCATTCCTGACATTTAGAATACATGTATTTGCCATTATGTAAATTAGCAATAAATTTCTCTGGAAAAAATTAATTAATTAAACTTTTAAATGATAATACAGACAAAAATACTTCGTTCCTTAATGACTCCGTCACTTGAAACTTAAGAAGCCATGTAACTGATGAGCTTCCTTGGACAACCTGCATTCAAAAAATTACAAAAAAGAAAGGACAAAAAAATTAAACTTCTTGTAGACTGTGGACTGGATTTTAAAGAAGGAAACAAAAATGGGTACATCTATCCAGGGACGGATCCAGGATTTTGTATAAGGGGGGGGGGGGGGGGGGGACACACAAATGCTGGATTGTCAACTTTTGGAAACTGCTAGGAGGGAGATCCGTTACATTTTTGTCTTGCCAGCACTCCAAAGCACTTCAAAAGTTGCTCAGTAGGGGGGGGGGGGGGGGGGGGGGGTATGGAGTCCAGTTTCCCTCCATAAATATCTGACAAGCAAAAAAAAAAGGTTTGCTGTTCTAAAGGGGGGCACAATGCATACTGTTGTTTCAAAGGGGGCACGGGCCGAGATCCCCCCCCCCCCAAAAAAAAAAAAAAAATAAATAAATAAATAAATAAATAAAAAAATAATAATAATAATAATAAAAATAAAAAAATAAAATAAAAAATGCGCCTCTGCATCTATCCTTTTATGTTACAATTTGTTGTTCTTCCTTCTTAATTATAGAAATGTAAATTCAAGTTTAAATCATTTAACAGAAGTACCAATTTTCATCTTCCATTCCAAATTTTATCCTAGACCTAGACATGTAGTAAACTTTAAAATGACAAAATCGGTAAGCGGGTATAATCAAAATAATTTACTGGACTTCAGAATTTTGATTTTGACTGTACAGACTGTCTACGTACGGTCTACAGAAAACAGATACTGCACATCTAAGTCGAATATTAATAATAAGATCTAATCTTACAGAGCTACTAGACAACTAGTACAATGTCTAAGAATAAGCTATGACCACATTGAAATTTACACCAATTATGTGGGCATAGAGGTCTACATTTTTAAAAACAATTTACCTTTCCAGTTCATGATGATGATTAACAGTGAGTGGATGACAATGATCTAGCCCAGCCCCATGTAGGGTCTATCACAATATTGGATGATCTGGTCCTGGTCCCCTACGTTTCTCTACTTTGGCCCAATAGCTCTGCAATCAAAAGAGAACAAGAGGTTAGGATCATAGTAGTAATAAAAGCATGCCACAGATCTACTGTTTAGATTAATAATATTATACTTGCACATGGTACTGCTCGCATCTCAGTGACAGTGGTGACTCGTCATGGTTGTCACTACAGTACACAAAAGAAATTGAGACAGCTGTCAGTAGGAGCGTGCGTATAATACGTTTTATACAGTGAACTCACTAGCAGCCACGACGAACACATCCAAATTTATTAAGAGGAGCATTAAACCAAATACATATTTACTTACATTTCATGGCGTCATACGGCAATACTTCGATAAGAATGTCCCCCGGAGAATTTTCTGGTTTCGTCCAATTTACGATACAAACCCCTTCTAAAACAAAATTTCTCAAAAGCTTCGTTTATTGAGATTTGTGTTGAAATGGCACAAAAGAAAAGTAGCACTACCCGTACTGCCGTACGGCCGCCATTTTCCCTATTTCGTGTCCAAATCGTAGTGCAGTGGCAATGAAAAAAATCTTTTTATGTATGATATTATACATTATAGAATGGATTTCAGAATCCCTGCAATCTCATTGGTCAAGAGCTGTGCCTTGAATTTTACTGGCCTGCACGTTCGATATCAATAATTATTACGATCACTGACGATAGCCACTGTAAACATGCTATCGATATTTATTTTAGCGAGTGCGAGAGTCTGAGCTGAGAGCCGCGATATACGACTTTTTAATGACGGAGAATTGGAAGATTTGAGACAAAATTCAGATGTTAATGATAGTTGACTTCGGATTCTGATGGTAAGCCCAATAAAATCCGATTATAGGTCTACCTGTTTAAAAACAAGCAAACTGAAAAGGCGATTAAATGAAAATTAGTGCAGTGTGAAACTGAAACTTCAGTACCGTACACGCTGCACTGCACTGCAGTGCAGTGCATACGGTACGGTGATTCACTACAGTCTACAGCGCAGCATACACTGGCCTGGTCTGGGCTGGCCTGGATTATGGGCTGACCAGACTTAAAATTTGTTGATGCAAGACTAGAAGTTCTCTTTGCATTAATTCTTTAAATTACTTGCTTTAATGTAAATAGACTAGATTATATCTAACTTGGGCTTGTTGTTGACATGAGTGACAGATTCTAAAATAAAAAAGTTGACAGTCATGACAGTAGTTAGCTTAGCCTAGGCTTAGGGTCAAGACTCTAACACTGAAATAAAATGAAATTCTGAAATTTAACCTAATTAGCCAGATTTTCAGTTCTCTATGGAAGTCATTAAATTTCTAAAATCTATTTATGATGCATGGAAATGATTTACCAGTGCCATGCGTCCGGTAAATTTGAGCCATGCGTCCGGTAAATTTAGCCATGCGTCCGGTAAATTTTTTTACCGGACGCATGGCTCACTTTCACTGGATGCATGATTGGGAAAAAGTTTTTAACTTTTTTTTTACCCATTCTATAAAACAGATGATGCACAGGTATTTTTCGTGGGTCGGTAGGAATTGTGTACCCTCGGTACCTCTGAATTTTGTCCGTTCAGACAATTCAGAGGTACCTTGTGTACACAATTCCTACCGACCCACTCCAACCTGTGCATCATTTGTATATTAAACATTATGTTAATATGAGCCACTAACCAATCATCGAACAGTATTTGACTAGTTTTTGACGTTATTCCTCATGAATAAACATTTATTGAAATTGACCCTCCTAGATCACTGTTCAAATCGGACATAGCTCCCACAATGCATCCGATGCTAAGCCTATGGCATATCAAAGGTCATATTTTTAGTTGAGTCTCTAGCCCTCCTTCAGAGGGCATACTGGTATGATCGAATCTCTTTACCCAACCCTCCCCCCCCCCCCCCCCCCCCCCCCACACACACAAACACAAATAAAACTTGACGTGGATCAAAGGTAATCCTGCAACTTTTCTTCATGTATTACATGTGTTTAGTTAGGATTGACTTTATATAGGTATATTATGCAGGTCCAGAGTAAAAGTTAAGCCCGGCTTACACGAGGCGTCATAATGCTGGGACCGCGCGTCAGCGACGAGTGCGTCTTTATGCTGGGACCGCGCGTCAGCGACGAGTGCGTCTTTTGTGCGTCATGATAGAGTGATATCGTTTAAAACATTATTGCAAAAAAATACTTTTAAGAACTGGCGTTTGGGTCATTTGCCTTCATCGAAATGACGCCTGGAGTGAGCCGGGCTTTAGGAGTTCGACTAGGAACAGAAAGTGATTGAGAAGCAATAGCCGCTGAAGCGGATATCGTAAAATCTAATCCCATACAGGCTGTTGTAGGCCTACTCTGAAGAGGAGGGGGGGGGGGGGGGGGGGGGGGGGGGTGTAAGGTCCTATTTTATTTTCTAATGCCTCCATTTAAATTACATTGCATTTTGCAATTTGTTAAATGAAATGTGTAGTCATGATACCATGACTAGCCTACACATTGTGTAAAGCTAAAGAAAAATCCGATATTGTTTGTGTTGTGGTTAGATCTGCCAAATTATGACGAACAATGAGCTTAATTCTGGATATCGCATATATCCGATATCCAGCGATATCAGCTATCGATAGCAAAGATTTCTTTCCAAGTACCCCGGTGTGCTGGGATGGGTACTTCCGGTACTGGCACTGTACTGTTATGGTACTGTTTGACATGGCGTTCTTAACTTGTTTATATCGGCTTTATGCGTGCTGTGCAGATTCGTAATTCGACGCTGTTTTTTAACTTTAATTTCATTAATTAGTTCAAATTTTGTAAGCATCATTCGTTCGTGTGCTCAAGAGAAGCAGATTAAGCAGAAGCAGATTAAGCTTCTTCATTTATTAACAAGTGTCTACGGCTGACCGTTGAATATTAATGAGTCAGAAAGAAGAGGATCTTGGGTATTTGATTCCAGTTCATCGAGCATACGACCTTTAACACTGGGAGTAAAAGCCTAAAAAAATTGTTTACAATTTCATTTAAGTTTAGTAAATTTTCCAGGATCGACGAGATGGGGTTTGTCTGCGAGGCAGCCTTGTGTTGGGCAGATGATGCCAAGCGGAAAAGCACGCAGAAATACCCGTGGATGAAAGAACTATCTTGGGTCAAGTTTCCCACTAATCGGCAGCAACGTAGAGCATGGAAAAAATCTGCTTCGTAGAAAAGACAGTTTCGAACTAACTCAAAATTCGCGACTGTGCTCGCGCCATTTTGCACAATGGAACTGCAAAGAACCCTCCAAAATATTTCTTTTGGAACAATTTTGGTCTCGACATTGATCAGGCACGAGAGGAGAGAAACGGTAAAAGCTATAACACACGCAACCCGGCAGCAGCGCTCTGAACATACAAAAATACGTACACATGTGTAGCGTCTGCGCTTCTAAGCTGTTACCGGAAGTGAGCGTCCAAGCAAAAATACCCCGGATGTTGATATCGATAGCTGATATCGCTGCATATCGGCTATATGCGACAAGGAGAATTAGGCCTTCATCTGATTCTCTCAAAGTCGAATCTAGAAGGGGTGGAATTGTTTGAAACAAAGTGTTCATGTTGTCATCTTTTTAAGGAAAGGTCTAAATTTAAAAAAAAAAGAGAGACTTGCAAAAACTAACGCATATACTTATACTCAACATGTCGCCAAAAAGTATACAGTGTGATAATTATAGGTCGACCTAATGCACAGAACCTTATTAACCCCTGTAGAGCCCACAAATGTAAAAATCAACCACAAATGTAAAAATTACCACAAATGTAAAAACATTGCACCCGCAAATATCAAAATACCCACAAATGTCATAACATGTCAACCACAAGTGTAAAATTAACCACAAATGTAATAAAAATCACCCACAAATGTAAAAATCTGTTTAACCACAAATGTAAAAACATTTCGCCTACAAATGTAAAAATTTCCATTTTTACCACAAATGTCATAACACGTCGACCGCAAATGTACAAACTCATTTCTTGCAAATAATGCACCGATGTAAGTTGTTATGGTAAATAGCCACTTGGTCTAATGCCAATTTGGTCTAAACACCAAATGGTCAAACATCATTCGGTCTATTCGTCCATCACCAATTCGTCTAATCTACATTTCGTCTAATAGCCATTTGGTCTAATAATCAGTTTAATAACTTTGTCTAATCACCACTTCGACTACAGCCAATTCGTCTAAAACCTATTTGGTTTAATACCCATTTGGTCTAAAGATCACTTGGTCTAATAATCAGTTCCTCTAATGTTCATTTGGTCCAATCTATTTCGGATAAAAACAGTTGGTCTAATACCCAAATGGTCTAATCATCATTTCGTCTAATAGCCATTTTGTCTAAACCCAGTTGGTCTAACACCCACATCGTCTAATCATCACTTCGTCTAATTACCATTTTTGCTAATCATCGTTTGGTCCAATTCTCAGTTTGGTCTAATGTTCACTTGGTCTAAATATAAATTGGTCAAATACTACAAACAGGTTAGCCTGTCATAGTTATATAGGTTTATTGCCACTTGGGTCTACAGCCAGTTGGTCTAATAACCAATTGGTCTAACATCATTCCGTTTAATATCAGTTGGTCTAATAACCAATTGGTCTAATCATCATTTCGTCCATTTACCATTTGGTCTAATTTTCACTTCGTGTAATAGACCGCTTCTGTAATGTATACAAATTTATGCACTTATATTCTCTGAGCACCTAGTGACGAGCTATTCCATGAACCTGCTTTTTATAAATGAGCCTCAATGCTTGGAATCCAGTTTGCATACATTATATGTTGCTATGTCCGGCAAGCTTTCAGGTTGTCAAGAACAACCTTCGTTTGAAAGGTATGCATAAAATTTGTATACATTACCGAAGCGGTCTATTACCATTTGGTCTATAGTCAATTCGTCTACTGGCCATTTGGTCTAAAACTATTTGATCTAATAACCATTTGGTCCATTATCAATTGGTCTAATTGCCATTTCGTCTAATCAACAAATGGTCTAAACCCAGTTGGTCTAATACCCATGTGGTCTACACATCATTTGGTCCATTTGTCAGTTAGTCTAACCTCAGTCGGTCTATAATCATTTAGTCAACACTCATTTAGTCTAATAAACATTTGGTATAATTGTCATTTGGTCTGATTACCGTTTGGTTTAATCATCGTTTCGTCTAATGACCAACTGGGCTAATTTCTTGTTATCCCTCTACAATACTACTACTCTAGGTGGCTTTGACTAAGCAGTCAGGCCTCGGTTCGGCACACTGGCCGAAATTTTCGAACTTTTTTTTGCAGTAATTGTATGTTACGTTGGATGTTGTTGTTGTTTTTTTTTTTTTTTTTTTGGGGGGGGGGGGGGGGTTGGGGAGTACAAAAAAGAGGAGAAGAAAGGTGACCTGATGGAGCATGGCATGAATTAATTGCATGTGCTTAATTGATTATCTAGTTAATAAATTGATTAATGAAGTAATCAGTTAATATGTTTAGTGAATTTTCAATTATTGTTTTAATGCACTTTGCTTCTGTTATATTGTTTTTTTGCCAAATAGACCAAATGGCTATTAGACGAATAGACTATAGACCAAATGGTAATTAGACGAAATGACAATTAGACCAAATGGTAATTGGACGAAATGATAATTAGGCCAATTTGTTATTGGACCAACTAATATTAGACCGAATGATGTTAGACCAATTTGCTATTAGACCAACAGGCTGTAGACCAAGTGGCAATAATCCCTTAATTTTTAAACAAAACAACAGCGTGCGTCGTATAGTGTAGGCCCTCTACATTTGTGTTATATTTGATTATCACTATAGATTGAAACGATAACATGCAGGTTTCAGGCATTTCTCAACCATTCAATATTTCATCATTAAAAATCTTTATTAACCATATCAGACATCTGAGCAATGCAATTTTTACATTTTATTGCCTGGCTTTGCCAAACTAACATAATTGCAGGCCGATAAATTGTGTATTGCGCAGCTTCGAAAGTCAATGGGATTTTGCGTGTTAAATAGCGGGCGATAAATTGGATTTTTACAATATTTTCGAGTTCGTTCTAGATGTCTGATTCTGTTAATAATAATGATATGGACTGGTCAAGCCCCGGTCACACAGCACTCCACGTCTAAATCACGTACAAAAAATTATGAAAATCTGGTGGACGTGGTCGTAAGTGGTAATTTTTGGTCAATTTTGGTTTGGTCGTGCTTTGTACGGGGTATGGACGTCGGCGGCTGTTCCACTGCTGAAGCACTGCCTAAGCACGGCTAACCACGTCCAGCCACGTCCAGCCACGTGTAAGGCTAAAAAAGTACGCGGAAAATCGATTTGTCAGTGATAAGCCGCTAAACACACGCTATTTCCCGTGATACCAACGCGTAACACCCGTCCGATGACCGTGCTCTGCCCGTGACAGACCGCTAAACTTTCGCGTCTTACCGCGTCTCCCCAAGTTTTAATCACTGCCGGAACACGGATTATCACGTGTGTTTCACGTGTGTTGCACGTCTTTACCACGTGTGCCGCCCGTGGTTGTCCGCGGGCTAAAATTTTGAGCAGTTCAAAACTTTTTGCCGCGTCCGACGCGGTTCCGATTTTTCCCCGCGTCCTGCCACGTCTATAAATCGACCGTGGCTCGTCTTAATCTCAACATCAACGCGAACAACATCGTCTGCTTCACGGGAGACCACTTTTTGACGTGTTTTGGCCGTGATTAAGCCGTAAAGCGCTGTGTGACCGGGGCTTTACTTTCGGGGGATACAACATTAATTAGAGGTGTCGTGGCCTAGTGGATATGTCACCGGACTGTGGATCACATGGTTCGCGGTTCAAGTCCCACCTCGGCACTAAATGTCCTTTGGCAAGACATTAATCTACATTTGCCACTCTCTATACCCAGGTGTTAAATGGGTACCCGGTAGGATGCGAATGTCACTGTGATTGGAATAGTGCATGTGCGCCTGTAAAATGGCAGCCAGACTGGAATGCTCCCTTGTGGAGTGGAGAATGTGCACTATAAGTGCAGAATCGTAATAGGATCCAATAACCAGGGTAATAATACTCTCTAAAGCGCTTTGAGCAGTTACTAACTGCAAAAAGCGCCCTTTAAATGCAGATGATTATTATTATTATTATTATTAATTGCCCTCACTAGAATCGTATTAGTTGATGTTCCGCTATGTAGAGATCGCTGGATTATCTGAATTTTTCTTGCCACTGAAGTTTATGATCAGCTCTTCGACCCCCGTCTTTGTAAACTGATCATAAAGGGAAACCACTAGTAAACGACATAGTTTTGACATTTGTGGTAAAGGGTGCTTCAATATTTTAGGGATTTTAATGGTCAGGAAAACCTCTCACACACGCATACACGCGCACAAACATATACATCTCATAATAACTTATCTTACATGGGTACATTATGCAAGCAACGAGTTTTTACATTTGCGGTCGACATGTTATGACATTTGTGGTAAAAATGGACATTTTTACATTTGTAGGCGAAATGTTTTTTACACTTGTGGGTATTTTTACATTTGTGGTTGACATGTTCTGACATTTGTGGTTATTTTGACATTTGTGGGTGCAATGGTTTTACATTTGTGGTGATTTTTACATTTGTGGTTGATTTTTACATTTGTGGGCTCTACAACCCCCCCCCCCCCCCCCCAAAAAAAAAAAAAAACAAACAAACAAACAAACAAACAAACAAACAAAAAACAAACAAACAAAAAACAAACAAAAAACAAAACAAAACAAAACGAAACAAAGCAAACACAAAAACGGCAGACTAGATCTTGGTTTGGGGAAGGGACGCATCTAGGCTTTTGCCAACCTTTGCTTTTCATCACTATTTGCATTTAGATTATGGAGGGAACGGGGGTAACAGAGTGATTGTGAAAGTCGAGTAGTGACAAGCAGAAATGCAGGAGGTGATAATAATGATGATGCAGCGTTCGTGAAAATATGCAAGCGCAGATTTTAACCTCATCACTCTGGTTGTTAAAATGCTTTTAATATATATATATTTGTTGTAAAATAGTGAAGTAGATCTTAAACAAATGACTGGATGAACACGCTTGACCAGGCATTTATTTTGCTTTACATGTAATTTAGGTGCTGACCGGTCATTAGGAGAGTATAATGACTGGTCATAAGTCACTTCATGCAGTACAGGGCGCATTAACAAGTGTACATCACCGCGCTTTCTTTCTTCATGGGACCGTCGTACAGTCTATGCATGGGACTTTCAATGCGCGCACTCAGACTGGCCGTTGCTTATACATTTCGTGTTTGTACAGAACTCAAATGGTTGTGATTCTGTTAGAGATTAGTGGTATAATAATTAGAGTATAAACAATAGTACTTAAAGGTCATTACAAATACTTACAGGAGCAGCATCTCCAGTAACAAGGAATGGACAACGTTTTGGCTTGTCAAACCATTATTACCACAGAAGATACGAATGTATAGTGCTAGAAATAATACACCGATCAGACTCAGAGTCATGATGAGTTTCGAATTTTCGACCTTTCATTTCAGATCATCTTCAGGAACTAAAACTGTTTATATATAACCTGAAAGTTGACATCAAGTGAACTCAATCAGATTTCTTTTTTAATATCATTATTTTTCTGTTTCTAATTTATCTGATTGAGTTCACTTGACGTCAAACTTTCAGACTATATATAAACAGTCCAGGTTCACTTATATTTTAGTTCCTGAAGATGATTTGGAATAAAAGGTCAAAAAACCAACATTGTTTGGATTGGATTTTTAAAAAATACAGCCCATACAGAACAAAAACCAAAATGAAATTATTGTGGATTGACGATGGTTGCTTCACATGTTTAGTATAAACACCTAATTCAAGTTTGGTCAAATAGAAACATAACCGCATTTGGGTAAAGTAACTCTTGTTAAAACACTTTTCATTTCGCAATTCAATTATTCTCTCCTTGCCAAATCCGCCACCTCTATTTATAAAAGAGCTGGACAAACTCTTTTGCAGTTTTTGTGGAAAAAGAAACCTGATGTCTAATTCCTATGTGGATGGCGGTATGGAATGCCATTACGGAAATAAATATAATTGTTCAACATCAATACAAATTATATTTCTCTTTTACAAAAGCATTTCACTCCAGGCAATATGTATTTCACATTTCACAAAAATTCATTTCACTTTTCACAAAAATTCATTTCACTTTTCACAGAAATTCATTTCACTTTTCACAGAAATTCATTTCACTTTTCACAGAAATTCATTTCACTTTTCACAGAAATTCATTTCACTTTTCACAGAAATTCATTTCACTTTTCATAAAATATTCATTTCACTTTTCCCAAAAATTCTTTTCACTTTTCACAGAAATTCATTTCACTTTTCACAAAAATTCATTTCACTTTTCACAAAAAAAAATTCATTTCATTTTACGCAAAAATCATTTCACTTTCCGCCAATGGCATTCCATAGTGCGTATAGTCGAAATCATTTCACTTTCAATAAAACCATTTCACTCTGATTAAAACCATTTCACTAAGATAAAAATACGTTCCTCTTTTTTCTCGGCCTAAAGGTGGCCCCACGGTCGACCTCGGCACAGTACAGGCTATCAGCTAGGCGCGCTGCACTCGCTGCACTCGGTCTACTGGAAGTCAAGTTACTAGTAACTTGACTTCCAGTAGACCGAGTGCATTACACATGGCCAAACTATTAAATTCAGCTAGTGCTTGCCATTTAAAAAAACTAGCAAAATTTGTCAGAATAATTATGTTACATTTTTCTTCAACGCCTAAGGAGAAAGACAGTAGTTTTGTTATTGAAAGTAAAATGGAGACGAATGCATGTACACGTAGTGGTAGAGTAGTTAAACGTCCTATACGCCTTGATTTGTAAATGTGTTTATTTATATATTATATTCTCACGTGTATATGTACATTATCACTTATGTTTTTGTTATCATATATTGTAAATATGTTTGTACTCTCATACTCCGAGAGGGGGTCGATAGAGTCAATAAAATCTTACAAAATGGGCCTGACCACTTGGCCTGACTCGGGGAAATTCGGATACAATCAGGTCCAATCGTGCGCTACCGAAGGAATGTTATTGCCGAATTCCTCGCGTGATCGTTAACTCGAATCCCTGCATACGTAACCGACAAATGAGATTCAAATACTCAAGAACGCGCGATCTTGTTTACTCAAATTTGGGTCAATGTGCGAACTTTTATTAGCTGCACGCGATAAATTGAAGTCGCTTTGAACTTTGATCCAGAGAAAGGAGCAGCCAACTGTAAAACCGCCCATAGATTGCGACTTGTCGCTCCCTTTAAGTTACAGGTCAGTCTGAGTACTACTGATAGGAGGTCTAAGGGAGCGAGGACAGACGAAAAACAGAGCAAAGGCATCGAAATTAACTAGACATCTAAAGAATAAACGTACCTTTCATGTTGATTCTGCCAGAATTCCGAAACCGTACCGTTTATCTATAGGCCTATGTACAGTACGTTACACCAAGCTGCTGCTGAATGCGAGATATTCAGCAGCTATACTCTACCAGTGCAGCATGCGCTGGCTGCCTGCGCTGCCGGACCGGCCGCGCCGGCTATAGCCTAGCAAACGCAGCGCGCCTAGCTGATAGTGATAGCCTGTACTGTGCCGAGGTCGACCGTGGCTATAATAGGTCTAAGGAGCACCTCAAAATCCGACTGGCGCCACCTTTAGGCCGGGAAAAAAGAGGAACGTATTTTTATCTGAGTGAAATGGTTTTTATCAGAGTGAAATGGTTTTGTTGAAAGTGAAATGATTTCGACTGTACGCACTATGGAATGCCATTGGCGGAAAGTCAAAAAGGATTTTTGCGTAAAGTGAAATGAATTTTTTTGTGAAAAGTGAAATGAATTTTTCTGAAAAGTGAAATGAATTTCTGTGAAAAGTGAAATGAATTTCTGTAAAAAGTGAAATGATTTTTTTCTGAAAAGTGAAATGAATTTCTGTGAAAAGTGAAATGAATTTTTCTGAAAAGTGAAATGAATTTCTGTGAAAAGTGAAATGAATTTTTTATGAAAAGTGAAATGAATTTCTATGAAAAGTGAAATGAATTTCTGTGAAAAGCGAAATTAATTTTTGTGAAAAGTGAAATGAATTTTTGTGAAAAGTGAAATGAATTTTTGTGAAAAGTGAAATGAATTCCTGTGAAAAGCGAAATGGATTTTTGTGAAAATGAAATACATATTGCCTGGAGTGAAATGCCTTTGTAAAAGAGAAATATAATTTGTATTGATGTTGAATAATTATATTTATTTCCGTAATGGCATTCCATATGGCGGTGTGAAGATGGTAAACACTGAATGTTTCTTTTCTTCGTTAAAAATAACTTGGATATGAAGAATGTACAACGGATTCATTGACAGTATATGTTTAAATTCTTTTCTGAGCTTTGTCCCATTCCCAGATTGTAATTTTAAACTTTATAGTCATGGTTATTTAGAAAAGTTTATCGACCTGATAACAAATCCTTTTTGGAAATATGCAATTTCTTCATGATGTAGTTTAAGGAAAGCAAACAGATGTTCCAGCAAAGGATAATTTTTTTTCTGAACTCCTTTGTCATAATGAAGACATTCTAATACATCTATTTTTTTTTCAATTTTAGACACTGGAGCCAGAAGGGTTTAAGATTTGTCAATGACTTAATTGGTGCAGATGGTCAAGATTTAAGTAAACAAAAAATTATTGAAATTTACGATATTTCCATTGATTACCTAACATATTTTATGATACATCAGGAGATTAGTTAATTTTGTGAAGTTAACCACAAAAGCTTGAGGCCTGTGATGGGGTCGCCATTACAGACACATAATACATAAATTTCATAATGATAATACAACTGATTTTAAAAACCTCGCTGTAAAATGGGGTGAAAAAATCCAAACATGGTAATGAAGCAGACCCTTTCCATTCTTTGAATTGTGCACCACATACCTCCAGCCTATAACCCATTTGGAGGGGTCAATAGGCAGTGCCCCCCCCCCCCCCCCCCCCCCCCCCCCCTTCCGACAAATTTTAGATAAGAGAATAGTGCAAGGTGAATAATCATCAAAATGGTGTTAAATTCTAATAAATTATGGAGATATTTTCCATCAATTTTCTGCGCAATGAGACATCGCAAAACGGTGATATTATTGTAAGTTACAAACTAAAAAAGATGCTGTGTGGATTACAATATTGTGATGTCCGAATATATTGAAATTCGAAGTCTGCTTAAAATCTTTAAACTATAAAGAGAACCATCGGATTTTACATCAAGAACTCATAGATAATCATGGTCTTGCATGTAATGCCTGAGAAATAAATCATTGAATTCGGAGTTGTATATATTTTCACTGTCTTATCAAAGGTCAATAGTAACGTACCAAGACATGAACTCCGACATTCGAATCCACAAACAGGAAAAAAAGGTCACTTGACCACGACACCTCTTTTCAACCATGATTCAAGCCCGCAACAATGTACAATAACTCAAACTTATGCCATTGCTATCCGATTATAAAGGAATCTTTGTGGATCTTCCTCTTTACAAGAGTGTAAAATTGTATTGTGAAGCAATTTTGAAGTGGTTAAAACTATACTTTTGCTGTTTGATAACTTAGTTAGTTTACCAGCAGCATCACAACAATATTTTAAATTTCTATAATTATTTGTCATAATTAAGATATCATTTATTATTACGTTATATTAACCAAAAATCATGATATTAATAAAATTATGGGCCAATGCAGGCGAGTTCTGTTGTGTCTGATGATACAAGAAAACGAATTCATTAACTTGTTCATTCATTGTTCTTGGCGTTCCCAACCCGAGCTTTATCTTTCGTTTTTACCTCCACCTATACATCAAACATTTACTAAACTCAATACTTTGTTATTGCACCTTTCATTTGAAAGTAAGGAATGTCAATGACATAATTATAGCGTAGTGCAAATTACTCGTGAACTTTGGTTGTTTCTCTGAAATTCTGTCTAAATATATACATCATAATCATCTTCATGATTAATAGTAATTGAACCCTCGCCTGTCAACAAAATTGTTATATGATATCATTGTTTCTCAATATCTTAATGATAAAAGGCTTATACATGTACTTTAACCTTCAGTGGCGGATTCAGGATTTTATGATAGAGGGACACCCCTGCCTCCTAAATTCATACTTTTGAATCATGGTCGGAAATGGAGAGGATGTATATAGGTAAAGCGATATCTTATATACATATTCACATGAAACTTTAATGGCTAGAGGGGCGGGAGGGGTGGGTCATATGCTGTTGCTCGGGAGTCATTACAACGTTTGACCAACTTTGTTACAGCTTGTCACGAGCAATGTGGCGCACACTCCTTTCGCGCACACTCCTTTCCATGTATAAGTGCTTGCACGAGGAAGCAACAAACGTCATTCTGCTATGTATTGAAACCGAGTTGACCCAATTATGTGAATATTAGACGCTGACACCCCCTCCTTCCCTCCCTCTCTTCCATTCCCATCCCTCCCCCTCCCTTCCTCGCCTCTGGATCAGTCAATGAACCTTGTCCCTTTCTCAAACAATAATTGTTTGCACAATAAGAGCATTCAATCGATATAGGAATAAATCCACATTAATACAGTGATAAGGAATGTGAGGCACAAAATGGTGATCCTAAATTCATTCCTGCCTTTATTTCATAAATAGTACAATATTAGACTTTGGGCTTCGACTGGGTTTAAGTTAGGGGTTTGGTAACTTTTATTGCACAGAATCATACAAAGGATGAACCATATCAAACAGTGATCCAACATTTTACTCTAGGTTTTCTTTCATGTAAAATAGAGGACTAGTGGTTTGGCTGTGGTCGGTTTTGTTTAGCATTATAGGACCATGTTTAAAGTTAGGAACTCGGCTGATTATAAATTAATCAGGAAGCAATTGTCGCCGGATGATATGTCGTACAAAGTCACATAAACAACCTTGTAGACCGTTACTGGAAATTATGTTGCGGTATAAAAACAAAATCGAAAAGGGTGTTGTTTACAAGTAGCCATGGCTACAATAATAAGAGAGAGAGAGAGAGAGAGAGAGAAAGATGGCATTACCCATATGACGCTGCACCTTTTGAAAATTCACTAATATCAAACGAGAAAAGCCAAATGTTGGGAACTTACATGGGTTGGAGAAAGGATGAATAAAGTTCGAAACATTTGTGTTGATTTTTACAAAACGAAGTTTTGTTAGTGCCGTGGCAGGGAATCGAACCGTGTACCTTGTGATCAGCTACTCCTAAAGTTGATGACGACTTACATGTAGTAGGCGTGTAGGCAACCTGCCAATTTCATGAGCTCCTTTTCCGTGACTGTCCGGTCCAACTTATGGGTCAAAAAGCAAAACCAAAGTAACCTTGCTGCGGAATAAATTTGTGTTATACAGTACATCATAATTACGGACGTTTGGGTATGCAGTTGGCCTATCAGATGAAAACCTTTAGGTGTATCTATATAGATACATACAAATCTATGAATTTATATTGTCAAGGTCTGTGGCATCAAGACAACTCATACAGCCCCATGCCAAGATAAAATTCATAAACACAATATAAAACAAGCAAAAGATACGACTGCGTCTTCAATATGCCTCCGCTTGTATTCAGATAATTCCTGATCACCTACAAGTATAATATAATTGATGCGCATTCGTCAAATGGTTATTGCGAAATTGTGATTTAAAACACTAAAATCCTATATTACTAATTGACCTCTGACTTATAAAGCAATATAATCAGTTGTTCGAGATATCGTGGAAATGTAGCCCAAAACTGTATTAATATGTAAATTGGCCGCTGAGACCTGCAACCTGTGACCTTTGACCTACTTACCCACAAATTCTAATCAGTTCCTCTTTCTATGGGTATACATACTGGTACCAAGTTTGAAGTTCTTACCTCAAACAGTTCTTCAGAAATCGCGGTAACGGTGCTAAAAACCAAGAATAGCACGTAATTTCATGTAAATTGACCTCTGTGACCTCTGAACTTTGACCTACCTACCCCAAAATCTAATCAGTTCCTCTTTCTATGGGGATACATACTGGTACCAAGTTTGAAGTTCTTACCTCAAACAGTTCTTCAGAAATAGCGGTAACGGGGCTAAAAACCAAGAATTTCATGTAATTTCATGTAAATTGACCTCTGTGACCTCTGACCTTTGACCTTCTTACCCCAAAATCTAATCAGTTCATCTTCGTATAGGGATACATACTAGTACCAAGATTGAAGTTCTTACCTCAAACAGTTCTTGAGATATTAAGGTAACGGTGCTAAAAACCAGTAATTTCATATAATTTCATATAATTTTATGTAAATTGACCTCTGTGACCTCTCACCTTTGACCTACTTACCCCAAAATCTAATCAGTTCATCTTCGTATACCAAGTTTGAGGTTCCTAGCTCAAATGATTCTTCAGATATCGCGGTAAAAAGAAGTGGGACGGACGGACGGACAACCCGAAAACATAATGCCACCGGTACCCACCTTCGGTGGGCGGAGGCATAAAAATTTACAAAATTTACCGTGATTTTCTTGCCTGTAATATCTCCGGCGCCTCGCACTACTGCAAGCGTGCCAAAACCTATCATCTTAATGTGCATAAGATTCGTAACATACTTCCCCCTTGAAAGGAAGTTCTATCTGTAATCAGCTAGAACATTCTCTCTTACACATGAAAAGACAAATTGCGAGAGGTCCTGGGTTTGATACCGGACAAGCCCCCAATGTGCCAAGGTGCGGGGCATCAGCACAACTCATGAAGCCTCACACCAAGATCAAATTCATAATACAATACAGTGCGTCCCAGAAAAAAGGAAACCGAGACGGTCGGTCAGTTATTTTTCCGGTAGAACAAAACAATTCGTGAAATATTATATGCATCATTATGAAGTTCAGTTTTTCTTCTTTCTTTTGGACACCTAATACGATACGAAAGGGTCACGCATAGGTGAGCACGATGAGTTTAAATTTAAATGTCAAAATCAGGTTGCACAGAATAAGTGGTCAAGATTTGTAAGGACGCAGAAACCTTGCCTTAGAAAGGAATGGTTCATTAGCATTTCTTTTATGTTCTTGGTTATGTTTCTTTCACCAAATCTCTCCTTCCTCCCTCCCTCTCTCCTTTTCCCACTCACCCCCGCCCCCCCCCCCCCCTTTCGCCTCTGGATCAATTGTCAGGATGCCTCCGTGCTGGTCAAAATATATTACCGCTGCTGACGGCTGTAGTTACCATCACCAACCGTCAGCTACTGCACACCACCATGCTTACCAGCAATCACTCATCCGTCGATGGCAATCGGTCACCTCTCTCGCCTCTTCACAGCAGCAGACAATTGGTCATCCGTCGAACAATAAAACACTTGATTTAAATATTCCTCACCAGCAATCACTGTCTTTCATTAGCCCGTTAATTAACGCAATAAATTACTCTGAAGACTGTTTGTTGCTTTAGTAGCATATTTAATTATCTCCAAACAACATTGGATGGCAACATCTATTAACAGATCAGAAGGAATAGTCCATAGGCTGCAGAGTACATGCCTGATGGAGACCTCTGTGAAATCCATGGAACCATAGTGGGGCTGATACAGTGTGAAGGCTAGTCTGAAAAACACAATCCAACCAATTTAGTCATGTACTCTACTATATCGACGTATATAACAAACCATTGACGTAACAGGTAGCCAAACTGACACGTTTATTAAAAACAACATAATCCGTACTAGATTATCAAATATAACCACTGATTCTCCTCAAGATAAATTTTGTAACAAGTACACTACCAATATTGGTCATCATAAACCCCCATATTATTAAAATATGGGAATTACGCAAATTTTCCTGCCTAAAATCCTTCATGTACCGATACGTTGGTTTGCACGTTATAACAGATGTGCTGCCACTTAAACATATCCCTCACGACATAATGAGTGCTAAAACATTTGGCATTGGTCCGTTACAATATACTGTTATTCACAAAGTAAGATATCTTTAAAATGAAATCACATGAACAGGCCCGTAACTAGGGGGGTTCAGGGGATTCGAACGAACCCCCCCCCCCCCCCCCCCCCCCCCCCCCCCGTTGGCGAACAGAGGTCCGCTTAAAGGGAGCGACAAGTCGCAATCTATGGGCGCTTTTACAGTTGGCTGCTCCTTTCTCTGGATCAAAGTTCGAAGCGACTTCAATTTATCGTGCGCAGCTAATAAAAGTTCGCACATTGATCCAAATTTCAGTAAACAAGATTGCGCGTTCTTTATCCCAGTATTTGAATCTCATTGGTCGGTTGCGTATGGAGGGATTCGAGTTAACGATCGCGCGAGGAATCCGGCAATAACATTCCTTCGGTAGCGCACGATTGGACCTGATTGTATCCGAATTTCCCCGAGTCAGGGCAACTGGTCAGGCCCATGGATTACGACTTGCCACTCCCTTTAAAAAAAAGCGAGGGGAGAGATGATGGAAAATGAAAAATAAAGTGATAAAATATCGGTCTTTCCATCTATTTAATACATTTTATTTTCATTTTGTCCCGTAACTTCCTAATCTGGCAAATCTATAATTAATCAATGTCGTCTTTCACCATTCATTTTCGAATTTTGTACATTATGCCATGTTGCAATCGATTTTCTTTCAAAGCGTCATTCAAAGAATTATTCAAATTCGTTTGTAGTATCGCCCCCAAACTGGCGAGCAGAAATCTGCTTCAACAACAACAACAAAAAGAATCATTAGGCGAAAAAAATTATCCAAAGTGACATCAGAATAGTGATTTTTTAGGTTAAATTATTAAAAACATTTTCATACCAACTGGCTTCGATAGGGGAGAGGCGCACAAGGGGGTCACGTGAAAGGGGAGAGAGGAAGGAAAGTGGAAAATAATGTGAGATAATAACGTTTCCAGCCGGGTTTCCTTCAATTTGAACACTTGCTATTGTCCTGCATCTTAATAATAAGGCCAAAGACGTATACTGTCTTGGCCATTCATTTTCGGAATTTATTGTTCACTTTGCTATCGATTTTGTCAAAGACTGAAAGAGTATAAAGAGTTATTCAAATAGTCACCCGTTGTAAGGTCTTGTCTATGTGATGAATTTGAATGACAATTTCTTGAAATCGACTTCCCAAAGATGAATTTGATGATAACATTTTGCAGCGGATTGCCAGGTCGGACGAATTCGAATAAAATCTGACGAAAATGAATGAGATATGGAAAAGAGAGAGGGGTATTTAATGTCTCTGTTCACTTTAAAATGAAAAATTTTCCCGCTCTCAAATTGCATGGAGTACTCCTGGCGGACCCGGTCTAGTCATTCAGGCCCTTAAATTATGGCCCTCTAATACAGCCTGTTCAACCGGAGTGCCATGAGAGTATTTTATAAACATCGACTTCTTGGAAACTATAATCAGAAATAACAAGATGCCCCAATATAACACTTGGGGTGTTTTGGAAACATTTGGGAGATAGTAAAGTGCGTTTTCGTCGCTCGCTTCGCTCATTCACCAAACTCTGAAACGAGATAGTTTCAGGCAGCGAGAATATTTCCATAGTATATGTTATTGTAATATGTCCATGAATATTCAATGTTATGACAATTTTCGGGCACGTCACTGCCTTATCGCCACCGCGCCCAGAAATTAGGGTTACCTTACTTTCTATATTGAAATGAGCAACAAATTAAAGTGCATTTTTTTTCGCTCGCTTCGCTCGCTCGCAAATCTTAGAAATGAGATAGTTTCAGGCAGCGAGGCCCATGAATATTTCCATAGGATGTTATTGCAATATTCAGGCACGTCGTTGCCCTATCGCCATGACACCCAAATATTAGGGTTGATTTTCTATAAAAGAACAACAGCAAAGTGCCCCCCCCCCCCCCCCCCCGTTCGCTTCACTTCCTAAAACTTTATTAATATGAATGATTCCTACATGTGGCAGCTAGATGACCGGAGATATAGCTTTACATTTCACCTATTGGTGACTAATGAAATAAAATTATAAGTACATTTTATTTTTCTCTCGCTCGCTTTGCTCGCTCGCAGTATTTGGAATCCAACACAGTGGTAGTATATGTTCGGGCTTCACATTTGACCCACCCCCTGTCAAATTTTGACTACGCTCATGCCCATATCCTTGTAGGGGCACAACCCCCTGACCCGACACGCCTACTCGGTCGCTTCGCTCCCTCAGAAAGGTCCACTTTTTCCAATGTTGAACCCCCCGCAAAAAATCCTAGTTACGGGCCTGATGAATAGCATCAAGTTTTCAAGATTTAGGTTTCACAGCCACCGTTCCAATTCTTGTTTTTT
This sequence comes from Heliocidaris erythrogramma, assembly GCA_025617745.1. Taxonomy (NCBI): domain Eukaryota; kingdom Metazoa; phylum Echinodermata; class Echinoidea; order Camarodonta; family Echinometridae; genus Heliocidaris; species Heliocidaris erythrogramma. The sequence goes on along the minus strand of CM046854.1, from coordinate 37,777,938 downwards.
ATCATGATGATTCACAGCACTGGTATGGCTCCAAATATTTCTCTAAAAAAACATGCAAACTGGCAGACATCTGCTTTATTTCAAAATAAAACTAGCCTTCTGTTCTGTATGTGACCATTAAGACTGTCAGTAGTCTAATTTCTTTTCACATATGATTCGCTCCCAATCCTCTGCTCCCCTACCCCTGATTCTTCAGGACTTCACACTCCTTTCCTACACATGTCTCTCCATTTAGCCAACACCTATGACATTCTTTTGAAATAAGATTTTATCTCTCATTAAATTACGCTACATTATTTTCCGTTCTCCCTATGCTCACGACAGAACGGTATAATTTGTTTATACATTTTCTTCTCTATTATGTTCATTTTTTAAATTTCCATCCCAGGTAATGACACTAAATCAAACATAAGTAAAACAATACAGTAAAACAGGTAAAACAAATTATCGTGTTGTACAGCTCATTAATTCGCTGTCAAATTAAACGTCTCTGCAATGTTTTTGATATCGCGTAGTCAATCAATATCGTTACATTAAAATTGATGTGTACACATCAATTTCTAGTAGGGTTACCACATGGCTTTTTACGCCTGGGTGTATATACAAGGAAAATCAACAATCCTTATATTAACAAATGATAACTAATCAACTATTTCTCTCCCTATAAATTCTGTTCAGACACATGACTTACATAAGAAAAAAAGAAAGAAAACAAACAACCCAATGTTGACAATATTAAAGATTTTGAAAGAGGAGAAGCTGATCATTTAGGCCATCTAAAAATCCCGTCCTGTATGAGTTCATGTAAAAACTATGGTGCAATATGAAATTTATATATATACCCTAACGCACTCTCCTTTAAAAACAATACATACAATCTTTTTTTTTTAATTATTTAGCAGGTCATATTATAGACCATCCGATTTTTATTGCTACTCCACTATTTTATTAACACCAATGACAAGACTATTCATTGAAAATATCTACAAACTGCGCTGAGCAAAAGAAAATGAGTATGCAGCACCCAACTTAAATATCTACTTAATTACCTGTAATCACCATGCACTGGATGCCACGGAATTGATGGCCATTTCGAGAACTATAAACTCGAAAAGCAAAACAGTATAAATCTGCATTATTTATTCAGCGCCTCAGTGCCAATATGACAAAACTGATGATTAATCTGAATTTGTGAAAAGACCAGATTTCATAATAACTAAAAACAAACTTGGTATTTTCCGCTAATTTCAAAAGTAGCGTCTGACCTGTGTGGTGTACGTAACATGACAATATTTATTCTGCAAGTTTCAACAAAAGCCATGGATACGGTATATACACTATGAACACGATGACAAAGAGAGCGGACAAAATATACAGCTCCTCATTGTACCCTCCACAATTGCTCTGGTAGACAAAAGAACATCCCTTCATTACTATTATGTAAAATAAGCAGAACAGGTGAATATGCATGTGACACCTGTTCTACATATTTTTACATAATAGCAATGAAGGGATGTTCTTTTGTCTACCAGGGCAATTGTGGAAGGTACAATGAGGAGCTGTATATTTTGTCCGCTTCTCTGTTCACCATGTTCATAGTGATATTTTACTAAAGGGTACATTAGACACACAACAATGCGGTTTATTTCGTCATAATAGCGCCCCCTACATTAGGTAGACAGTTGGTACATTAGGTCGACAGTTGACCATAGAAATAAGACAAAAACTGTCCTCCTAATGTACCCTTTAGGGGTATATATATATATAACCGCACAACAAGGGTCCCAAGTCCTTGTGTTGCCATAAAGCCATTATGGTAATAGCTGGGAGGGCGCATTGTTATACATAATGTATAATTTGTATATATATATATATATATACAAATTAAACAAAGTCTGTATTAACCGTTTTATATTTTCCACCTTCGTTAACTCAACCCAAGGTAATATCAACAAAACTTTATCTTAAGGAAAGACAGTAATTCTTTTTGCGATTCAATGAGCTGAATGCAATTATGGTGGTTTATGTTTGATAGGTAGCTGTAATTATTTTTTGTATTTAGATATAAGTCCTCCAACCTCTGCTTTCTTTAGAGCTTCGTCAAGATCCTCGACGAATCCACCCTTGTCCGTCTTCCACTCCTGCAAGAGTTCTTTGGAAGCAGCTATGGTGTCCATGAGATGTTTCTTCTTAATTGTTTGATGGTAGTTATAGCCATATCCCAGGGCTTCGAAAAGTTGGCTGTACTTTCCGTCCGGTAAAAGTTTGGATAACTCAGTGATCTCCTCATCCGTTACTTCTCTTTTGTTTGACCTAGAATATATATAAATGTACATTAATTCAATGTTGTTAGTATCCTTAACATACATTTCTTTGATATAATGGTAAAAACAAATAGTCTGCTGATGGCAGGGTTAAAATCTACGTTTTTTAATTGGGACACAGTAATTCATCAAGATATCAAAGCGTATAATAATAATAATAATAACATTGATGATAATAATAATAATTACCATCATAATATAATAAAGAATTATTTTATTATAATCATCAAAGGAATAATATTTGTAATAATAATAATAAGGGTAGAATAGTCTACATGTATCATTTTTTTAATCACGAGTGTAGTTATTATACATAGGCCATACATATTTCACGAAAAAGGGTATCTAGGAAGATATTTGCACTTAGTGTCATGTTAAAAGGTTTTCTTCCACTTCTGAAAATGCATATTAAAAACACGAAAACGGTAATGGGAAACAAGATTATATGGGTGTTGACAATAATATGGAATTCACATTCGATTCACTTAGCTACTTATGATTATGATCATACCTATAGCACTATACGATTATTCATAATGTAAGACGTATATAACTTTTACCTTTCTTGTTGATGTTTCCCCTTACTAAACGATAATCACTTTTCAATGAAGAAAAAAAAATTCAGTGATTTCTTTTTTCTTACAGTTTGTGCCAAACTGATGAGGAAATCAAATCTACTTTTATTATCGCGTCATAATGTTAATAAGGGCAATTCCATGAAAAATGTTCACTTTAGTAAAAAAATGAAGTTTGCAATTGCACTTAAACTCTCAAATATTCTTGAAAAGTAATGTATAAATGTTCATTTTCCAATAGACAAATCATTAAACTGACAAATTTTCGTATTTTTTTCCACCAGTGAATATCTAATATGATGTATCGCAATAACACAAAAATGTGGCTATTTTTGAAGAGTTTATTCTTCCTGTCTCTAATGAAGGCCTAAAATCTACTGGAGGTCTCCTTCAACTTTTAAACAGTAGTTCAGTGTACATATCAACAGAAAATCACAATGAATGTTTATATCATTCATCAATTTTCGAGGCATTGATCCTCAAAATTGTGTGATTTCTTTATCATTAGAAGTGTCATGTCCGTTACGTTTTTCACTTAAAGTTTTCATAGCCAACAGGAAATTTGTATTTGGTTACTGTAAATTCAGTTTCTATGTTAGAACTAAATCCCCTTACATGTGTAGCAACCATTTTTCCTTACCACTGTCAGTTTTCAAGCAAATGGCGTAACGGACATGACACTTTGCGTAACGGACATGACACTTTATATACGACAAGTGGCAGAAACCACATTGTGGGCTCCATTTAATAAGATTGATTATTATTTTCAATTGCTTGAGGATAGTGGGATGTTTCTAGATACTAGTGACTCATAAATATAAATCTGCTTGTTATATTTAAGACACAACAACAAGCAGATTTTCCAGTTTACCCATGGAAGTCTGTAGATTTCAGATGATCTTGCTAGCCATGTTATGTAATCCCATTCCAACATCTTGATCATGATTGATGACCAACATGCAGCAGCAGGTATGTCCCTGTTTATTTACATAGTGGATTACTGAAGCCAAGACAATGCAGTTCCACTATTGGCCATCTCCCTATAGCACTTTTCCATGATAACTTAGACCTCATTTCATAATGACACTGGTTTTGTGGAACTGCTTTAGTGCATGTTGCAGATACATGTAGTTAACTTTCTTTCTTTAAAACTGATGTGAATCATTCAGGACATTTTCATGATATGTTCAAACTTTTGATCAGGTCTGGTTCATTAAGTTTTCTTTGCCTCAAAGCTTGAGACGTGCTCTACTTTGTTGTATGTTGTTGTGGTACTCTAAGCATTATATTCCATGCATTGTAGTATAGTTGTTAGATCACTAAAACCTGCAAAAAAGAACTTAGATGTGTTACTATTTAACATTTGGTAGTAGTACTGAGCTGTTAGTTTTGTCTTTTTTATGCCAAATGTTTTTTTGAAAGAAAGAAGCGAAGATATGGTTCACTTCACAAGGGTGTCATGTCCGTTACGCTAGCATATTAATACTATCTGAGAAATATTAGCCTATAAAGGAGAAAACACCATAGCATCAACTAATAATTTGTTCTGTTTTGGTATGGAGGGTAGTATTAACTAAAATGTATCATAAATTGTAGCTAGCTGGTGCAGAAGCCAGTTTGCTTTATTTTTTATATCTTGTGTAAACATTGAAAAACCAACCCTTCTAAAATTACAGAAATATATGAGATAGTACAGAATACCAGTTATGATGTGTGTCCCTATCTTTCAACCTTACTATATGAACAATAAAATATCTGCCATATCTCGTAATAAAACAAATATGTCCGCTCACAAAAAGTGGACAAAAATGTCATGTCCGTTACGCTCAATGCGTCATGTCCGTTACGCTACATTCTGAGCTATAAAAAAAGAATGCAATGTAAAACTAATCTCAAACATGAATTTATGATTACAGCATGATTTTAAGTTTTAATTAATACCCAAACCAGGTTCATTCTATCCCAAAACTCACAGGAATTTTCATAATAAAAAGTAGGTTAAAAAGCCTTGTCCATTTTGTGTCATGTCCGTTACGCTCACAACGAGTGCATTTTCTCCACAACCGTTCAATAAAATGATGTGAAATTTCATGAGTATATCCCTGATAGTCAAATGTGTCTGATAAACTCAATAAAAATTGTTTGGAGACTGCCAATTCTATTGTGTGATGTTTTGAATTACAAAAAACTGTCTGAATGTCATGTCCGTTACGCTGGAATTGACCATATACAGAAGTACCTTCAAATTATAATGTATGATACTGCCGTAGTCAAATATTTCCTTTGCGGAGAATGGTCAAGTAACTGTAAAACCTGTATCTGGACATATAACTAATATGCGAAGGTAGTGGAAGATTGCAAATTCATTTAACACGTTAAACTTTGTTAATCGTAAATATATAGTTTAAATATACGTACGAGCTTGTACTGTCCACATTTGAAGCTGAAGGGGAAGGATTTTCCTTTTGGCCTTGTGCTGGACTTTTGGCTATAAAACCAAACGATACGAAGCAAAATTATATTGACTGTTTATTGACTGTTTCGTATGTGTTTCCTGCTATCATATATTTTGGGGGATTAACTTCAAAGTAAATTTTTACAAAGACATGGTGATCTCATACTACAAAAGTTGATTATTTCTAGAAAATTTTTAAAAGGTTTTATCATTTCCCTTTTAAAGTAATAGTGTTGTACAAAATATGAAGGAACTTGTATAGGAATATACATTGTAATTTGTTTTGTTAAGTGAAAAAATGGTTTATAATTGCATAAACTGGTGCATAAACGACATAGGCCTAACCATAGTGAGAATCCATCATACCTTGCGCAGAGAAGAATTCATCCGCCAGTTCCGCCAAATCAGAGTCATTTAGTGCTGTCACCAAGACCGGAATTTGGTTTGCCTTAGGGGTCTTCCTTTTCCAATCAAAAAGCATAGAGGAGGTCCCTTCTGAGCTTTCATTTCTCTTATTTGAACTGATGTACATTTCGACTTTACTTCGCCTAAATCCGAGTTTGATGCCTAACGTAGGCAAGTTCTTGTCATTCGCCAGAGCATCAGCTAATTCAGTTAGTTTCTCTTCCGTTAAACCATCAGCCATGATTAAGGTTCACTGATGTTTCTTTTCGAAAGAACTTGTAAAGAAAAGATAGGAAAATTGTGTACTAAACATTAATGGAAATAATGGCAAAGTACAAAATATGTGAATTTCCAGATACTACTATGTCTACTACTATTACTACTAGTAGTAGTCTAATACTACTACTACTTTTACTACAACTACTATATACATCTACCAGGGGCGGATCCAGGATTTAGTAAAAGAGGGGGCACAAAAATGAAAGTTTGTGGGGGGGGGGGGTGGGGGGGGGGGGTTGGGGTTAGGGACAAAAAAAAAATTTCGCCAAACCTTCAAAAATCGCTTAGTAAGGGGTTATGGGTCCAGTTTCCCTCCATAATTCCCTGACAAGCAAAACAAAAAACAAAAAAAAAGGTCTTCACTCTAAAAGGGGGGGGGGGGGGGCACAATCGAGAAAATGGCGGATCGTCTATGGTAAAAATTCATACTTCTCTTCCAAAAGGGGGGCACGGGCCGGCTGTGCCCCCCCCCCCCCCTGGATCCGCCAATGCATCTACCACTAATTCTATAAAAATATGGGTCTCCTTTTTCTAAAAGTTGACAAACCTCCATTTGTACCCCCACCCCCTTATACTAAATGCTGGATCCGCCCCTTACTACTACTACTACTACTACTACTACTACTACAATACTACTACTACTGCTGCTACTGCTGCTGCTGCTACTATTACTTCTACTACTATTACTTCTACTACTAGTACTACTACTACTACTACTACTACTCTATATACTTCTACCACTAATTTTACTACTACTGTTACTACTACTACTATTACTACTACTACTGCTGCTGCTGCTTCAAATCAAATGCATCCGAAGAGCATTAAACACTACTTGCTCTATATAATCATGATATTTTGCTTAACATTGATTGGAATGGTAATATAATTATCTAAGAATAATACAGTTTCAACCAATTTCCAAAGATAATACTACAACTACTACCATCACTACTACTACTACTACCACAACAACTACTACTACTACTGCTGCTGCCGCTACTAAAACTGCTGCTGCTACTATTATTTCTACTAGTGGTGGTGCTGGTGCTGTCTGAACAACAGGTGATCAAATATCAGTAGCTTACTCATGAGGCAAACTGCCTATTTAACGTTGTTAGAATGTGCATATAGGCCTAAGTAAAACAACAGTTGTGTAGTTGAAAAGACATCCCTTCAGTCACTGGCAAAACTTCGTATGTACTACGTTAAATTGACACAAAATGATTCAAATAAGCATATGCAACTCACCCTAATATTTATCTGAAATACGATTTTAATGACGCCAAACTCGATATGAAATGGTATCGTTGATTTGTTAATGCACTTTAATCATGCAGTTGCGTTTGCATATGATTTAACACGACTAAAGATGGCGCAATTACACCCCACCCCACCACACACACGAACAAACCAGCATAACTTGAAGTGGATTTAAAGTGGTTAGGCGATCCTCCTTTTTATCCGGGTATATATATAGGCCTATATCTTCACTCCATATTCACTCACCCGGGAGTCATGTCAGTGATCACTTGTTAAGGAGTGAATATATTTGTGGCGGTGTCGTGGTATAGTGGTTCATTCACTTGACTCTCAATCCAAAGGTTTGGGGTTCGAATCTCAACCGGTGCTAGCGTCTTTTGGCAAGGCATTAAACCCACATTTGCCACTCTCCACCAGGCAGTCGGATTTATTCTTTGAAATTATTCCTTGAAATGCACTGTGCGCTGATTACGGCCGTCGGTCCTAAAGCCAGGGTAATAATATCAAATCCCTTTGGAAGCGCATAGGGACGTTATAACATAATGTGATATACGTTGTACAAGAACGGTTTATTATTATTATATAGAGTGCTAAAAAGAACAGTCAATTTTTTCACACTGTTTCACTCTCCCTTGGAGTGACAGCATCGCGAGCGAGCACTTTCCAGGAGGGCCATTTTGCCTATTTTTCTTTTTTTACATTTTTTAAATTATCTAAATATTTTTAAATTAATGATAATTACATCCTGAAAGTCCCCTAATTATCCTTGGAATAATAATCACCTAATTGATTGACCTTCATCGACTAGTAGGCTATGTTTGTGTAAAATTGATATGAAAAATCTAAAAGGAAACCTAAAGTAATTAACCATGCATGACTCCAGTTTCAAGAGGTGCTCTGGAATTTCAGAGTAATTAACAATACATCACCCCGGGATTCAAGAGGTGATATGGAATTTCAGAGTAATTGACAATACATGACCCCGGGTATCAAGAGGTGCTCTGGAATTTCATAGTAACTAATAATTCATGACTATATAGGTTTCAAGAGGTGATATGGAAATTCAGCTGCCATAAACAATGGTATTGATGTGTTCTGAATTAATCATTGATACGCATATATTGTTTTAACCTTGAAATGTCAAAACGTGAAAAACAAATGGAAAATTCAAATTATGGTTGTTAGGATAATACTTGAACGAAAATCAAATCTTATTCCAAATAAATTTGACATCCTTCAACGTTGGAATGTGCAAAGTTCAGTCTGATACGAGTTTTAACATCTGAGTCATAAATCAATCAAAAGAGCCAAAAGTTTTGTTTTTTACACCAAGTATATGTACTCCATTGAGACCCATGTACATAATATATGAAAGCTAGAATACCTTGAAAGCAGTAGCTTATCAGCAGTTTTAACTATCATTTTCATTTTCAGTGAATTAGAATTAATCTAGTTTGACTGCTTTTGTTCTAGAGGCATTTCGGCTGTAGATCAGTGTAATTCATTAGCGCAGAAATCACGAAGATCGATTGTTCACAATGCCATTTTGCGAAAAAAAAAACACAATAAGAGCATTTCAGTTAATTATCAAAATTAAATCGCCAAATCAAAAACGACCTGTACAAGATACGTGACATTATAACAAACGGACAGAAACCCAATGAAGGAATCATACTTATTGGAATATCTATTCATTTGTAAATAATTCTTGGTGGATGTCGTGAGCTCCAATCTAAATAGCTATTACAGAATTCGGATAGAAACCTGAAAAGGGGGCAAATGGATGAAACGATCATTTCGTTTTCACAAAGCTCTCTATTATCTTGACTATTGCTTGAGAGTAGAGTGAGTTGTAACGATCATTCTATTATAAAGGAAATTTCTTTGCTAAGATAAGATATTCGAGCTCACTCATTCTCTTGATTAGCACCATTTAATTGAAAGTGATCATCTTGGCCTGTGGAAGAGGGGTCCGCGTAAATAAGACTAAATGATTATTATTAATTTCCCACTTTAAAAAAAAATCGTTCCTCAGCACCTCCAAACAATGCTTGAATTAGAAACAAACACAACGTTGTCCGACTCTGAAATTTCTGCAATGGCGCGTTGGATCATATTTCCGATGACACCAATAAGCATATCGTGGGAAATAGTCTCGTTATCATGTCGGTAATGCTCTCAAAGAAACTTCGAACTAAAACAAATGTCTTTGTAGTCAGTCTTGCTTCCACGGATCTATTCAATTTTGCTTTCTTCCCCGTCCAAGCTCTCGCTCTCCTTGGCCGCCATGGCCCATCATCCATAGAAGGTGGCTGTGCGCGGTTGCAGGAGCGATAACAACCACCACCGTCTTAGCAAGTTTGAATATTTTGCTACTCATTGCCCTTAACAGGTGGGTCAAAATAACGCGTCCGGACTCCACGTACAATCGATGGTACAGCCGAAGAAACATCGCCATGATAATCACCCTAGTTTCAGCCCATCCGTGCTTTGTCACAATCGTACCTCATTTTTCTGGAATAGCCCACCTTGGTGACTCGCAGTTCTTCAATGTTTGCACTTGGACGGATGACCTTGCAGGTGCTTGGTATATAGATCTAACCATGGGGAACCCTATGATCTTTGCTTTGGTCATCATCATATCCTCTTACACCAGTATCGCCTTGCTCGTCCAGAAAAGGAATCGCCCGATCGCCCCGGCCGTCGGCGGACGGGAAGTCCGTAGGCCTATCTCACAGACTCTTGCGATCGTCGTTGCTGTATCTTTTGTGTGCGTCGTGACCTATGGCGCGTGCAGTAGTTTCGTCCATACCTCCAACATTCCTTTCATCTGCGCTTCGACCCTGCTCCTCGGCAACTCAATCATCATCTTTGCCTTCCAGCATCCTGTTTTTAGTAAGACAATCCAGTGTATCTTTTGGTGTCGTTTGGGAGATGTGCCCAAACCTTCCCTTATGTTGAGCTTTATCATACGTCAGCGGCAGATAGTCTAAAATGATTTAATATGATAAAGAACTACGCCAGAAACGGAGAGGCGAGCGCTTTTCTTCTGGTGGGTTATCTTGAGAACGCGTGAGAACCGGGCACTTTATGGAAATTCGGTATCTTGAGAACGGCAATCGGAAGCCAAAAATTGGGGTCTTCAAAGCGGCACGTCTCCATATTCTACAATATACATGAGTGCCCCCCCCCCCCCCCCCCGGGAGCAAGGGAGAAATCTAGCTCCATTCTGGAGGCTATACGTGCGACTAACCTTGTCCGTGGTATGTTTGAGACATTAGTAGTAGGTATTGCAGTCAGCAGTCCCTCTCACTTGGTCCCGCACACCGTAGATCGTAATCAGTGTTGTGAGGCGTCGATGCAGTGTTTTTTTAAAGTATTCTTTTACTATTTTTTGTGTGAAATCAACAGATATACAAAAATAGAAATATTACAATCATGAATAAATCATAAACAGAAACTTTTACTATTTACAAGGAAATCTATATGGAAAAATGTAAGCATTCATGGAAGAACAAAGAATTTACACATACATATACTGGTAATTCACTTCAAATCTCAGCTTGCTTGAAATTATACAAATATACAATTGAAATTATACATTTATGTTAATATCTGGAAAAATGTATACATTCATGGACGAACAAAGAATTTGTCTAGTTTGTCAATCATTTTGTGTGTGTATGTTTTATCTGTAGTAGGTATGGAAATACTATTTATTGTTGTTCCCTGGTTTCTCCTTTGCATAACGTAGTTTTCATTAATCCCTTTTCTCTCCCTCATTCATTCACAAATCACAGGTAAAGGGAATGGATGAAGATACAGTATTGGGAATCATGATGTCCCTGTACTATTAGTTAGAGAATATAAAGGATATTAGAATTGTAGAATTGTAGTTTTGATGTAGAGGAAGATGATACTGGAGTAATATCGTTGGATTGTTTGGATAAAGGCGGAAGGAGAAGTGGGATTGTTTGTTAAATCTTTTCTAGTAAAGGAATGGATGGAAAATGGAAGTGTACTGATGGGCATGAGAAGTTATCGAGTATGGAGAATAATTTGGATTTATATACAAGATATATGGAAGTATGGAAAGAGTGTTACAATCTTTAGTCTAGTTTCTAGATTTTTAGAATAGCTAGATTTTAAGTAATAGTCTACTAAGAAGGTTTTTTGGTATAACCACAAATATGATGAAGTACAAGTAGGTGTGCATTGAACAGAAAGATTTTGTCCTTCTGGTTTAGGCTTCAGTTTTGTGTTTTGGAATGTAAAGTTATTTCATTGTAATAGTCTGGTAATAATAGGCCTTGAACATGGCTCTTTCTAGCGGAGCTCTTTAATGCAGTTCTTGTTTATCTCCTTTTGCACTCTGCTGATATTTGGCAAGAAACCTTACTAGGTCTGATTGTTTAGATGGTTTTATAGCCAACCATACCATAGCTAAATTGTTAAATATTGCTTGTAAAATGTTGTTTTAAATGTATGTTGTAACTGCTATGGGATCATGCGCCAAGGGTTAGTTAAGTACCAACGGGTTAGTTAACTGAAGGAAAATACCGGACGACTTTGAGGTATGATCTGTGATGGAGTTTATTGTGGCGCTATTCACTTCACATTTGTAGAATCATATCACTATAACAACAACATGCTGACGTGACTAACTTTTTCTTTCCCTTCTCTTCATGACATAACAATACACCGTATGAATTGCATAAATTCGGTTTACAAACTTAACGGCTAATTAACCATAGGTGTAAAAACTGTAAACCCAAAACACACAGATATTCATAATACATGCACATGCATTTGGTGTCAGCGTGACACATGAAAGTGATATCTAAAACACTATTAAAGAATACCAAAAACTCAAAACATTACAGTTTCTATGGACATAGGACTTGATCATGTATACAGTCAGTATTGGATGCCGTGGAAGTAACAGCATCGAGCAATAGCATGAATGGGGCTGTCAAATCATGGTATACCCAACATAAGGTAGGTATAGAGGCTTTGTCCATCTAGAGTCTTAGAGTCACAAGGATTGGTCCGTGGCACAATATCAAAACCACATAAACATCCGCGACTGGATCAGAGTGGTTGCCATTCGTAGTATCACATCAGGTGGTAAACCTCTATGGCACCCTCGTATGACGTCTATAGTTAGCGGACCCCTGGGACTGCAGTCGGGGAAGACGTCAGAGGACAGATCTGCAAGTGAGGACGCTCTGGAGATACTAAGCGGCAGTCTCTGGTCGCGTACACAGGCATCTGGTTCGAGGGAAGTTGTAGAGGCCCTTCCATTTGGTAGGGAAGACCACGCCCCAGGTCTGCAAGGGTCTCCTAGTGGGGCAGACAGATCAGCAGGACCATGCTCTGTATGAAGTGAAGAAGAAGCATGGGGCTGATCTGGTGGACGAGTGTCATGGACGCTATCAGGAAAGATGGAACTCTCATGCATGTTGCTAACGAATAGACTGCTGGCCAGATGTAGGCGTATACATTCAACGCGACAGTCGACGAGGTCACGGACCTGGATACTGCGGCAGTTCTGTGGCCACACAACATGTGGTGTATAAGAACGGACTAACTTGTGCAGTTGAGGATCTTCTATTGCTGTCGTCGTTTGGCGGGCATAGAGGCGCAATGATCCATCTATCGCTAGCTACGCAGCTGCTACTCGTGAAGTCAGGTAAGTTCGGATCCGTCAGTGACACAACGGGTAGGTTGGTATTAACCCTTTCGGACATGTTAATCGATAGAGAGTGGGGCATCACGATACATTCCCAGTCAACAGAGTGGTTGCTACCAATGCATCGATCCGGTAGCGTTGTATCGGACATCCCCATAGTCACATCAGGCAAAGTGGTCAAACCGTAATCCAGATTGGAATTCCAATCTTCAGACTCTATGAAACAAACCACTTTCAAACACAGCAGGCTGAGAACAGTTTGCAACCAACATAGAGGACTCAAGGGGAAAATCAATACCAGGTGGAGAACACATCTCTCTACTGGGTGTACACAGCATGTTCCTAGAACAGAGGAAGGCAATGCTGTCATGGCAATAATTAGATTCAACTGTGGAAACACTATTCGCATCATCCTGAAAATACCGAAGGAATGCACAGCTGACCAGAGTCTTCCTCAGCAGGTGTGAACACAGCTGTGCTATGGAGGGGCAATGGTAGCTGACAAACATTGATTTTATAACTAGGCCCATCTATGTCATTCTCATTGCAGTGATGGATATTCAAATCATCCCCACTGCATGTAGTTCCTAATCCATGGTAGCTAATCACATCTTCACTGATCTCTCTTCCAATATTATCACTACCACTTGTCCCACATCTATCATCTCTCTGCATGTCCTCCCTCCATACATGCATGTCACCTATGCTAGTCTCTACTGCAAGAATCACACTCTCACTGATCTCAAGTCTTTTATTTCCCAAATCTTTGTTATCTCGTGTAACACATTCCTCCTCACTAGACATCATTCTAAGACCCTCACTTCTCTTATTATGTTCATCTACTTTTGTGTGTTCATTTTCTATGAGTGTCATGACTGTTATCATAACAAGTATCTACACAAGGATTATCAATCACATTCATCTCACATCCCTCATTTCCGATATCTTTCATAATGAGATCATAATCATCATGTTGACCAACTGATGCCAGACATCCAGGATCATCCCCATTCACACCCTCCATGCCACGAAGACATGCGAGAGATGAGGCAAAAACATGAAGGGATGATGAACCGTAATAGGAAGTGACATCATCTCCAAACATGATCTGCTGCTTGGAGGGGCAGACAGACACATCATTTTCCTCCATGAAGGGAGATCCAGCAATAACATCAACAGCATTATCCAGGTAACGATCTTGGACTACCACACCCTCAAACCAAAGCTCACACCCTTCCAACATTGTGAAAGATGTCAATCCGACAATTTGGGTCTGATCAACAAGACTACCCAGCGAAACGCCATCAAGAGAATAATCACTGAACCCCAAACCATCAATAACCTCAAAACCAAAATAATCAACTGCAGATTCTGAGATCATATTAATTCGTGATCCACTCTTCACTTCAACGGAAATTTTCATATTCCCTACGGTACGAGCAAAAAAAACAGACTTTGTCATGGCCTGCTTACTCGCCAGAATTGCGCAAATTCTAGCCTGACGCCAGCTCTTCGGCATAGGCGTCCCGGCTGCCGCGGCGGCCAGCGCGGCCTTAGCCATGGTTTCACCCCGGAGTGTCTTATCACACATTTGGGTGTGTATGTATGGGACCAACACAAACCGTTTTAACAACCTCTCGTCTGACACCGATTTAGCACGACACGCCCAGCCCCTATATTGAGGGCTAATTTTCTTTAAAGGGCTTAACTCAATAAGCGTGAATTAGACCTAGCTGCCACTACGCCAAGGGTTAGTTAAGTACCAAGTGTTAGTTAAATGAAGGAAAATACCGGACGACTTTGAGGTATGATCTGTGATGGAGTTTATTACCATGGCCAAGAGGGCGACGCCAGGTGGCGCTATTCACTTCACATTTGTAGAGTATCTTTATATAGAAGAGTAACGACAACCTGTGATTTGAACGCCATTTTGTGTCCACTGTCACGTAATATTTCTATTCAATTCCGATGAGCACCTGGGTGTTCTCAATAGAAAGAATTCGAACGCCATTTTGTGTCCAGAAAAGTCAGACGTCCATGTCGCTACTCTTCTATATAAAGGTACTCTACACATTTGTAGAATCATATCACTATAACAACATACTGGCGATGATCCGTATCATCATCCTGATCCTACTGCGTATTTTTCGTGTGTAAGTTCAATGTTTCATATACAAACGTTTGTCATATAGTGGGTTTCAGTATTTGCACGAAATTAATCTCACCAATCAAACTTTGTGTAGAAAATAGTTATTTAGCTATAGTGTATTGGATATGGATTTTAAAACAAATAGCAATCTCAAACAGTGAGTAGTTTGATCAGTTTGTTGGGTTATTTTATATTCTGGCCGCTATCTTCTACATTGGATTGCTATCATTGATGGCTGTCATCTGACTGATTTTAAATTATGCTGTTTTTTTATACAGTGACAGCAGTTTGATTTTTCACACCGGTTTGATGCTTAATATTAGCCAATGAAGTTTTGAGTCTCCCTATCTGTTACTAGTTTAATTAGTAGAAATTGATATTGTACCATTGCTACTCATGGTTATTAATGCTTATCATAGCATCACCGGTATTTGCCTCTTTATAATTATCTCCAACTAATTAGGTTGAATGCCAATTTCAGGCATTTCGTTCATTTTGGTAAGTTTGAAAGAAATAATATAATGCATGAACATACGCTCAAGATATTTGATCTAACGGAGACATTTTGCAAATCGATCATGAATTCATGACGTCATTCCCTCACTATTTACTACTTATTAAAGCTATAGGCCTACCATGAATTTCTCATACTGCCCTCTATTTTTCATTTTCTCATGATACTTCCTCATGCCTTTGCTCAGATAATGTTGAAACACATGTTATTACATGTAGGCCTATGCAACTTCATGTAAAGTATTTTTCATTCAAAAAGGAGTGAAAAAGAAAGGAAGAAAAAGAACATAACATAAGCTTGTTTATTCTCAAATAGCTGTGTTTGGGTTCCAAACTCTGTTACATCTAATAGAATTTGTGTGTGTGTGTGTGTTTATCGGAGCTTTATGGATGTGACATGTTTTGCAACTTAATTCCCTATACATGAAACAGATCCATTCCTTCCTCATAAACCAACAAAACGATAATTTTGGACAATTCTAAGATCTTCTGACTGTACGTGCTGACCATTTTTGTGATCGTCTCTTTTGGTGTGTGTGTGGGGGGGGGGGGGGGGTGCGTGTGCGTGCGTATATGCTTTAATATATATATGTATATATTATTTACTTAGTGATTTTATTCCAACATTCTTCCATGCTTGTTTTGTGAATAATTTAACACTATGGTATGAAAACGAAATGAAGATTTGTATTTGTTTGAAATTATTTACATTTATTTTATGTAATGATCTATTTTGAATGAAATCTCTAATAAAATATTTTGAAAAACAAAAGTATATGTGCGTGTGTTTGTGTATGTTTTGGTTTTTGTGTTTTATATTTTAGCGGTTTCGTGGCATTTGTGATTTGGCATTGTAAAGAAGCAATAAGATGCTTGAAAAGGTGTGTCAAACGGTTATTTTTGTTGTTTTGTTTCTTGTTTTTGTGTGAGTGTGGGTGTTATTGTTTTTTCATTGTCATTTACAACTTTGTCATGATACAATGTTTAAACATTGTGTAACACGATAAGAACTACTTTCGAAAAATAAACTATAGGGCAATTTCAAAGGCCTATTGTATACTGCTCTTTTCTTGTTACCCCCTCCCCCCCCCCCCACCCAAACCACCATGCACCACCTAATCAGTAACCTTCAATCAAGGCGGCTGTGCTGCTCTGTCGATCTCCTGGTCGATCCTCGAAACGCTCGGAATAGTCCTCTGATTGCGCGGGAAGTCGACACAAGCGTGTAGCTTGCTATGTGCTGAGCAAGACTTCCCGTGCAATAATCAGAGGATGATTCCGCGGGTTTAGAGGATCGAAATGGGCATCAACAGAGCAGCACATCGCCTCGATTAGAGGCTACCTAGTCAGCTACCCTTGACTACACTGTCAATAGCATAGTTCATTAGTTTATCTACCGTACCCATTTTTACCGACAAACTGGCTCTCAGCCAATCAGATGCAAGGATTTCAGTAGCTTATAACAGTTAATGCAACTTGTCATTGATGACAAGTTTTATGAAACAGGGCCCTAATAGCTTAAAGACAATACCAACAAGAAACTAAAAACGACAACCAGTCCAGATTTTTTGTGATTCACACACCAGAATTACAACTTTATTCACGATATTGCCTCCGTTCGTATGCAAGAACGGATCAAGTGAAACAAAACAATTCCAGCGCGAATAAAACAAACCTGCAATGTTACACAATTTAATTTCATTTAGTCTTCATGCTGTTTGAAATTTTTCATAAGGGTGCTAAAAAGATTAATTCAATAATTTTGTTCACTCAATAAAACGCTTTATACGCTTACTTAACACTTCAAACTTTACCTGAACCTAACGCAAATGACTTTGAAAAAAAAAATCAATTCTGAAGTTGAAATGACTAAAAGCATTAGACTATTCTCAACAAAATCTACTTACATGCAGAAAAATATTACACAGCTGAAAATGCTGCCTGGCTTCAAGGATGTATGAAGTATTTTCTTTAAGAATCGATGGATAATAGTTAAACCGAGTCTGGTTCTGTAGACTATATCCTGTCTCACAGCGAAATATGGGGGAGGCGGGGGCGGCTACATGTAATGTACTCTGGGCACATAAAAAATCAACTAGCTACTCTGTTACTGGCTCAAGTGATTATAATCTATGATAAATCAGTCTTAAACTTGTAATAAGTCAAATAAATGGACATCATGATTTGAAATTTGTCTCTTCGTATATAACATTTTGAAAATAGATAAACATGCACATAGTACATGTACCAGTCTTGAGAATCTTTTTTCTGATTTTTTTTTTTTTGCAAACCAAAAAGATTAATATTTAATGTTCAGCCTTACTCGGGTAGGTATTTTAGTTATTTCAAAATAATCCGGTGATTAAACGAATTTTAATGATCTCTTACATGTACATATAAAACTGCTAGCTAAACAGAACTACGAACAACACTCTTTACTTTCAAATTGTGTTAATACCCCCTCTTAATATCGCAACTTATCAATCTTTAGAAATTATATAAGCAAGTTATATTCTGAACAGATTTAAAAGATTTATCTTCTTACCAATACCTTTAATATAAAACAAACGTTCTAGCATGCACACCTATTTCAGCAAAACAATTAACATGCATGGCTCTATTAAACCATAGCCCATGGATACGGCATCAAAAACACACAACTACATGAACAAACTTTATGCAATATGAAAAACTTTTTCAATGTTTAGTGGTAACAAATATTTTTACAGCTAAAGGACATCAGCTCTTATCATGTAACAGCTAACACCTTTCTGGCATGTGCTAGCAGGATTATCTATTGATTCACCTATAGCAGAGGTCGCAATAAAGTCTATTCAACAATAAATTTCACACAAGTTCCAATGCTTAGAACCGTTATCATTCCTGCTTATGAACAATATACATGTACTACAAAAAATAATATTTCACATAATATACACTCTCATAATCGTATACCGGTAATCAACTTCTATAGTACTCAAGACCCTGCATAATTCACTAACATATCAAACAAATCTGTAATCTTAATATCTTAAATGAATTATGTTCTACCCTAGACATATGTTTAAGAGAATATATATTACAATCACTTTGGAATAGAGAAATTTGAATAGAAAGGTGTTGAAAGACAGTGGTAGAATATTTTGCCGTCTCAATCAAATTCCAGGGTCACAAAGTACGTTTGGATTCATTGATTTCCGACAGAAATGAAATTCTTAAATGAACTATATTTTTCCTATTGCTAATTGTAGAGAAATGTCTTCACTTCAAAGGAATGATTATACATCTGTGAAAACCAATAATAACACACATATCCCAATCAAATACAGGGAAACTAATATTACTCTACTTCAAAATGACATCCAAAAATGAGAAGAAGAAAAATTATCAAGAAAGGCAATAATGTGGAGTATACGTTTGTTAATCTTAAAATATCTGAATCGGACGGAAGATTGAAGTTGTTAAAGTCACAAAAGTTCAAACTAGCTGATTAAATACAAACTTAATGATATTTATTTACATTATAATAAATTTTCTTTCCATGCATATAATAGTACTTGAACTCTAAATTTGTTTCGATTTTTTTTCAAATATATGAAATCCGAAGATACACTAAGAATATGGTTGCAACATGAATAGCATCAATAAGACTGGCTACGGTTAAATTGGAATTGTTAAATGAAGGAAAAAAAAGTTGAAGGAAAGTCAAGACGTGTTCATAAACAAAAATTCAAATGGTCATGATTATTTGCATATTCATATCAGTCGTATCACTCAGTCATTACGCTTGTACTCGCACATGTGAACCTCTGATACTATATACTACATGTATTCATAATTACAAGTAAGGCATTATCAAGTGCATGTATTATATTACAGTTATATCATAGTCACGAGTCATGACTCTGCTATTTACATGAATATTTACATAAGATAGAAGACAGAATATCAAGGTGTTTTAAGACAATAGCGGCACATTTTTTTCTTCTGAAAAACCATTATTTCTAGTCTACTCAAAGTCCAAAATTCACAAATAGGGTTTTACATGTATCAATCTTAACCCATCGGTTAAACCCTTGTAATCCTAGTAGGACGTCCAGGACGCACGGCTTCATATCAAATGAATGGGCATTAAATGCTTATATGCGCTAATTTTAGGACAAGATGGAGATTTAAACAATGGTTTAGTCCATGTGTTAATTAAAGTTAAACCTCCTGGGCCAATGCGAGGGTAATGTTCATGAAAACCATGGAACAATAGACCTGGTAAAATCAACTGCTTTAGTATTCAGTGGCTCATGATTGTGTTTCAAAAACGAAACAACTTTGGTTTGCTCCATCTTTCCTGGAACAAGGGCTGGGGCAATCAGACAATTAGCAGACTTTTTAATGGCGGACATATTTGATGCAAGAAATGCAAATTCCAATACATGTACATTATTTCAAGGCATAAACGTTCAAGAATTTGTAGCGCTGGCGAATTTTGCGAAGTTCCTTGCACATGATGTTTCTGGTAGAGCTGCCAACTTTCACTGGAAAAATGTCTGCATTTGGCGAAAAATCAGTATTTTGGGGAGGGGAGCAGTATTTGGGTGAGGGGAGCAGTATTTCTCAGTATGATGGAATATGACCACTTACACAAAGTCAGTATAATAAAAAGTGGTGAAAATCTATTTGTCAGCTCTCTCCTAGTCTTACAGGAAATCGGTGTCACAAATCTAGCCTGACAAATGTGCGCTTGCTATGAACATATTTGGAATGCAGTTGTCAGAATAGAATGTCATCATGTATAAATGCAGTGAGAGGAATAAAGACAGAATATAGAGATGGCAGCCTCAGTGAATAACTGTACCTAATGAATATAATTTGAATACAAACAGAATACTTATAATGGAGGGAATAAGCTTCAAGGTGAATCTACAATGCAAAACAAGTCTCTATTCTCTACACTCAAGGTGGTAACAAGGTAATTAGCGCTCTTATCAATATTTCACTTATTTGGAGAAAAAAAAGCAACATTATCAAAGCCTCTTATTTATTGCAAGTTGGGAAGGATTTTTTTTTTTTCTTCAAATTTTCTGAATGACTTCTAAGAATTGTCAGTACAATATTAACAGATCCATCCAAACATATTTGGAGGAATGTGCATTTTTTCATATTCAAAATCCTGTATTATTGAAATTCAAGGTGGTAGATTTAACCTTACAATACATGCATGATTTATGGTGTAGTAGTACTTTATGTACAATTTGTTTCATAGTACTTTATCTAAAGGAAAAATTTCAAACACATACTTCTAGAGTTTATAAAGGAATGTAACACAATCAAAATACAGTTAGATTCCGAATGAATACATTTGTATGAAATACTATTTCCACATGTGATTGAATGTACATTTATACAACTCCAAATAAACTGCACATTCTAGTGATCATTTGCAACAGACAAAACAAAACTCTGAAAATAATTGAAAGGTGAGGGTAAAATGAACTTCAAAATACACTTTTAGGTTACAGGTCAAAACTAGGCCTTTGGTGGAACATTTTGCACAAAGTCAACTTTGCCCTAGTACTGTCTTGTCTATAAGCAATAGTGAAATACATTGTTTTACTTAAACTCCAAGAACTAACATATTTGGAGATCAATATTATGTTGTATATATATATACAACAAACAAAAAATTTGATAAATCAAATATGCAACTAATGTATTCAACGTACATGTAATGTGTGCATATGTTGCCCGCTCTGTTAACATGACTTTCAAAATGTGTGTATTGAAAAATGAATGGATGTGCTTCAATATGAACAGAACTGTGTTCTTGATAGAGTCTGTAACTTCAAATATTATGATTACATAAATATTACTCTTTAGATTTGTTACATACTTGACTTGACCAAAATATTCTCCTCATTATATTCCTAATATAATATGTGCTTATTTACATCACTTTCAAGATGAGAATATTGTCAAATGACATGTTGTTGAGATGATATACATAAATATTAGATGCATAAGTCACAGTAAATCAAGAAAGGGTTTACAGTTTTGACATAAAATTTAAAAACTTCTCAATTCTGAAAGACAAATTTTCTACTTCCTCTCTGATTCTCTCTGATTCTCTCTCTCTATCTCTCATTCTCTTTATCTCTCATATGAAGAGCAAAACTACCAATATCATGGAGTACATATTAAAGTATATACATATCAATTTCTTGATCATGAATTCATATTAAACTGTACAACCCAAAACAGTACACCACAAGTTTGGGTCCCCCACCCCTCCATAAAATATACTCCTTTTAAGATTGCAGAATAAGAAGGTTTTAATTGATTATTACCAAGTGCATGTCATGCATGTGAATATATACTGGATACATAGTGAAACAATTTCAGACATTATCTTTTAGGATTCATTTGCAACTGAAGAAATACCTGTAAAGCACAGACATTAATTGTTGCCTTTGAATTCGCTCAGATATACCTCCCTTTGATCAGGTTTCAACTTTCTTCCAAGGCGGAGATGTATGGTGTCAGGAATCACAAACCTGTCTCGTCGTGGATATTGAAGGATATGCAGAGAAATAGTGAGAAAGTGTAAGAGAGAGCAAGAGAGGAAGAGAGAGAGAGAGAGAGAAGCACAGAGAGGGGAGATGAAAAGAGAAAGGGAAAAGGAGATAGGAGAGAGAGTGGTACAGAGAGATAGAAGAGGTTTTAGAAGAAGGGAGAGGAAAGGGTAAAAGAGAGAGAAAAAATAGAGAGGGGAGATGTAAAGAGAAAGGCAGGAGAGAGAGAGAGATAGGAGAGAGTGGTACAGAGAGATAGAAGAGATTTCAGAAGCAGGGAGAAGAATAACGTAGAGAGAGGGAGGAGAAGGATAGTGGGAGAAAGATAGAGAGAAAAGGGACAATATGGATATGAAAAAGAATATGGGTTTAACCATATAAATGGACTTATCACACATTTACATCAAGTACTATCAAATGAAATTAAAAACACCAATGTCCTCCGCTGTCAAATAATTAGGCAAGATATTCATTAAGAGCAAAATTTCCAATGACAGTTTTTTTTTCCCTAACCTAAACATACGGTGCAAGAAATATCTCCATTAAAAGGCACAAAACAATTGTCCATTATCTGTCAATATCTTTGTTGGCTACAATGCCAGAAAGTTTTACTGCAAGCTGAATAATTAAAATACAGGTATGCCAAACCCTATGAGCAAATCCCTTACAAGCATTCTTTTGACATGTCAGCCTTCCATGTACAAGATATTGATTCATATGATAGCAAGTGTATAACCCATCACTTAAAAGGTCACTAGGAACTTGGCAGTAATTCATGTCATGCAAATGCCTAGAAAATGGCTATGATTAGAAGTTCTGTAAACATCTGTGTCAAACTGAACAGCGACTCTCTCTGCTACCAACTGCTACCAGATTTTTTGTCTGTGATACATTATAGATTACATATTTTTTTAGTCCTCCCATGAAAATCTTTGTGTTTCAACATCAGGGTTGAGAAAAGGGATAATTGAGTAATATATGTATAAAAACAAACAGGAAAGTTCTCCATTAATGACATAACATCATCTTGACCACATTGCAGGTGCCACGTTCTCCACATCACTAATTATCTCAACTTTCATAAATTCATAAAGTTCTTAATTTACTTTGTCCTATTTATCTCCAACTGCCACTAAAAGAGCTTCTCTGATAATTCTGCTTTCATCTGTTGATGCAGAGTTCTAAAAAAATATACCAGGTGCATGAGTAGAAAGAGCAAATATTTCTGCACACACTGTGTTCATTTTTGCTGAATGACCATACTGCATTTGATGCCAGGAATTTAAAAAAAATAGAATAAGCTTTAAAATCCTTAAATTGGCAACACATTGAGAAGTTCAAAATCATTGCTTTTTATCAAAATTGGCTATTTGTTTCAACTTTTCAACAATCATGTAGCATTAAAAGAAATATATTATTGTTGCCAATTTGAAGAACAAACTATGATCAATTTAGCCCTTAAACAATTCCTGTCATGACGGGGTTAATACTAGACAATAAAGCAAGTGTTAAGAAACTCACCTATTTAGCCACAAACATGCTGGATACATCTCTCTGTGGAATATGGCTCTGTTAAAAAAAAATACAGAAAAATACAACTTTTAGCGGGGTACTCTAACGATGGGCACCGTAGTCCTCATGTTTGATTAGAGGGGACGCATCGGAGTAGAAAAGAGCAAAAACGTTCTGAACATAATGTGTCCATATATGTTGCATTATCATGTCATTTCATGCTCTGGATCTCTTGAAATAAAGTGGGCATGAAAAATCTTTGAATTGGCATTAATTTGCAAAAACAAATCACATATTTCCAAAACAAGTTTGCTTTTTTGCATTATGTAAAAAATAACTATCCATGTATATTCCTTTCTAATAGATGACATTATATTTAATATAAAATTAGACATTTTAAAGAAAAGAGAGAATTGCAAATTTGAAGAAGTAATTAATGTGCTGATTAATCTACATGTAGCTCTTTAACCCATTCGCGACAGAGTGACCACATTATGTGGTTTGCCTTGTTTACAAGAAAACTAGAACGTTTTGTGACCCCAAACTTCGCCTGCCGATGCAGAAATATTTTGGCCAATCAGAACACTCCTTACTTCGTCTCACCAAAAATCTATTTCAGGTTTATGAATTTTAGAAGACCCATTATTGGACATTTCACTTCAAATCTGTACGAGCCTGCAATGAATATTCATATCTATTGTTCCTAGCCAATGTATCCTAGCAACAAGGGGAAATCGATAGCGGCTATCGCGATCCTTTTTTTTATCTACAACTTCAGACTTTTCAGTTAGATTCAGGCTAGCCTAGCACGTCTAATTTCTCATCTATTTCTTATCTTCTGTGCATTTCTGTTTATTTCCCCCAGTTTTGTCCACTTTGTTGTGGAAGTTTTTGTGATTTATTTTATCCTGGTGGACGTGTAGTACGTAATTTTAATTGTTTTCGGTGAAAATCTGGTGAGTTTGTTCGACGTGAGTGAGTCTATCGCGCTCGCAAGTGTTCGCGTGTGTTGTGAATACGGACTACCGTACGGTAGTCATGCCTGTCATTTCGTTGAACTTTTTTCTTTGGGTTACTTACGGTCCTGTCATTTGAGCTTTGAGTTAGTTTATAACTCATTCATGTCTGTTTGAGTGGGTTTCGGAGTTGTAAAATATATACAACAACTGTATGTATTTTTTTTAAATATTCGTGTGGATTTGCAAAATTTGTCTGGTGGCTGAGGCTCGCCGAATGTACGCCAGTATAAGTTTGAGTGTGACTTTGTTGTGTGACTGTGATGCATGCCGAATATGAGCGCGGTTGAGTGAGTTGAGCGGTTGTGCCTCGCATGCATGTCATTTTGAAGTCGAGATCCAATTTATTTTGTCATTTTTATTTTATCCAAGCCCGATGAAAAAGAAAAAAAAAACAATTGCAATGTAAAGAAAGAACATGAATACATTTACTAACACTGACATGACTGAACACTGAATACAAATTGCTAACATTTTTTTTTCCTCACCACGCAACGCTCTCTGACACGTCTAATCAAGTTTTCGGGGAGGGATGTTTCAATAATAAAATATTTTTTTTAGAAGAATTTTTTCAAGGGTGGGGACACACAAAGTTATGACCTGGATATGGCAAAATTTATTGGGGGGAGATGTGCCTCTTGATATCCCCTTTGAATGGCCACTGCTACTGCTTAGGCAGTTAGGGGAACCAACCAACCAGTAAAAATATTTATTTCTACAGTTTCAAGAATAATCAAGTAAGAGCTACAATTTAATTTATTCACCAACGTACATCTTGTGCTTTGGGGTCATTATTCAGCCAAGCAAGGAGGTCTGTGATAACTCCTCGATTCAGCATAATATTATCAATTTCCAAGTGTTATTGTTTACATTACCGAGAAAGGGTTGTTGAGTAAATGAGTCATTCTTGGTCACTAGGCAACGTTTACCAGTGGGCTGTAGTAGTTTAGAATTACCAGTCCTGGGTAATACTATATTTATTTTTTGCTTGTATTTTCTGTTGTAATATAAGGTTTCTGGTAGTTCAAACATTCAATTGTTATTATTGCTACATAATATAACACCATTATATTCAACTCCAACACGTTCAATCTGATAATCAAAGAACTATTCAAGAATTTCCAAATGAATGACTAGATGACAGACTATTGCACAGTACACACACAGGCAAAAATACACGTACACACTGGCTCTGTACTGCGCGATGAATCACATTCCTGGCATACCTCCCTTTCCAATTCCCACGCTATTTTTTCCTTGGGCTAAAAATAACACAAGCTATCGATAGTTGTGGTCCTTCGAGTAGCTATACCATTTTGGGACAGGATGAATGATAAATTGGGGACAAAATCACAGACTCATAAAATTTTTTAGCAAGGTCAGTTTGCTTAATAATACGAAACTTTTCAGATTCTGCATGTAAGTAAAGATATTACTTCTCTCATTTTGTGACTTTATCCGACTCGATCCCTTACTGCTCGGGGTGTCATTTTTCAACCCCCCTGTACAGAGTCGACGAATCCAAAATCACGCTGTGCCAGCATGAATGACTAGAATTGTAAAATCAGCACTGATTTTCTTATTTACTATATAAATCTATATACCTACCTATTATGCCTGTAGTCTTGACTACGGGACCCCTTCGAGAATTTAACACACATGCGTCACAATATTGTGCGCACCCCCCGTAATCCTATTGTCCTCGCCACTCACGCGCGCCAACACGCTACGGCCATCTTCCTCTTTTGCGAGCAATCCCAAGTAGAAACATGTTGCTTGCAAGGAGCGGGGAAGGAGGGAGGGTCATAGGTAGGTATATAGATTTATATAGTAAATAAGAAAATCAGTGCTGATTTTACAAATTTACTGCAATAAATCATATATACCTACCTATTATGCCAGACCAACGCCAACTCAAAGACCGGGAGGCATGTTTCGAGCGGAAGGAAATAGGATTACACTAAAGACTACAAAGAAGACACAGCGGACTTCAAGGTGGTTGACGCAAACAGAGCTTCACCTGCGGGAACATCCCTAAGGTAGCAAGAAATGAAGGAATTGGGCGAACGCCAATAAGCAGCCTTCAAAATATCAACCAGCGCCACACCTTGAAACAGAACCCAAGAAGTGCTGACACTACGAGTATCATGAGCACGAGGCTTGCTGTTGGATAAAAGAGCCACTGTGCCAGCGGCCCTAATAGCTTCGACGATCCATCTAGAAATGGAATCGAGAGGCAGGAGAAAAAGGCTCTCTAGTGATCAGGAACAACTGATCATCCTTACGATAAGGCTTAGTCTTATCAATATACCATTTGAGAGCCCTAACAGGACACCAAACTTTGTCCTCGCGCACCGAAGAAAAGTCAGAAAGCGGACAAAGAAAAATCTCAACAGGACCGGAGGTAGCTGTCTGATTCTTGGCAACGAAAGAAGCCCTAGGAATCAACCTAACACCTTTTCTCTCCCAGCGAACATGACCAGGAGTAAGACAGAGAGCATGAAGAGTACTGCGCCTCTGCCCAGAGGCAATAGTTACCAAAAAGAGCGTCTTAACCGTAAGATGATGAAGCAAAGCTTCACCTAACGGTTCAAAAGGAGGTTTCGCTAAGGCCTCCAGGATCTTAGGCAGACTCCAAGACGGCACTAACTTAGAAAACGAAGGTCGTTTCAGAAAGAACGAACGAATCAAACCACTTAGTAGCGGGGAATTGGAAATCCCCGAACCATCCGAAAAACCCGAATGAATGGCCCCGATCGCCGAACGGTAGCCTCGGATAGTAGAAATAGACCTCCCTTTGTCAAATAACGAGATTAAGAAATCCGCAAATGAACCAAAAGGAGCCTTAGAAGGGGTTTGATTTCTCTCTTTGCACCAAAGGAAAAAGACCGAGAGACGGGAATTGTAAATTTCCCTAGTAGAAACCCTACGACTGGACATTAAAAAGTCCGCGGCTCTATCAGAGAGACCCGACTGTCTTGCAGATTCCCTGACAGGGGCCAAGCAGTCAAATGAAGAGACTCCGGATTGTGGTGAAGAATCCCCGATAGGGGCTGTAACACCAGATCCGCTCTTAACAGGAGAACTAACGGTTGAGCCCTTAGAAGGCTCATAAGTTCCGGAAACCAATTCCTCCTGGGCCAAAAGGGAGCTATTACAAGCACCCTCGCCCGATCTTCCCTGATTTTCCGCAAGACACGCGGAATCAGTTGGAAGGGAGGAAAGGCGAATCCCTGAAGGTTCTCCCAGCTGAGGGAGAAAGCATCGAAAGCCCATGCTCCCTGATCCCGAACACGGGAGCAATACTTCGGCAGCTGGTGATTTAGCACCGACGCAAATAGATCCACTTCCAGTGGACCTAGGCAACTGCGAATGCGGCAAAAAACTTCCGGATGGAGCATCCATTCCGAAGGAAGATACCTGCCCCGGGACAGAAAATCCGCAAAGAGGTTTTCCCGACCGGGGATGAAAGAGGCCACGGGTGTGATTGCCATGCGACGACACCACCTCCACAGCTGAGCTGCTAGGGCATTCAGGGCAACCGAACGAGTGCCTCCCTGCCGATTGATATATGCCGCCACAGTAACATTGTCCGTGAGAATCAGAACCGAACGACTGAGAAGTCGACTTCTGAAATGGAGCAAGGTCAACAGAACTGCCATAAACTCCAGGACATTGAAGTGAGGAAGAGTCCCAAGATGAGACCAATCCCCCGCAACCGTGCTGCCGTTGCAGTGTCCTCCCCACCCCAACCGAGAGGCGTCCGTCGAAACCGATATCGACGGAAGAGGGGCAGAGAAGGACCTGCCTCGCGCGAGAAACACCTCGCTCGTCCAACAAGCGAGAAGAGACTTGATCTTTACTGGTACTGGAAACCAGACCAAAAGAGAGTCTTTTCCCGGCTTGAAGAACCTGAGGAGATGTCTCTGAAAGGGTCTCATGAGGAGCCGGCAGTCCTCTAAAACATTGACTAGACTGGCTAGATAACCTAGAAACTGAAGCCACTGTCTGGCCGAGACTCTTCTGGCCAGCAAGAGCTTGCGAGCCGCAGAGACAATGGTGAGAATCCTGTCTCGACTGAGCCGAGCTAACTGATTCCTTATGTCTAACACCGCCCCCAGAAAAACTGGGCTGCGAGTGGGGACTAACTCTGACTTTTCCCAATTTATTAGGAAACCTAAGTCTTGAGTAAGAGAGACTAGCAACGAGTCTCGTCCAACAAACGATCGCGCGACTCCGCAAGGAGAAGCCAATCGTCCAGGTAACAAAACAACCGCAGGCCGCGACGCCTCAGAGAGGCCGCTAGCACCGCTACAACTTGAGTAAAAACCCGAAAGGCCGGGCGCAGCCCAAAGGGAAGAGCCCAAAACCGGTAAGTCTCCGAGAGGAAGGAGAACCCCAGAAGATCGCGAGATGCGCGATGAATGGGAATGTGAAAGTACGCGTCCTTGAGATCTATCGAGACCGCGTAGTCTTCCCTTTTGATCAACGGAAGAATGGAGGCAAGAGTCTCCATACAAAAATGAACCGGAGGAATAAATTTGTTTATCCTCTTTAGGTTCAGTATCAAACGAAGTTTTCCCGAGCGCCTGGGAATAACAAAAGTCGGAGGAAGGGAAAAAGGACAGCCTGTGAGGTGTCCGAGTTCCTATAGCACCTCCGGGGAGCGGGGCGGACAGAACTATGAAGAAACCGTCTCGTCCGCCCGCTGCCTGAACCCAAGCAAAGACGAACCCTACGCACGGGTTGACTAAAGAGTCAGGGAAAGATAAGAACAAAGCAATCGCTTCTACCCCACAAAGGGAGAGCAACTAAGGCTCTGCCTGCCCCAGCGATTCGGAGACCGAAGCTAGAGAGGCCGCTTCCAAAACTGGATCCGCCTGAAAAGATCGTGACAAAAAATCACGAACAAAAGCCGAAACGGTCGGATTCACGCATGAACCGCCATAAGCCTCCTCACTCGACGGAGCCCCAAGGCTGCGAGACTAGGAGGCTCATGTGATCTCATCACGGACAAAGAAGAATAAACCATAAAAGGCTAATTAGTCTCGATGTCCGACCCAAAAAAGGGACAATAGCAGGGGATGTGAATCCTGGTACAAGGAACCAACCCTGAGTCTGGCAAAGCCCATCTCACACTGATTAAAAACGGGGAGCGCCGCCGAGCGTCCGCGGGGGACGCTCGACGGACCTCGCTGCAAGCCCTCCAGCGGGATACCCCTAGGGGGGTGTCGTTAGACCGCCTTCGCTGGACCCGGGGGCTCGCCGAGACGCTACACGCCTGGCAGGCCCACCCAAGTGGCTCTCCCCAAGTTCACATGGTCTGTGAGTGCACGGGGTTTTGTCGGACCCCCTTGTCTCCCCCCGGCGAAGGGGGGCGAGAAGAAGGGCCTGGCACATCTCAGCTTGAGAGACCGAAGGGTTAGCTAAACCCGATGGGCAAGAGGCAGACAAAGCCTTGCCTCTTTTAGCCCCTTCCCTAGGCTTCTGATTGGCCCAAAAAGAGCCTAAGTCGAAACCCGCTTTTCAGAGCGTTTATCCGGTTTCGTTCGGATCCCCGAAGCCCTTCGGGAACACGAACCGAACCCTCCACTGAGGAACGCTCACCTCCCTTTATGGGAGAAGTGCGCTGAGGGTATTGAACCCAAAGACGCACACCAATTACCCATATCGGCCGAGCAAGGAGATGCAACAGCCATGGGCCGGACGCCAAGGCGCCCAGACTCAGCAGAAATCCCGCTGCTTAAACCAACGCGAAGTCGAACCCTACGCGCGGGTTGACTGAACTTCAGGGCGATATTTGGACAACAAAACAATCGCTTCCACTCCACAGAGAATGAGCGATTGAGACTCCGCCTGCCCAAGCGATTCGGGAACCGAAGCTTGAGAGGACGTATCCAAATCTGGTTCCACCCGAGTGGAATGAGACAAAGGAACATTAACAAAGGCCTCAGCAGGCGGGTCCCCGCATGACTCACCAACAGTCTCCTCGCCCGGCGGAGCCCCAAGGGCCGCGGGAGCAGGAGGCACATGCGAATCAGTCTCAGACAAAGAGGAATCAATCACAAAAGGTTGATTAGTCTCAAAGTCAAACCCCTGAATAGGGACAGAAGTCAGGGTTGAAGTAACCGGTACAAAGGACCAACCCTGATTCTGAGCAAAAGCCCGCATCATGCTGAACATGTCAGCTTGAGAGGAGCTAGCTGGGTTAGCCAGGCCAGACGGGCAAGAGGCCAGCAAAGCCTTGCCACTTTTTGCCTACCTCTTGGCCTTTTTCTTGGCTGGCTCGACAAGAGTCGAAGCCGAAACCCTTTTGATAGAACGCTTAATCGGATTCATTCGGATCTCCGAAGCCACTTCGGAAACACGAACCGATCCCTCCGCGGAGGGACGTTCACTTCCCATAAAGGGATTGGAGCGCTCATGGCGTGAGCCTTGAGAATCATCCAAAACACCCATATCAGCTAGGCAAGAAGATGCCGTAGCCATGGGTTGAGAGCTAAAAGCTCCCAGTGCGTGGACAGACCGAGATAACTCAGTATGTGCCCGATGACTACTAAAGGCGTGCGAACCCACTATTGGACCGCTCGAAAGCGGCAATAGGGGAGCACTAGTAGTCACGCACTCAGGTGAAAACACCTGTTGCTCCGAAGAGCGTCCATAATTGTTAGCTCGAGCATTCCCATCAGCTGGCACACTAAGACAGCCCAGAAAGTACTCGTTCCCCCATATGGCGTTTACCGGGGGCTAGGGTTTGAGGAACCCAGACCAACAAGGACTAAGCCCGTGGGTTGCCCTGCAGTAGTGGGGCGCGTCTCCCCTAACGGATCAGAGCGAGTGAACGCTACCGTACGGGAAACAACAGCCCCCCCCCTCTGGTCTCCGCGACCGGGGGATTGGATTCTCTCCAGATATCCAAACCACTAGAATCTGACGCCACCCACCCCGAAACCACAGGCTTCGGAGTTGACAATCCCGATTCAGTTAACGCCACCCGTCCCGAAGCCGCAAGCTTCGAAACTGGCAAACTCTGCAAGGAAACACCACTAGGCAACTTACCTTTGGCCCTCCTCCCTCCCCCGCGTACCGCTGTACTCGGGGGAGTTCTGGAAGGCCGAGTCGTCTTGCTAGACAACTCTTCGGAAGAAGCAGGTCTCCTCGACCCAGCTGCTTCTTCTTCCGAATTCATACCTCTGCAATAAAACAGACAATAAAGTATACTTTTCAAATTAAGAAATACTTCAACTGAATGCAGAAACTAAACTAAAGTTTATTTGGGAGATACGCACAACAGAAATTTTTACAGCCTAAACCGTAAGAACAAACACCGAACCCGAAGGCTCGGTGACAAACGGAAACACCCGCAAACACAGAAATATCTACGTGGGGCTGACCGTAAAAGAGAAACAAAAATGCCAAGAAAGGGAATCAAAAATCCCTTGCAATCGGCAAGAGTGACTAATAAAACACAAAGTACTATAATCTAAACGAATATAGGTACCTAAAAGTGCTTTAACTATGTGAAAAAGCGCACCTAAAAGATACTATACGACCTGATTTCAGGAGCGCTGTGACTATACGTCCTATCTCGTCGGGGGCGAGCAAGAAAGAGGAAGATGGCCGTAGCGTGTTGGCGCGCGTGAGTGGCGAGGACAATAGGATTACGGGGGGTGCGCACAATATTGTGACGCATGTGTGTTAAATTCTCGAAGGGGTCCCGTAGTCAAGACTACAGGCATAATAGGTAGGTATATATGATTTATTGCAGTAAATTAGATGATTCCACTTTGAAATGGGCATGCACTTTCAAGAATGACAGACAAACGAAAATAAATAAAAATATAAAAAGTACATTGTATCACTATTTCAGAATATAACAGATTACTTTACTAAATGATGGCTTTCATAAAGATTTCATTTCAATTGAATGGTGTAAATCACAGGCATATTTAGCTTGGGAACAGTCCCTCTCAAACTGCATGTCCCTTTTGGTGAGTGTCGTGTTCCTAGACTTGCAAGAGCATGTACTGCGCTTGTTGCCGTCTTTGAAGAGTGGTCGTCATGATCCATTTTTAGAAAATCAATGTCGCGAATGGGTTAAGAATTGATTTTAAAAAATCAATATATACTACTTACAACTCCATTGGATGTGCCATTAGCGATTCCATTCATGTTGCCATTGGGAGGGTTCTGCGCGTACTTGTTGGGCTGCCCGACGGTGAACAGCTCCGTGAAATTCGGCTGATGTTCTGCCTGAAACACATTGGCGGCATACCCGTGGTGCTGGTACGCGTCAGGGTTGTTCTGGACCCGCCCGTCGGGTACGTCGATCACGCCTACTTGTGTAGTTCGCACGTGGTACGGAAAGTTGTGATTGGCTGCTGAAGGTCTCGTAAGAATCTATTCGAGTAGTACATAACAATGAAAATAACATTTTGTTTTTGGATAGCATACTTCAATAATAATAGTAATAATAATAATACTACTAATACTAATATGTCTTGTTTACCCAGGGTAGCATCATCATTACTATACACTGTTCTCCTTGAGGGCCCTGCAATCATGCTATTACCCCGGCTTTTGCCAAGCAACCATAAGGTGCTCAAGCATTCAAGGAATTTCTCCCTACCTATAGTAATATGGCACATGTATTTGACACTGCCCCTCTATCACAATTTTCCAATGTATTTACGGACTTCCAAAGAACTCAAGAATATCATCTGGGCTCTAGTATAGCTGCTCTGACAATCCGCTGAAGCATTCAAGGTATTTATTCCCACATGTTTTGTTTTTAGAAAGAGGTTTTCCATTTTCATGAAAAATTCAAAATATTGGTGTGAAAGCCCCTGTCAACAAACAGCATTATATAGTAAACCACTGAAATGACGACTGATTGTCATCTAAATTTAATATGACAATATACCTGTCACTAACTGATAAGATCAGAAATATTTGATAAAACAGGTCCCTAGAACTCGAGATCGTCTCAATCCTGTTACTGACAGCATGATATCACCAATACGCTCCCGAGAAGATCTGAAAATGTTCTGAAACTTACCAAGAAGCCTAACTGAGCCATAAAAGCAATAATAAGCTCAATAGCATTCATGGCCTTCTCTCTCCACCACTTAGGCATCACCAAGGTTGCTATAATAGTCATGATAGGCATTGCAAGGAACCTGTAAAAGGGAGACATCAAAAAAGGTTGTCAATAACATTCTCAATGACAAATGTTGAAAGACATCGTCAATGACACCTACAATGACCCTCTCAATAACACATAGATAACAGTCCCACATCGGGTCTGGCATCTATCTGGATATGTGATCTGGGGGGTGTTTCATAAAGCTGTTCGTAAAGTTACAAATGACTTTACGAACGACTGGAACATATTCTTGGGTGCTATACTAATCAGATTCTCAATCATTGAGCACAAGAACTGACTTATATATGACAAGCTAAATGGGATGCTCAATCGTTTTTAACTGTATCAATTAAAGTTGAAATATGCAGATGTAGATATTATATTCTTATTATAACAAACATTTTTAATGCAAAGTATAGTTTTTGCCATTTTTGAATTGAGGTTAAATTGGGAATACAGTCACACTTTGTTAAAACATCAGTTAAAACTTTGGGCGTCTGGCACTTCATATTCAAGTCGTTCGTAAAGTCATGCATAACTTTACGAACAGCTGGCCATATACAGAAGAAGGGTTTATGCATGTGGTGATTTTTTTTTACTTGTTGCTATTCTGTTTGTAACAAACTGGTGTTCTCTGCTCTACATTTGACTGAGTTTTAAAGCAGGTTTTGACTGATATTTTCTGGTGAAATTGAATGAAAGAACAGTGTCACTGAGGATTGCATTCGCATGATAGAAGGATCAGTATAACTGATATAACGAGGTTGGACTGTACATAATATGTAGGCAAATGTCCTAACATCTACACACAGGTTTTCAATGGCATGAACAAGTACATGGTCAAAGGTCAAAGATAAATTAATGTAGACAGTGAGAGAAGTAAACATGACACTCAAATGCAGTCTAATAGGAGCTGTCGCAGCAGAGTAGAAACCGCAAATCTTCAAATGCTAATGGCTGCAGAAAGTATACTAACACAGGGAAAAGTACTTCACTAAGGTTTCATATGACAACCACAAATACAGCATCCCACAAAGATATTGTAATTATAAGTCTGCTGACATATCCCATTGAAACCTGTGTAATCTATAGAGTACCGAAGTGCTGACGTTGTATTCGCTCGTCGTCTAGGTCACTGGTTCCAAACAACGGAGACAACGCATGAGGTTCACCGCGAAATCGTTCAAGCAACGGGCTGGGGCAGGGCAAATTCAGAGTTTGGCACTAGTGTGATCAGCACGCCATTGTTTGGAACCAGTAACCTTGACAACTTGGCCAGTATGATGTCATACTTCGGTACTCTATATAATGCACATTTCCTTGGAATGTCCACAACCTTTGAACTACGTTGGTTTGTGAGACGCCGCCCTGATATCGATTACTTGCTTTGATATGAGAGAAGCAGAACAGTTTTTACTTACCACAGCGTGTAGCAGAAGAAGAACGGTATGTAGAAGGAGTTCTTCTCAGGATAGTGCTTTAGTGTGAAGAAGATGGCATAGATGAACCACAGCCAGGTGAGCGCCCTCAACGCCACCAAAACATAACCTGCCGGGCTCTCGTACAGGTATAGCACCTCACCCGCGTCAAACGCCTTCACAAAGAAAAGTACACTGAAGTTAGCTTATTCTTAAAATGTTGTGAATATGTTTGAATGACAAATAATTATGCATAATTAGGTTCATGGGACTAACCTCAATTTGCATTAAGCTTGTATGTGAGTTCCTTTTTACCGAAATACAGTATGTCTCTATATATTGTGTATCTGTTTGTTGTATCCATGTGACATGAATTTCGGTAATCAATGATCAAATCAAAATCAAATCAAAATCACATTCAGGCTCAGGCATCAACAGATCAAACGTGTGCAGACCTCAACTGTGTGGAAAAAAATGTATAACTAAGCACAATTCCTCTGCCCTGCTATAGTATTTGAATAGTCAGATATTCTTTTGTAAATGGCATATTCCCCTGTTACTTTTTACGATAGAATTTTAAATTTTCAGCAGGGGTCTGGTGCAACTGCTCCAGGCTTTCTTTCGTCAAAGATATAGGGTTAGGGCTATGATTGACCTTCAGATTAAGGGTTAGGCTTAGGGTTAGGCTTAGGGCAAGGTTTAAAGGGAAATTAACCTCAGCGTATGAATTAGCTTATTTTGAATGGTGTAGTATATGCCTCTTATTTGATACATGCAATTTCATGTAAAAACACAGGATATAGATATAAATCACTATTTTCCAGCCAAGTTATCGTCTGCTAGCAATAATAAGGGGGCTGCCATTACTTTATGTGTACACGAACATATTTTTCATCCCAAGTAAAATTTCCTTCATCGTTAACTTGTAATTGATTTTTAGAGGACAAATATATATTAGATAAAGTCACATATTCTGAAATGTAAGTTTAGTTTTATATATTTTTTAAAAGGTCTTAATTTGTTCATAAAAATATACTTCATAAAAAATATACGTCAAGGACGGAGAATTGACGTCAAGGACGGAGACAATCGTAACAATACCAAAACAAAGCGAGGAATCTGCTTTACAGGATGGCTATTAGAACTCATGGGTCGTCAATTATCTAGGCCCATGGCCAATAACAATCGTAATACAATCAGAACAAAGCGACGTATCTGTTGTAAAGGTAGGCTATTATCAATGCATATGGTACCTAATGATCCGTGTCATGCACAAAATGGCAGCCTCCATGGAAAGACGTAGCAGACAATAGGTGCATCTAGAATATCACGTGGGGTTAATTGTCCTTTAAGGTTAGGTCCAGGGATGAAGTTAGAATTCGGTTGGTGTTCTGAATTACCACAGAGCAACCGTTGCCGGAGTATGTGCCATACAACCCATGCAGACATGTACATGGTGAAATAAAAAAAATTAAAAGCAAGAGGACTCAGTCTGTCAAGCTACTGCCATGCAAACAAAGAAAGATCTTGGGTTCAAATTATGTCAAGACAGAAAATAGAAGCCTATGTTGTGTGCACTCTTGGCCCTCCCATCTCATAGATGCAGTGAAAGTAACAGTACAAACACTCCATCCCTCGGATAGGACATTAAATGGATGTCTACTGTATAGGACAGCCACACACTACACACATTAAACTTACATTCCTCCTAAAGAGTGGGGGTGATTTCTGTACACATGGATTTCCCAATCACTTGTTACATGTTAAAAGAAAGAGCTCTGTAGTTACCATTTGACATTTCCAGGCACCGAGTACACTTAATAACCAATACTAAAAGGTCATGGTAGGGTATCATAATTCAAATTAATATTTTCTATCTGTCTCCGTATAATGAGAAATAATTTCATAATGGAACACGATAACATTTAATATGGCTCTGGTTTTTTTAACTATGACCAAAAAGCTTAATGGCACTTTGAGGACCCCCAAATTTTTAAATATAAACAATTGGAAATCAGTTTTAACTTTTTCTTGTAGCATGGACCTAGGTTGATCTCCCATAGCTTAATGAAAAATTTTCAACTTTGATTTATGTGCCTGAGGTATCCCTGAACAGCAAATTGTTTACGGAATTTTGTAACCCAAATTGACATACCATTTTGTTTGGAGCTGAAAAATATATAAAGCCATACACAATATATTCCTTTTCTATTCATGATTAATGAGCATGGATGGATCTTTAAAAAATTTAAATGTCATCTGAACAATCTCTCATATTTTGATGGAACGGTGTAATCGAAAATGGTGTTTCGGACGTTACATCTTCCGTAAACATTTTAGACCCACATTTAACCCACCAGAACAAGAACTTAAATACCTCATATCCATATTAGAATACACTTATTAGTTACTCCAAATAAATAGCTTAAAATAAAATAGCAATATATTGTAGTAGTGCCGATGGTAAAAATATCCTCATCAAATGAAAAAGATGTCTAATTTTCCGTAAACAGTTTTGTAACGTCCGAAACAATTTTCATTTTGAAGTAGTAAAAAATGTATGACTTGGAGGACCTATCTTTAACTACATTTTATAAACATCTTAAGGCAGCTACCCATCTAAGCAAAAAATAATGGAGGAGCTTATTACATTGTCACTTTATCAGTAAAACCAATTTTCCGTTAACAGTTGTAACGTCCGAAACAAATGTAACGTCCGAAACACAAAATACTCATTTAAAGCTGATTAGTCAAATTTTATGGTATCTGGAGTGAATCAATCATTATGGAATAAAACATTGTAAGTCATTACACAAATTTAGACAAAAATTATATGATTCACATGCAACAATTTTTTGTAAGGACAAGAAAGTTGTTTCGGACGTTACATAATTTTATTGTTAACACATAATTTACAAATTTCAACTAATTTTTGGACATATCAGCAAATTATGATTTCACAATCTTTTCCCATGTTAAGAAAACTATTTTTAATATTTTATTTAGCTTTGAATATAAAGAAAGCATGAATAGGATGCAAAAAACTCATTTTTTAATGAATCATCTAAGCTTTCTGCAAATCGAAATACAAACCAATTATAATTTTGAAGCCACTCTATGTGATGAAATGCATTGCTGGATGGTTTAGTATATACTAAATTGTAATTTATCGCAAAAAAATCACAACAAAAGTTACTTATAAAAAAAATTGAGTCATGTTAACAGTATTTTCTGGTATGCTGTAAGCACGTTTCGGACGTTACATTATACTGTTAACATCCATTTTTAAACTCCAGCCAATTCAAATGAGGGGCAAAGATTGATGTAAGAAGGAGTGATTTCCATTTTTCAACCTTTCCTCTTACTGTTAACAGTGTTTTGCATTTGTATTTTATCAGTTTTTCATTTTTATGAAGGATATCCCAAATGATGTCATTAAACTTAAGTTTATTTGGTCAACTTAAAGTATTTTTTCAGTAACAGTCACACATCTTAACTTTACCCAGTCTACAAAACAAAGAATATGTGGTGTAAATATTTCAAAAATACAACCAAGCTAAACCATTTTCTCAAAATTTACATGAAATATGGATTTTTATCTTAAAATAGGGGGACTATTAAACTTTAAGTTTATATATAAATGTATATATATACATATATATATGTATGTGTGGGACTACTTACAACTTTGAATTATTTAGCTGATTTTTTTAATGCTTAATCCTCACAATTTATCATGCCATTTTGTGAAATAGAATTGGAAAGCAATCATTGGTACATGAAGATTGATTACACAGATTACACGTTACACTTCCAAGTGTGTATAGATCTATAGTCAGGTACTTATACTAAAAGAAGCTGTAAACTTGAAAAAAAGGTTACTTACAAATGGCTGTATATCAGCCTTTAATTTAACTATCCACATCCTACACAATTAATTTCATATGGATTATCAACTTGTGATAATAATAATAAAAATAATACATACAGCATGATTTATAATGCGCAAATCCTTATTTGTAGAGTGCTCTAGGCGTAGTGTAGAATAAAGAAGGGCATAAGATAGTAGAAATACAAATGAATGTACAGTAATAATCAATGGAAGCATTGGACAAGTAAGTTTTTAGACTGCTTTTGAATGAATCTGGAGAATTGCAACTTCTAATAACTATATAGGTAGATTATTCATGACATTCTAACATGAAAATAAAAATAAGCTAAAGCCTCTCCAAATCCATCCATTCATTTATTTTCTTCTCGTAGGGTGTAAAACCCTATCAGCAAAAACTTAAAAAACACCACCAACAATAATTCTTAGAAAGTATACAAGAATAAAGCATTACAACTAAATTTTTGTAGATTTCCATGAAGTTCTCTCACTACATGTATGCCAAGAGATTTCTTGCTCGTTTCGACTTTAACAAAATGTGAGCTACATGTATGCTTTATACTGTACTATTCAAATGCTTGCCCCTCCCATGCCTTGTGTACCAAATAAGTAGGATATTAGTATGTACCCTTTCTAATGATTATTCAATTTTATTTGTAGAAGCTATGAAAATGAAAATGGTTCTTTATTCATGTTGTGTACCATTGTTAAAGTCAGACAAAGAAAAGATCCTGGACAAATCTACAATCTAAACGAAAAAAAAAATGTTTATGGGCCAATAATGTTTCATAGCTTTCTAGAAAGCTTAATTTATGCTCTGAATACTTTGAATATCCTCATAGAATCCCCTGGTGAAGCAGTGACATCAGCAAGCTAGATTAGAGATGACCAAAAGTCACCATTCAAGTTAATACATCAGCCACCAAAAGACTAAGAAGCACAAGCTCTTAGTTCAGATCAGGACAAAGTTTGGATTATGATCTGATCGACATGTTAACATCATGTAACGTCCGAAACGAAACACCGCATACATTGTTTTTCATAACATGCTAAACAGAATATAAGTTCAAGTGAATTTTCTAAGAGGTTTCAGTGACTACAATTGCTATTAGGTTCATATCTTGCAAGTTTACATCACTTATACAGTTTAAGTGCATGTAAGTACACCTTGGATTCCAAATTGAGTAGCTGATAGAGACAACTATGTGCCAAACTGCACATTTGTGTAGATTACATTTTGCATAAATGTAATAAATTATTGATAGAGTATTTAACTGCCAACAAGTATTGTCACAGACCAATCATACCAAAAGAAAAAAAATAAAAATGATGAAAACTGTAATGTTAACAGAATGTAACGTCCGAAACGTCAGGGGTGTTACAAATGGAAATCGTCAAATGATGCACCCGTTCATAATTTTTTTTGTATGTATCTATCTTATATCATCACTTGTTTACATAAAATAAGTTTGACCCAAGGAAAGTACATTCTGCTACATGAAATAAAAACTTTTAG
Source organism: Heliocidaris erythrogramma (assembly GCA_025617745.1). Lineage (NCBI taxonomy): Eukaryota > Metazoa > Echinodermata > Echinoidea > Camarodonta > Echinometridae > Heliocidaris > Heliocidaris erythrogramma. The sequence continues at coordinate 37,737,221 of CM046854.1, read as the reverse complement.
TTGTCAAACCCCAAATTTAGGGCTATTTTTAAGTTTCAAGTGATGTAAAATCTATATTTTTCAAGATAGAAACTCAAAATTTTCCATGAATAATCTCTGAAGCACATTCCAAATGAATATTATATATCATTGATATAATTTGTAACAAATCAGTTTAATATCACAGTTAAAGATATGCTATATTGTGGAGTGAAATTGTAAAACTCATAATGTTCATGTCTGTCCACTAAATATGGAGATAGATTAAGCTCCAAAATTTGCATTTCTCAAAAATATAAATAGTCTTGATACTCAAAATACATGTTTGAAGAGTGTAAACATAATTTCATTTTAACCCTCTTTGGGGACATATTTGGTATATGTTAAAAAAACCAGAGCCATATATGACTGAGAAATGTTCAGGGGAGCGTTTCATCACGCGTTTTGTCAGTGATTTTTACCGACAACTGTTATAAGCTACTGAAATCCTTGCATCTGATTGGCTGAGAGCAAATTTGTCAGTAAAAATCACTGACAAAACGCTTGATGAAACGCTCCCCAGAATTTGAATACTTACATAGACTTCATAGATGAAGAGAGCTGCATACAACATGCAGTAGATAGCCATTAGAATGGTGATTTTGACCGAGCCTGAGTGGCTGAGCCGTCCTCTGAAATAAGTCAAAGTGGGGGCATAAAACTACATTCCATACAAAAATATGATAACTAGAGTTCAATATCAACTTTTTTCAAGAGAATTGCACGAGGTTGCATTTCATTGAAATTCAGTCACCATATCTGGAAACTAGGTTGGTTCTCCTTCCCTCCCATTCACTTTCCATGCTTCCAACCTCATTTCAAAATATTGGAGGGCAGTACATGTAAATACATGTACACCTTCCTGCAAATACACATTTCCCCCGGCAGATTTTCTATATAGACTTTATCACTATGAACATGGCGAACAAAGAAGTGGACAAAATATACAGCTCCTCATTGTACCTTCCACAATTGCTCTGGTTGACAAAAGAGCATCCCTTCACTGCTATTATGCACAAATATGCAGAACAGGTGTCACAAGCATATTCACCAGTTCTACTGATTTTACATAATAGCAATGAAGGGATGTTCTTTTGTCTACCAGAGCAACTGTGGAGGTTACAATGAGGAGTTCTATATTTTGTCCGCTTCTTTGTTATCGTGTTCATAGTGTATGTTTATTACATTCTAAATTCATCTTCTACATGTATATATTTTGTGATGAATCCTTTATGTTAGGACAATATCTATTCAAAATGATACAGAAATCAGTAATTCAATACAAAGATTATACATATCAAACAACTAAATCAATCCAAAAATATTGAAAGCATATAAGACGTCTCACCTTGTGATGGTGTAACCCTTTGCCATGAGGATCAACTGTAGTAGAAAGAGGGCGTCGGCCCCTGATTGGAATGCTCTAGCCGTGAACTTTAACCCCTGCACCTCAGTCCCATCATTTGCATAGTCGGCATAGAAGATGATGTAGAAAACAATGCTTACAACTGAAATATAAATGAATTTATTTTAAAAAATAGTAGTGTATGATTTGCTTCTTAAAGTCCTTAGCTAATATCTATTAAATAGGCCTTTTACTAATTTTATCCATACCTCTTGAACAAAAGTTTCTCTTGACTCAAAAGCTTTCCCGACATAGCAACAACTGATATATGCAAAATGGATTCCATCCATAGATATGCCATTATGCAGAGCATGTGCACTAAATAGTTGGTGACTAAGGATTCTGGAGAGAAACATGCATAAAATGAAATACATTAGAAAAGCAGGTCTATTCTAAAATAAGATTTATTAGCTCACACCTCTCCATGCTGAGGTTTGCACAATGAATTTTGCTTTTCTAGCTCTGCCTGCTATATTTATGCAAGTCTTATCTAAAAAAGAGAATCGTTGAACGTGCATACTACAAGACACCAGTAGAAAATATTATGGTAAAACCAAGTTACTTAGAAAAATTTGTTTTGTAAAATTTGCTTTCCCATCTTCCTTTGAAATTTGAAACGGAAGAGTAATGCCTTTTTTGTATTCTTAGCTCAAGATCATCAATGCAATTTCTAAATGATATGCACCTTTTCTCTTAGATTTTTTATTTTGGACAAATACGATTCATCTGAAATCATGGAGGAACATTGAAATACAAGGAGCATATGTGACCTTCCACCACAAAACGACCAATAAGTCGCAATGGAAGTTTTAGAGTAAACAGCTGAAAAAGGTGGTTTAGGTGGAAATTTTAATTCTAACTTTTCTGTATTTTCTGAAAGTTCATTTATTAATCTACCATCTGACAAAATTTCAGGTTAAAATACCTTGTTGAAATATGTTTTTACTCTCATTCAAAATGACCATGTTTCCTGGACATTCAAACTCTGTGTGTCAACTTGCTGGGATTGTACTTCACATCGCTTTTCTGGTATAGCTTAAAAACTATGCACTGTCTGATATTTAAAATCTAAAGAAACATAGAAATATATCTATTCTGAAGGTATGGAAAGTTTCAACCCAATCCAACAAGTACTTCACAGTGTATGCTAGGGAGTTTTGACTCAACCTTTTGTGCGACAAACAATAGGACACAAATTAGACGCTTTTAAATGGTCACTCTTCTTTAGAGCCCGTTTTCTCCATTGGTTTGGTCATTAGCCTGTCTGACACGTTGACATTCTCATTGTAATTTACAAGGGTTTACTTAGTCCATACAAGACAAGTTATATATCATTTTAAAGCTTAGAATCTAAGCTTTCAAACTGTGTTGAAATTTTAAAAACCCAAATTTCCGACTTATTGGTCGTTTTGTGGTGTATGGTCACACATATATACTGATACATTTGAACAATATGAGATCATATTCAATAAGTTTCATTCCTATCCGTGGTTTAGCAAACACAACTGTTATTTTTTTTTCATGTATACTATGAAAATCACTAAACATTATCTTCAGCGCTTGATTCCATTTTACATACACTATTTTCTAGTTCACTTTATACTGGGGTAAACTGACTGCGTTTTTTTTTTTTTTTTTGGGGGGGGGGGTTTGCATACTAAATGAATGCCACGTGGGGATGAAAAAGGGGCTGCATACAAAACAAAGGTCCTGCATGTGTTATAAGATACATGTACACACAAAAAACCTGGTGTAACCACAACATATGTGAAGAGGCCTTGACAGGTCTGTTTAAGTAATGCCGACAAGTCATGGCCCATACTTACGGTATAGGAAAAGTACACACATGTACATCTTATAGGTGGTGTGGAATAGGGACCTGGAGGACAGGACCACTGCAGAGAAAACAAGAGAAAATGTCAGTAATTAATAGTGCTGCTGTCTTTATTCAATTTTCTTCGTTGATATGACTTGACAGGTCAAATTCATGACCAATGTCGACTGATCTCAACGAGACATGATCGGTAGGAACAACATTTCATACGCAAGAACAGGTTACTGCCGCTGTAGGCAGCCCACTGCAGCAATAATCACTGATGAAATGAACCATAACACTAATCTAGAAATATTGAAACAGTAAAAAAGAAGTACTACAAAACTAAGAAACATTTCAATGTGGAGTTCAGACAAATGTTGACCTTATTTTATGGGATTTTTATTGTGGAACTTACAGTTAGATATTGTCATAATTTTGAAGCAATATCAGAATCTTTGTTGACATGTCATCTTTCCACTAAAATAGCGTTTCCTTGACAAGATAGATTACATATATCAGGGTTCGTACTCTTTCTCATGAATTAAATTCCATGACTTTCCATGACCTTTCTAGCCAGAATTCCGGTGGCTTCACTATGTCACTGCATAGGGGTAGTGTGCAGTTTAACGACAATTGTCCGATTTTCATATAAAAAGCTCCGCTTTATAAAACAATTATCGAAATTCTACATACATGACCAGTATAATCCTAGTCTAAGCTTCACTTTCATAACTGTAATGACGAAAACCAGATTGAATTCGCGGCTATAATGATGAAAATAGATCGTCTTTTTCATTTGTTCGCAAGGTGGCTGACCAAGAGGTGGCGCTATACGGCATGTTCCAGAGCTATATATTCAGAGAGTCGTAACACTGATCCGCCATGTTTTAAACACAGACCGTGTACGCGTAGGCTTATTATGCGCGTGTCACAACTCTCTCTATCAACGCGCTCTGGCATGTTCCTTTTTTCTATTTTACATGTGACCTACAGGCGCCATTTTTTCTGTGATTCTAACGAACGATAATTATTCTTAGCTTAGTTTGAATTATTATGGTGTGGCGTCACTGTGGCATGAATAATATTTATTTCCTCAAATTTTGGAGGGGGTTTTCCTTCATAGTTCTTCCATGTCTTATATTTTTTAAGTGAAGGGCTTGTCGACCATTGCTTTTTGATATTTGACCTACGTTTTTTCTTCGTCCTACTCTCTTACGGTAGGCCTACTTAAAAAAAAAATTATTATTCCTTCTCTTAATACTTCTTAATTCTGAAGTACTCTAACAATATATTTGTTTTTTTTTAAAGACCTGAAAGCCTTCTTTTCATTTTATATTTTCTTCTCAGACTTTATTTCTTTTTCTGGGAATTTTTTTTTTGTTGCTTTTTTTGTTGGTTCTTCGAACGCCGAGTTTCCATTCCGGAGTAAATTTCGTTGATTTGTTTCATTAATTTTTATATCATTTCACCGGATTTAGATATGCAAATATATATTATGTTCTGTCCCTGCCCCCTAAATATCCATCTTGCTCGCTCACGCGCTCTCTCTCTCTCTCTCTCTCTCTTCCAAGCTCTCCTGCATGCTGATAGTTTCCCTGTCTTGCTAATACATCACAATGAGGTGTGCGCTATTAACGGCGTTGTACACACACCGACACACACACACAGGCAGTCTGACATGATGCACATACCCCCACATGTATACACACACTGTAGTGATAGTTTTTGCGGAGCCAAGTAGCGTCGCTGATAAGTTCAAACTTTCACTCATTCTGGGGCCGATTCCAAGGCTCGTATATATTATCACACAACAGAATCGACTCTCGGAACCGCGGAACCGCCGGGTACGAGTACTCGACTCTGGACATCACGGAGTCGATTCCTCGGTTCTCGGAACGGGAGTCGAGTAAAATCGATTACTCGACTCTCGCTCCCTGTAGTGACAAAATACTGTAGTTGAATGTCCATAATTTTGATATTCCATGACTTCCCATGACTTTTCAATGAAAAAAACAATTTTCCATGACTTTCAAGGCCTTAAAAGCAATAAAGTAAAATTCCATGACTTTCCAGGTTTTCCATGACCCGTACGAACCCTGTATATATATATATCAGAAGTACAATATATGAGGAGAAATTGAATAAAACAATTCATCACTTCTGCTGAAGTACAAAAATGCTGTTGGTCAGATTTTTAAACCAACATATACATTCAAATATTCAAATTGGCAAAACCTACTGGAATGCAAATCA